>NNCF01125810.1:0-161432 GCA_002313205.1 Laupala kohalensis | reverse complement strand
AGTATTATAACTCGCAGCTAACTTTTTATCTTATCTAGGAATTTTTGCTGAATTTTTTGAATCCGCCTCTGCCTTAGGGCCCTTGATCGGAATTGATGGGATGGTCCCTTGCTTGCTTCCGGAGAGTAAATTAGTTTTTTTCCCCTCCACGTGGTCATACGCAGTTTGTACTGTTTTTTGACAATAAATTTATTTATTTATTTATTAAGTGACCCGTAATTACTTATTCAGGCATTTTCCGGAGGACGAACAATTTCAAAAGAAAAGAGTATTCTAACATTTAAAAAAAATAATAATAATTTCTCACTTTTTCAATCGGAAAATATTAACTTGAGAGAGTCCTGAGTGAATGTATGATGGAGTAATAAAAATCTATGTAATATTCATTGATGATTACGAATTAAAAATAGATTTTAAAATAGACAAACAAAGCAATGAAAATGACAATTAAATATGGATATTAAAACTTAATACTCGAATTCAAAAGGAGACTTATAAAATAATAATTGAAAACAGTAGTATACCCGGAAGTCAGAACTACGAAGTTGTATAAACTTCCATTATAGCATTTGTTAATGGGAAATGTACCATGCTATTGAACCTTATCTACATGGAGCGATGGGAGCACAAACTATAAACCAGACCGCCCTCTCGCGTACTAAAGGTGTGTTACTGCTTTCAGTGCTCCAAACATTGTCTTATTCACACTACTCTCCGAGCTAGTTCAAAAAGCGGCCACCAGGGCGCGTGGCAGTTCCCGATTCCCTTCCCCTCCCCTTCCCTTAAAGGTACTCTTCCCACCACTCCCATGACCTCATGCTTTATCATTTCACAATAATTTACCTGAAAATATTTTCCCTACAAAAATTAACATTTGTGAATAGTTAATACTATGTATAACTGGAATATTTTACCACACATTTCAAACAGAAAATGAAAACAGGACACAATTGACAGGAAATGTACACAAAAAAAATACTTGCTCTTAATTTTATTTATTCATAATTAGATTACAGGACATTCTCATACGAATGGAATTATATGATCCTGTATACAAAAATGGGGTATACTTGCAATAAGATACTCATTTATGTATATCCGCCAACTATTCAGATCAATAATAAATAAGTAAATGAGACGGATTAGGCAAGTCACACGACAAAAAAAATGCAGGTAAATCCATAAAAGTGATACAATTTTATCAAACTCATGGGGAAATGTGATTAAATTCCTACCTCCTTCATTGGCTGTATAGGAAGCAGTCAATGGAATGTTGGTTTTGCCTTAAGCCACAGTGGTGTATAAATACCTCTGCTCATTGCATGAGAGAATTACATGCCACAAATCTTATGAGGGTGATGTAGAACTAATTGACAAAAAGTTAATACAAGATTGATAATTTTTCAGTTGAAACTTAAGTCCAAAACTAAACAAATGTTTCTGCCTTTCGACTGGTATCAGAGAATGAAATTAGAAAGAAGAACCAGTTCTACCTCCCTGAAATGAGTCTAGAAGACTTGTTCTGTAGTGTGACTTGAAAATGTAGTAACAAAATGATAAAGAAATGAAAACAATCCACCAGTATCATGGCTCCAAAAGCAATAGATATATCAGAGGATGAACTATTTACAATAATCTATGAAGAAACCGTACGATTTTCATTTATACAGGTTTATATCATTCTGTTTAACAAATGAGAAAGGTGTTAATCAAATGAGACATAACTCTAGATGATTTTCAATAGGTTTCTTGAAAAGAAAGTAACAATAAAATATAAAATAAATGAAGACAATCAGCCAGTACATCTAACAATACTCTACCAAGAAACATTCTCAAGATTTTCCATACTACAAGTTAAATATCAACCCATCAAGGAAATGGGAGATATCTCTCAACCTGAGAATATCTGTGAGAAATCTTGACTTGGCAATAAGAAATTCACAAAATTTGTACCAATACTAATGTTGATATTAAAGAAATGTTTACCGTTAAACCCTTTATATATACTTAGGATAACGTTACTCAAGAAGTAAACTAACAAAGTGAAAGTAAAATTTAATAACATGAAGTTTCAGAAAACCAAAAGAAGCCACAATACACCAAGTAGCAAATAATCAAAGTGGAAATTTTTTTTTATGCGAGTTTACATTAAAACATATTAAAAAGTGGCTCAATAAAAAATGAAACTCTTCTACACACTACATATACATTTATCAAAAATTAAATTCATCACAGGTACAATAACGTTAAATAAGATGCAAACATTAATTTCTCTCTCGTTATTCGTACCTAATTCAGGTATAAATACAAATAAACGTTTTACTAAAAACAGAATCTTACATTTTAACTAGGTTCTATTTCTTTAAATTTTTGTTTTAAGATGAAAATTTAATAGCATTTGTGTCTAGTTAATGAACTGCCTCCTACGTAACCTTATCAACTCAAACTTCGATACTATCCAGGTGCATTATTAAGTTTGTTATGTTTATTTACCCAAGTAGAGACTTTGCTAAAATCAATGAGATCACTCTTCAGGTCATCATCGCAACATTTGAAAAAACAACAAGAATACAATATTATCTGTCAACATACTTATTGTGAAAATCAGTTCATATACAGTAACTTAATTCACCAATGTTTCTTATAATTCATGGATTACAAAAAATACAAGAGAGAGGTAATCTAACCTACCGTCGACGTCTTTGGGAGAAATATGCACAGAACACACTCTTGAATGAAAAGTAAACCGTACTATCGGACCGATAAATCTAATTCACCTATTGTCTCCTAATAGAGAATGAAACTTTTATTAGTATACAACAATATACACAGCCAATGTGACCAAGCTCATCAACGTCAATCTACATGTTATGTACCAATTAATTAAAACATCAAATTACGCAAATACTTAAAACGTGTTATTACTTACCCATTTTCGCATGCAAAAATATTTTTATGTCCGGAGCGCTGCCAGAACTATTGTATCTCCAAGAGGTGTCAATAAGACATTGTGGTATTACTTAAAGAACACAACAGTTTTCGTACGCCACAAACAGATTTAAGTAACTTAAAATTGATTCAAAACTGGAACTCACAGTTCGTTACAACTTTATCTTGCTTCACTATTTTATGGTTTCATTTCAAATGAATTCATCTTGACTCGTTGCGAGCAATGACAAGTCAATAGAAGCGCGAGAAACCTAACCCAACACGATCATGCAGCCATCTATTGAGCGCAACAGTAAATATATAGCTGGTGGCGCTGTCTGGTTGACTTCTTATTCACACTACTACAAACTTCAATCTTCAGACCCTTTCGCCCTATCCTGTTTCCTTAGCCTGGATGCGAGGTATGAGGTGGGTTGTAGGGCTATAGTTAGTAGGTGGGTTTACCAACAACTTGGCCCATGTGGAGGGGTTAGAAGGAATAGTTAGTAATGTTTTGAGTTATTGATAATAGGAAGTGGAGAGAGGAAGGAGAGTTCGCTTTTCAGTAGTCACAGCTATATAAACTGAGACATTGATGTGAAGAGCTACAATTTTTTGCGGGTCCCACTGGGAAATGAACCTGGGATGACTTGGTGAGGAGGTAGAACACTACCACCTGAACTATGGGATAAGAACATGAGAAAAGCTTTTTAATGCTACTTATTCATTATTCACGTTTGATATGCAACCAATGATTAAACAAATTTGTACATATAAGGTGATCATTTGTTCCCTGCAGGAAGCTGGGTTGCAAATGGACAGTAGCAGTGTCTCTGATAGCGTATTGGCCGTACATCGCTGCACATTTCCACGCTTCGTGGGGAACGTTGATTCCAGCGGCTGCGGTCGTGGGTCTCGGTGGTGGCCCCCTGTGGTGCGCCAAATGCACCTACATCACCGTGGTCGCCAGAACCTTCTCTGAGCGGAGTGGTGAAGACTCTGAAGTAGTTGTAGTGCGGTTTATGGGATACTTCTTCATGATCTTCCAGTTCGCACAAGTGTGGGGAAACCTTATCTCATCAACAGGTAAGAAAATGTTCGTATTATTAATGTCGTCCATATTTAAGCAGACAGACACACATTCAAAACATATTTCCTTTCACCACGAATAAAAACAATTAAAAACGATTAAAAAATTAAAACAACGTTTCGATCCGGATTTGAGTCATTATAGGTTCATAAATATTGTTCAAATTATTAAATAATTATTTTTTAACAAAAAATTGAAGGAGCAGAGCTCTATCTCCTAATAATAACTGAAATGCAAATCAAATTTGAAAAAAGGAAAATAGCTTGGGTCAAGGGAGATCTGTCAAGGGAGATCAACTAAGTGTGTGGGTTTTTTTTGCCATATATGTACTTGCAAGGCCTGCTAGCCCTCGATTAAAGTGCATAAAGATACCTTTTTTAACAAAATTAGAGAAATAAGATCACATACACAACATATAATTGTTTAAATTAATTTACTAAATTAAACACTCTAATTCGAATTATGTAAAGATTTAATATTTTAATATTAATTGCATAAAAATAGATTGTACATTAGCTCTATAACAGTAATGTTGCATTATTATCGTTATCCACTAGTATTCGACCACAATACTTGCTTCTATCTTGTACTATTAACTTGCTCTACCACGTAATTTTTATAGCACCAAAACTTTAATTTTTCTTGTACGTACATGTAACAATACGAAGAACCATTAACTCATTTTCTTTTTTTTTAATATATGATGTAAAAGTAACATTAAACAAAAGTATATTTCACGCACTCAGTGTTTTCGAGTGGTGTATCCAACAACAATTTGACGGGAGACTTGGACAGTTGCGGTGCCAACTACTACGCTCCCACTGCCTCTGAAGACGTTACGAACGCCGAACCGCCTCCGGACTCGCAGATCTTCACAGTGGCAGGGATCTACTTGGGCTGCATGGCATTGGCAGTACTCGTCGTCATCGTGGGTGTTGACTCTCTCAGCAGGTACAGTGGGAAAACAAATTAACAATCACTTGACTGTTAAATATAGTTTTGCAAGATGAATTCCACAACAATCAGTGAAAGTACTGGTTTATGTTAAAAAAATCTCACTTAGGTGAGTTTTCAGATCCCTCGAAAAGAGTGTGAGCATATTGGAAGTACATGGTCAAATAATGGTCAGATTAATGCAGGGTTATAATTTACCAACGACGCAGTGATACATAATTGTATTAAAATATCTTCATTTATTCCACAGTGTATTGATATATAATCACTTTCTCGGTAAACTCTCATTTAAAAAATTTGTAGCAAGGTTAAAACAAATGTTCATTTTTAAAAACGTACACGGAAAAGCCGACTATGATTGTTGTGACAATAAGTATACAGTTGTAGACGGTTTTGTCGTTGGTTCCTACAAAAAGTAGCTACAAAAAGTTATGGGATTTCTGTACATTGATTACCTAGTGTTATTAACCTCTGCAATGGAGTTGGAAAGAAATAGTTGTAGTACCTACGCAGGGTGTGTTACATCCTCACAAAGCATTATTTTACACAGGCGTCTGCTCTAGTGTCGCGCGACGGATTTTGGCACTACACGCAGAAAAGAGCAAGTAGTCACGTCCATTTTATTCTCTCGGTGATAGGTGTGGCACGACATGACAGCTAGGTGGAACCAGGTATTATTATGTCACGTGTTCAAATTTCAAAGAATATATCCGATGAATGAAGGTTACTCAGAATGCTTAGCTATAAAATTTTAGACCGTATGACAACTAGCGTACATAAATTGTAATGTATAGAATAAAGGACCATGCTACTTCAAGTAGTCGTGATGAAGTAGGGGCTGAGGTGCCGGTAGGATGATCACAAGGTACGTGATTCGAGTACAACTGGGGATATTGTTAATTTCATTTCTGTCAACATTACTGACGATTTTACCGGTTCTATAGGGAATACTTCGGGTTTCTTCCAAGTTTTCAAAGGATTTCTTTCTCCAGAATATCACTTTTTCACTCGGTGTTGTAACCACAATTCCACTGTGGCTTCGTCAACTGCAATACTTCGATGTTGGCTTTTCCACAAACTGCGGGTCTTGCAACAAGAACTTGATAGACGTAATGACCACAACCACACATATGGTTGCATAATATATTACTAATTATTGTAGTTGTGTTGCACAGATTAAAGTCATATGACAGCAGTATTGTTTTTTTCGTGTACAAATTATGACCCAGGTATATCTCTTCCAAGAACTAAGAAATTTTATTCTCAAGTTTCTGGTATTACTTTTATTTTTATTGAGCCAAAGAGCACCTCACTTCTCACAAGACAGTAACAAAAAAGACATGTATCCCAATACCAGTTGTATCTTTCATTTCATTCATTTCTAGTATAGTCAAAAAACTGGTTAAATCTGAGTGTAATATTCTCCGTTCCTAATTCCTTGTCGAAGTACGAGTGATGATTCCTCAACGATCTTTGGGTAAAGGCTCAACATTTCTTATTATCATACTTAGTGAATTACTATCCCCTCGAGTTAGGTGGTGATGTTGAAGTTCTTTTCCACCTTATTCAGATATAACGAGAAAGACCGCGAAGGATCTGGATCCGGACTTCAGGGCATCCAGTTACTGGCGGTCACAATGAAACTCCTACGTGAGAGAAACCAACTTCTGCTCCTGCCAATCACTATCTTCCTGGGCTTTGGACAGGCCTTCATCGGTGCAGACTTTACTGCAGTAAGCATTTAACGCAGCTTCTAAAATTGATATTTGATCTCAATGATTTTCAGTGTGTTTTGTATATACTGTTTTATATTGCCATTGCAGTGTTGACACATAACAGTGGTGTGTGAGGAATGATCATGATTTCACAAAATAGCAAGTACATTTTCTGAGCTGGAAAATACATTACCATTTATGTTTCTTAATTACTAAATATTCTTGTCTCTTACGTCAAGTCCCCCGCGGGGGGCTCAGTTTCGACTGAGTACGAGTTTGGCGAACCGACCGCCCCGAGCTGGGGACTGATACTACACCATCAGTCTTCGGACACCGTATGATTTGGGCATACTTCAGCGACCACCATTGGCGCGATGGTAGAAAGTTGTATGTTTCAAAGGACGGAGATCTTGCCTTCATTGGCCGGGTCACGAGGAAGGATTAAACCTCTATAAAAAAACCCTCAAACTCAAGGTGTGTTACGCGCCGATGAGATAAATGGGTGTTGAGGATAAACACTCGCGGGCAACCTCTGGGGCAACTGCCGCACCTCAGTTGAATAAGGCTTAGTGGCGTGATGAGGGGGAGCCACGTCACCAGACATTTATTTCCTCCAAACACTTGGGACAAAATTACAGATGCTTCTATTCCCCCGCCTTTCGGAGTGGGTGTGCCGCAACGTGATAATTCCACCCAAACGTCTTCGAAGAGACCGAGGGTTCACAGCTCTCCTGCTGCAGAAAATAAAATAGTAAAGAAACAGAACATTTCTCACGAGAATGTTTTCGTCATAATGACACGTATCCCCGTAAGAAAGTATCCCCGTTCTATAATTACACAGGATTACAGGGTTTAGTTGGGACGCTGAAATCAATCAAAAGGTTGCGTAATGCATCAATCCTGTTAAAAACAACAAGTTAGCGTTGGCACTTTTAAAATGTACTTTGTTGGGAGAGTTCCCAGAGAAGTGCGAGCTCCATGCTGCGCTTAATCGCAGCAAGGGAGCCGTACGTTTCAGGGACATTATGGATATGACAACTGACGATTTTGTTGCAGAATGGGAGGCTGACAACGTGGTTGTCAGTCAAATCACGAGGAAGGTTAATGGTGTTCTGCAGAAAATCAGTTCCTTCATCGTGACATTTGACACGAATTCATCGTGTCATTTGAGATCTTTCGAAAGCTGGATGGCTGAAACTGCCGGTGCGTCCCTTTACTCCAACTCCTCTGCGGTGTTTCAAATGCCAGAGTTTTGGACATACCACTACATCCAGTAAGGGGCCGGAATACATGCGTGCAGTGGGGGAAGGAGGCACACGAATTGCATTAATTGCAAAGGCAGCCACCCGGTGTGGAGCAGGGAGTGCGTCGCTTTTCTGGAACAAAAGAAAGTGCAGGATATCAAGAAAACGGAAAAGATCCCGAACGGTGAAGCACGGAAGAAATATATGGTTTACACCCTGTAATTTCTACCAGCTACTCCACAGCAGCGAACACTCCTAAAATAATGAAGGCTGTGTCCGTTCAAGCTGATTTCACTGACGTCCCTACGACAACGTCGTGCATATGCCAGTGAAGATGCGAGAAGAAAGATGTTTCAGCCGTTCCCGTTAAACCGAAAACTCCATCAACACCCCGTCCATCTACTACAAAGACACCGTCAAGTAGTGCGAAACCTACCACGGTAACAACCAATACAGAGACGAAGACAAAGAAGGGTTCTAGGACTAAATCCCTGAATCTTGTTGAATTTTTGAAAACAACGAAAACATCTTCAAAAAAGTCGCAAAAACTTAAAGTAACGTCTCTGTACTCCCTTCCTCCGAGTCAGCTTGTGCATTGTGTGACGGTGACGCGGAAATGCACATTCACGAGCCTGAGCCCGGAGGTTCCAAAAAGTAATAGCTTCCATACTTCAGTGGAACCTTAATGGCTATAGAACTGAACGTGAAGTGTTACAGCTCTTAGCACTTCGTAATCCGATCTGTATTTACCTCCAAGAGACACACCTTTCACCAGAACACTCACCCTATCTGCGAGGATACAGCAACTTTAGATATAACGACACCACGCGTGATTGAGCAAGAGGTGGAGTTGCCGTGTTTGTTAGAAACACAATCCTCTACTCACTTGTTCTCAGACAAACTTAAATCTAGGTTATAGCATTAAAAATTCACAGCGTACTAGCTATGACCCTGTGTTCAAAATATCTTCCTCCGACACGAGATTTCCCGGACAATTCCCTCAGAGATTTAATTCACCAGCTCCCTCGATCATTCCTCCTCCTTGGAGATTTCAACGCCCACAGTGTACTGTGGGACTCGTCGAGCGATTGCCCCAGGGGTCGACTGCTGAATTGCCTCTTTGAACGAGAAAATGTATGTCTAACAAACACCGAAGAGATGACCAATTTTGAATTTGCCACGAGGTCATGGACTGCTATATACCTGTCAATTTGCTATCCTAAAAACGTTGCTGATATCTTCCAATGGAGGGTAGAAGATGATCTGCACGGTACCGACCATCATCCTATCTGGTTGTCCTTGCGAGATCGTGCGACTGTTCCCGAATGTAAGCCACAGAAATGGATGCTCAGAAAGGCTAACTGGACACTGTACCGTTCTCTGTCTGTCTTCAGAGGAACAGGTTGTGTCCAAAAGAGGGTCGACCATCTTACCCAGGTGATTCATCACGCCGCTGAAGAATCCATTCCGAAAACATCTATGTTTCCGCGAAGACCTCATGTCCCCTGGTGGAACGACGCATGTCGGGCCTCCATTCGGGCAAGGCGAAGGGCATTGCGGAAATTAAAGGGTAGTCCATCTCCGGGAAACTTTGCCGCATATCGGATTACTAGAGCAAAAGCGCGCAGAACTATTGAAGAATCCAGATCCACCTCCTAGAAAGAGTTTCGAAGTACCATTAAGAGAACAGCATCGTCCACTAAAGTAAAGGAGTCAATCCGAAAGATATCTGTAAAGTATTCTCGTGTCTCAATATCTGGACTCAATAATCAGTGTCAGGTCCTCACCAACAACAGAGAAATGGCAACAGTGATGGCTGAATACTTTGCTGAGCTAACATCTACAGCAAACTACGATCCTGATTTCGCGAGAAATAGGGGAATAGCAGAAAGCACATCATTTGACTTTCGTTATACCAACTGAGAACCCTACAACTCTTCCTTCTCTAAGTCGGTCAGCTCTAGCGACAGTCCACGACACTTCGCCTGGCTATGATTCAATTCATTATGAAACGCTCAGACAACTCTGTCTCGAATCGAAAGAATACCTTCTGGATATCTTTAATCCTTCATGGTCCGAGGGAGTATTCCCTAATTCGTGGAAGGAAGCAACGCTTATCCCTTTACAAAAACCAGGTAAGGACAAAATGACCATCGTTTTGTATCGAAACATTGCCTAGACGAGTTGTGTCGGTAAAACTCTGGAGATAATTATCAACCGACGTCACGTCTGGTATCTTGAAAGGCATAACTTGCTGAGTCGATCTCCGTGTGATTTCAGGAAATTCCATTCCACCCTGGACAACTTACTTCTCGTGGAAACAGCAATTCAAGATGCTTTCGTCCGATGACAACATGTCGTCGGAATATTGACATCGAGAAGACTTATGATACTACTTGCCGTCATGGCATTTTAAAACAATTCAATGCCTGGGGGTTTAGAGGACGTCTTCCTCTGATGCTACAGTCCTTTTGGATACAGAATTAGAAGATACACCTCGGATCTGCCTCTTCTAGAGAACGGTGTTCCTCAGGGCTCAGTCCTGAGCGTGACCTTATTTGCAGTGGCCATAAACAGTATAACATCTGCTGTAATGAATCCTGTCCTACACTCTCTTTTTGTCGACAACTTTGCCATATTTTGTTCATCACAGTGTGTCACAGGTGCAGAGCGACAAATTCAACTCGTCCTCAAGAAAAAAATACCACTGGTCGAAGACGACTGGCTTTCGTTTCTCTGCTGAAAAAACACGCTGTGTACTTTTCAGTTGGAGACCAAGCCTTCTGGCAGAATCTCACCTCGCCCTGGGGAGCAACTTTCTAAAATTCCATCCTTCTGTAAAATTCTTAGGTCTAATATTTGATCAGAGACTGAATATGATTGAACATCTGGCAGACCTAAGAGCGAGAACATGAAAGTCTCTGAATTTATTGAAGTGACTGAGTAGCAGGGAATGGGGCGCTGATCGCTCCTCCTTGCACCAGTTTTATCGAGCATCATAAGATTTTGGCTCGATTATGGCTGCATTGTATATAGCTCTGCTCGTGCAAGCTATTTANCCACCATGCAGGAATGCGACTAGTTACGGGAGCCTACCGCACTAGTCCCATTCCGAGTTTGTATGCCGAGAGTGGCGAACCATCTCTTTTCCTCCGGCGGCAAATCCTCATGCTACGACACTTTTGCCACGTGCTAACTTTACCCAATAATCTGGTGCACAACGCGGTGTTTCATCCTTCCTTTTCTTCCATTCGTTTCTACAACAACAGACTGAGAGCAATCAAACCTTTTGGATATCGCTGTAAACAAATTAAGGAAACCTGTAATATACGTACACCTAATGTCTTAAATCAAGGTTTCAGTAAAATTCCTTCTTGGGTTTTGCACAACCCGAAGATTAATTTCGATCTTTTGCAACATGACAAGAAGTACACTCCAGCTCGGATGTTGAGGGAATACTTTCACCTAATCCTCGACAAACACCGGGTCCATATCCCTGTGTTTACCGACGGGTCGAAGCAGGCTGATGGTGTCGGCTGCTCCGTGGTGTTTCCCCGTAAGACTACCATCTTGGCGACCTATGCAGCGTTTACACCGCTGAGTGCTACGCCATATTGAGAGCATTGCGCTCCTGCGGATAACATTTCCTGATTTGTTCTGATTCGCTAAATGCCCTTCAAGCAATCCAGACTATGTATCCAGCTGATAAGTTTATCCAGAACATTCAGGATGTGCTTTTCTCGCTCGAAAGTGATGGAAAGAACATAATGTTTTGCTGGATTCCCGGACACGTGGGAATCAGAGGAAATTAGGAAGCAGACGTTTTCTCAAAGGCGGCATACCTCAAGAATCGCGTGGATTTCTTTACGATTTCAAAACGAGATCTCCTAAATTTCATCAAGTTGAGGATTCTGAATGAATGAAACAATGTATGATTGGCTGCTGAAGGGAATAAGCTCCGACATATCAAATCCTATGTTAAGTCATAGAGCAGTTCCTGTAGGCCATCCAGGCGCGGCGAGGTCCTGCTGACCCACCTGCGTACAGGACATAGTCCTCTCACTCATCGGTATCTCTTACTACTTGATGATGAACCCGTTTGTGAGGAGTGTAGGTGTTCTCTGACAGTGCGTCACCTACTACCTGATTGCAGAAGAGTATACGGAGACTATTTGGTCTGGCTGCAGATTTACCAACAGTTCTCGGAAATGAAACGCTCAATGTTAATAAACTATTTAATTTTATGAGTAGATCTGGGCTCCTTCCACAAGTTTTCGGGAGGGTTTAAATTTGCATTCTTCTTTCCTCTTCCCTGTTGTCTTACCTTTCATCCTTCCTTTCTGTAATTTGAAAATTATAATTTTAAACAAAATTTATGATAAAATGTATTGGGCAACTGTTTTATTTTATTCACTTTCATCTTTGTATTTAGATATTTGTTGAATTCAGGAGGGATTTTTAGTGTGTATTGTCAAGATATTCGGCGAGTCCCACACACGGGGAAGATTCACTACGGCTCTTCTCTATGGATTTTTCCCCACCTGCATCGGCTCTAATAACCTTGCTGTTGACGAGCCCTTAAAGTCCCACAAAAAATATCTTACGTTAAGTCACAAGACGTTACTTTTGATACCTCAATAATCAAATAAAAATAATGGGTATGTCTAACAAAAATATCAAAAATATATTCAAAAACTTTTCTTCGTGTTTTTTAAGTCATTCGTTTAGAAGATGGTGAATAATTATTTATTTGAATCCAAAAGTGTCGGTGATAAAAAATAAACATTTTACCAGATTTAAATTATTACGAACATGTTCTTCTTTGTGGGTCTATCTAGCTAAGGTAAAGAGATACTGCGACGATCTTTTATTAATATAGCAAACAGAAATCCTATTTGCTAATTCATATTACGATAAAACTAATTCCTTACCTTACAGTGACGGCTCGTTTTTCTCTTCTCAGATAAACGAATAAAACAAAATTTGAACAACATACTATATTCTCCCCTCGTTACAATTAAGAATTAAATAATGTTCTTTGGTGAGTTTACATCATGAAAAAATGTAATTTATTTGACTTGGTAATTGGTCATAAACATGTCCCAAACAAATTGCAATCGTCTCGGCTTTTCAGTTCTTATGTTGAATGAGTTACGTCTTTTTACACTATTTACAATTATTTTGTTCATTCTCAGAATTAGAGCAAAATATGTAGTTTTGATATTTCTATACCCGCAATCAATTATGCTTGCAATTGAATCTACCAGATACAATCTATCCCATTCGTCTTGCTTCGATACAGGCGTTCGTGTCATGTGCATGGGGCATCTCCAATATCGGGTACGTCATGATCTGCTACGGAGTCGTCAATTCGGCATCTGCAGTGGGTGCTGGTTGGTTGGTGAAATTGACAGGGCGCTTGCCAGTGATGATTGGAGCAGCGGTTATACATGTGGGGTTATTGGTGACTCTGTTACTCTGGAAACCACACTCCGAAGATCGGGTATTTTACTTCATCATTTCAGGACTATGGGGAGCATGCGATGGCGTGTGGCTTGTACAAGTTAACGGTATGTATCATGTCTCACCGTACTTTTCGCTCAGTTCTGAAATTAAGTATAAAAATAATTCACCTTTAATCGCAATTTATGTTGGACACATAAAAAGTCTATGCTTATAAAAAGTGAGAATTGTTATGCATCCAACAGAGTTAACAAAGAGGAAAAATTACGCCAAATCCGGTCACTCTTTTAATGGATGAATGACTATACAGTTTCAACGTGCATTAAAACATTTTTTTAAATTTTGTCACTCGTCCATTTATGTGCATTGAATAAGTCTGAGTTTGGATACTTTTCTAAACATGTTGTGCAGGTCGAAATGGTACTACATTATTTACCTTATAAACTATAATTGAAGAATTTAACGTTAAGAAGTAGTACACTCAGTAGATGTTTCATGTGCCAGTCCCTGGTTTACAAAGACGTTAGTGTGTTTCGTCAACGGACACGAAGCTTGAAACACACTTTCATTAGACAAAAATATGACGTCAAAGAATTTTTATCATCAATCTAATCTAATATACATAAATTTGATCGTCAGACTGATATAAATTATGAAGCATTTGCTGATGTAGAAACCTGAGTGAGAGCTTATTGGGAACAAAGTCTCGAAAACAATTGGGAAAAGACTTTCCGTCGCGTCCCGGAAGTTTGACTTCATTTTCAAAAAGCTTAACATTTTTGTTATCGTTTATAGCGAAAACTTGCTTCATTACGACAACGCTATTTTGAAATTTTATACGCCTTGAAAAACATTTTTTGCGCTTAAAGGTAACGGAAATGGCAGGAAAGGGATATTTTACAAAAATTATTTCTGTTGAATTGTACACGAAATTAAATTTTGAAACAACATTTATTTGTTAATTTTACTAGTTCTACATCATCTTACGTTACCTTGATATTTAGAAAATGTTTAATTTTCAAAAAATATGAAAAAGGGGGTATTTGTATGTATCTTCGTATTTACCTTATGTCTCTGTCAGTATCAATCACATAGCAATTTGATTAAATTTAAGCTATTTACTTGAATAATTCATTTCTTTATTCTTTCTAAACTATTATATTTGAAGATTGATGTATAATAAATGTACTGAGACGGAATCTTTCTATTCGCAGCGTTGTATGGTATTCTTTTCAAAGGAGAAGAGGAAGCAGCGTTCAGTAACTTCCGTTTGTGGGAGAGTCTTGGCTACATCGTGGCGTATGCATACAGTGCTTACATAATCACATTCGTCAAAATCTACGTGCTGCTTGTCAGTCTCGCGTTGGGCATCGGTTTTTACGTTCTCATAGAGATCACAGAGCGCAAAAAACTAAGGAAAGCGGCTGACTGACACGTTTTAATTTCATATGCATACCAATCTTGATCACCCTTCAACAAAACTGTATTCCTATCGTTTAAAGAACAGAAAATTTTCCGCTTGCATTGTGAAACATAGTGACATATATTCACGATTCCCAGCAGCCATGCAATAACATCGATGATTTTTGAACACGAACAGCTCTAGTTTAGATCTTCTGAAAACACCAAATTGAATGATACCTACAAGGGGCGTATCTTCAAATTTGCACTACTACCTAACCTACCTGTTCTTGAGATGGAAGTATCAATCTAGTCAAGAGCCAAGAAATATTGTTAATTATTCGAAAAGACAGCTTCTAATTTGACTTCATCGCAGCGTCTGACGTATAGCAGAACATACTCAATTCTTATGCTCAATGTCTTACCTCCAGAACTGACAATATCTTAAAAGAAATATAACATTTTGTAAATATTCCTTAAACATATTTTTATTTTATGAACATTTAAAAGTCAAGTATTTTATAGTAATTTTGGATCTAGAATGTTGTATAATTCACAGAATTCTTTCTGCAAAACGAAAAATCATTCGTTACTAGAAGAGTTGTTCAGATGCTTTCTAAGAAATTTGCTATACCACAGTATAATACGGAGATCAATTTAATAATTTATGATACAATCAAAACAAAAACGTTATCAAATAATATATGTATACGTTAATTGCAAGAAATTGAAGTGAATAAAAGGTTGTTTAATTTATTTATATCATGCAAATAAACTTATATTAATATTATATTTTGATATATTTTTGTAAAATAGAAAACATTTATTAAATTTTAATAAATCTTGTCAATTTTTATTTTTCTTCGTTTACCATCATCTCATCTCATTATTGAGTGAACTACTATTAATAATAAAGTGTTTTAAATAAAATTTATAAGTCACACTAACTTGTGTCTTGTTCAAAGATAAAATTTTCATACTATTCATGATACTTAACCCTGCTTCCCATCTGTCTTATATTTCCATCTATTTAACATCACAATTGACACTTGATTGCGGATTGACAGTTGATAAAATCTCACTGGTTTACATTGTGATCCGAAAAAAAGTGAATTTGGGAACTTCAAAAGAGAGAAATGTAATTCGTCAAAAAATGTTTTTGTTTTTGCATGAAAGGTTTTCAAAACACTTCAAAATGGGGTACATCGTTTTTGCTTAAATTTGAAATTCATAAAGCAGAAATGACAATACAACGGAAATCTTGAAAATAAAGCGACACTATTGTCTGCTATAAATTAAAAAGTTTTTAAGTTAATGCAAAATAGAAAAGAAAATACACCAAAGCCACTCACAAATTGGACATTCTGCCAGCCTGGCCTTAACCGCTAGTTAATATATTGGTCTACATATTTATTATCTGGCTGGTAATGTTCAGCCTCTTTACAAAGAGGTTGACTGTCGTCCGGTAGATAATCGAATAGACGATTTTTGTCCTACTCAATAATATTGATTACATTCACTGGAATATGTTTAAAATATAGGTAACAATTATAAAATATTGGCTATAGTTTTCATGAAAAACTCATACAAACCATTTTTATTAATACGATTATTTGAGGATTATTTTTTCATACAGATATTTTTCCCCAAAAACCTATCCGTATTGCAACCAAACGGTACATTAGAGGTAGTTTTAAAGGATTAGTAAAATATTTATCCCTGCGAGACTGGCAATTTTGAACTACTCTCTGACGTTGCTTATAAACAATCTTACGGGTTACTTTTATATTGCATCGGTCTCTCGTACTATGTCCACCTAATTGGCGTGGCTACAATAACGTTTTCTTGATCTTGACAATCAAGTCATAAACTAGTGACCTCCTAAGAGACGGACATCACAAACCCATCTATTGAAGAGATCATGTTTGCATCAATTCCTCAGTACATGGGTAATTTCAGAAAACTGGAATTTACACGGCACACACAAAAATAACAGAAACGGTGAAAGACTAATTAAATTACGTGAGAAATTCAATCTCAAAATCATTTCAACATAATTCCAGAAACCCACACGTAAGCTTTACGCATAGAAATTTCTCAACACTTCACTGGGTATCATTTAATATTACAATCATTTAATATCTTGTGCTTTTATAATGAGTAATTTTCAGGGTATTTTCATGTCACGTCTTGTGTTTTTGGAGTGAATAATTATAAGGGTATTTTTATATTATTTCTTGTATTTTATATAATTTCTTGTTTTATTTAGAATGAATAATTTCTAGGGTATCATTGTTATTATTTGATATAGGTTACTTGTAATAAATTTATCATATTTAATACCAGATAACTGACTTTCTGTACAATTATTTTCTCTTCTCCTCCCTGAATGGTGTAATTATATATTCGCCGCTACCAACGGCGATACTATATGCCACCTAATAATTGAGTGTAACAAGAGCTGCTGACTGAAACACAAAATTGAGAAAACATCTTTGTTTTTCACCACTAAACGGCAAAAAACTGAACGTGATAGAAAAAAATCCAGATCTGAAATCAGCACAAAAAGGTTCATAAACACATAAAATTATATGATCATCAAAATACCTGCTAGCCCTTCAAAACTCATCACCAAGTCATCCCGGGTTCAATTCCCGGTGAGGTCACAAAAAGTTTGTAGCTTTTCACATTAATGTCCCAGTTCATAAAGCTATGAATTCTAAAAAGCGAACCCTTTTTCCTCTATCCACCTACTCCTAGTATAAATAACTGTAAATATTACTAACTTCTACTAACCTCTCCACGTGGGCCAAGTTGTTGGTAAACCCAGCTAACCTACCACCCAACTCTTACCTCCTATCCCTCCATGTAGATAAGCAACAGCACTTTACAGTTCCCATTTGCAAGTACAATAACAATGACAAAAAACACCTCCAGCACAGTGATTGTACGATTCAACACGAATATTTTGTATTTAAAGTTTTGTGTCTTCATCTAGTCTAAGTGGGAAATGTTTTGAATACTTCCTACTTTGGCGTAGTTCATTTTGCCTAGGTATTGTTCACAATGCCTATATTTCTCACATTACTGGTAACATATATATTAAATAGAACAATTCTCATTTAAATTAGTAGTCTAAATTCTGCTTAATCCATAAATTGATAATTATTTTTAGAGAAATACAATTATTTTATAACGTTACTATAATATTAATTATTATTTCTACAAATGTTCAATGTAAGGTTTTAGTTGAATTACTTTTGTTTTATTTATTTAAGTGAAAATCTGTATTTATTGTAAAGTCGTGTAATTATTAGTACTCTGTTTGGCATTTCCTGAGTTTCAGTGTCTAATTAAAAAACGAAAATATGGAACACATCTCACAAAAAGACCCAATATGTTATTCGTCAATTAACCGATTAGCAATAGAACCGATATTATATTCGATACTAATGCACGACTCTATACATGTTTATAAAACACAGTTGTCTTTGTATCCGCCACATTGCCCAAAGGACTTTCCGAGAAAGGATCGGCGAAAAACTTCAACTTTTTTACACACGTTCTATAAGAGGGGTCCAAGATGTCAGTAGATTTACTTTCGAATTTCGATTTCAATTTTTCTAAAATTAATGTTTAACTGTTTCGTAGCAATAGCCGCGGAGCGCGGAAACAACCTGAAGCATCGTAATTTGGTACATGCGTTCTCAAGGCTGAGTGCTGCCCGAGTGCAGGACCCAGCGATTTTTTTGGAATTCGATTTAAATAATTTCTTACATACATCATTGGTGATGAAAAAAGAGCAGTTGTGCTGAAATGAATACTTCATCACGCTAGTGAAGCAGCGGATACTCATCTGGTTTTGTTAACAAAGAAGCCTCGAAATCTCTTAATTTTTCCTTTCTTTGCCATATATTTCAGGCGGACTCTTACAAAACGACTCCATATATAAATTCTCTGACAGCTCGTTCATGAACTTGTAACTCAAAAACAGCACAGCATTCTAATATCCTTTGTAGGCATTTGTCTCTGCGTGAGAATATCGAAGTTCTTCGGATAAAAGCGGCGGAGCGTGAAGCGTGGGCAAGTGGTAGGATTAATGTGAAACCCGGTCGCTAGAATGCTCCGTAATTCGTTAGCGCTAATCTAATGATAAATGTTGCTCTCAAAGGGATATTCTCAAGACACGTGTGGCCCAATCCACGGAAAAAGTGGTCTGGATATCTTCCATTTGTCGTCCTCTACGCAAGGTTTTATTTTCACTTTCTTGTGGAACTTGGAACTTCGAGGGTAAACTGAGACACGCGTAGGGTAGTGCTGGAGAATATTTTATACTCCTAATATGCATCACGTAATGTTTTTAATTGAACTGTATGTACTTTAATAAGATACAAATAAATATTTAAGCATTCTGTAAAAAATAAAAACCTTCGGGATAAAATTCATTAAATCACAAATTTTATTCCTTAACGTTATCAATATTATTATCATTATTATAATTATTATTCAACTTTACCCGTAAAAGTGTTCTTGTGTAAGAATTATATCATTTTTATTTATTCTCTTTAGCAACTGTTCAAACACGTTGGATTTATCAATATTAAAAATACTTTTAAGATTTTTTTTAAACACTAAAAATCATACTTAATATCAATTATAATACTAAAAGCAATAACTTTCATTATGATTTAACGTTGGTTTTCATTCTTAGGGTCTCAGAATGTTTATGATCTATAACTCTCTTCTATAAATAATATCATTCTTAATGCACAACGAAGTATCTTGTTGCGGGCGAATTGCGGACGAAGACTTGTAAACACCTGTATGTATGTTCTATGTTGTATCAATATTTTATTATTTTATGTTATAATATATACAATTATTATTATGTGTGCGTGTGTGAGACTGTGTTGTATGTATTGTATATGTGCAAATAGTGGTCAGGCGGAAGAGTAGACCTGATGGTCTGAGACTCGCCCCGGAATAAAGATATTATTATTATATATAACTCTTATTTGTTGTATTACTACAAATAAAAAAATCATAACGATTGAAAGAAAACTCGTTTAAACTGAAAAAAATATCTTGCCGTTAAGCAGAAAACTTAGCACTTTTATTCGCATTCCAGTTACTCAGAAGGTATTTATTAGTAGTAGTAATGTTAAAAAGAGAATGAATGTATAAACAGACGTATCATATGATCTACATAGGTACTCAGGTACATACAATTATTGCTCGCTTAATAGTATAGGATTATCATTATTATTATTATTATTATTATTATTATTATTATTTGTTTTCTCGGATTATCCGATTTCTTTTCTTATATGAGGGGCCATTACTTTGGCAAACCTCATACCATGCTCTTTCATGTTCAACACAGTGCGAACGATTCTACATGTTTCCAGGATCACAGATTTTTTAACTCTTGGAACTATACCCTTTGGTTCTAGACAAATCTTTTCTAAATATTTCTTCAAATTTCAGTTGATCAAATCAGTTGCTGTTATGACAATCGGGATAACATCTACTGACTTCAACCTGTACATCTCTTTATATTCAATCGACAGTGGAGTATACTTAGAAATTTTTTCAGATTCTGCCTTATTGATATTGTGCTCTGATGGATGTGTGACATCAATAAGTAGTGCCGTTCTTTCTTCTTTATCGTGTACAACACTATCAGGTCTATTGGATGCGATGGTTTTATCCGTAGGTGTAGGTATATCATAATACAATCTGTAAAGCTGATCCTCCATAGTAAGTAGAGCTTTGTATTGATAATATGGGCAGATTTTGTCTTCAACGAGGAGACCTAATTTCAATGCTAGTTCTTGATGAACAATACTTGCAGTCAGGTTGTGTCGATGCATATATTCTGTGTTAGCAAGATTGGGGCATGCTGTAATTAAATGGTCAATTGTTTCTGAAGATTGATGACACATTCTACACTCATCAGAGATATTGTTTTTCTATGAACTTTTTGTAATTATTTGTTGCTATAACCTGATCCTAGATGGCGTTGATGAAACACTCAGTCTCACCAAATAGAAACTCATTTCGTAGCCAACGCGTCGATGCGTCCTTATCTGCTTTCTCAAGAGAATGGGGAAATCTACCATGGAGAGATTTAGAATTCCATGCATGTATCCTGTCATTGGTTGTGATGATTTTCGACTGGAAGGTGTTATCTGCCAAATTCAGTGGGAAGTAGCCCTTATCGGCCTCAACAATCGCATTGTATAATGATAACGTCTCCAACTTGGAAAGGAAATACCTCTTCATTACCAATATGTCTGTTGCACAAATTCTTCAGATCTAGCAGGACCCTTCCACCTTCCTTCCTGGGAATATAAAGTCGTTCCACTGCCGCCTTGGGATGATGCATTCTATACTTTGTCATTGTGCGTACCGTGATGTTGCGATGATCGAGGTCTGTCTGCGACAAATGTATTATTCCAAAGAAGTATGTCAAAACTGGTACGTAACAATAGTTGATGGCTCTAAATTTGTTTTTGGCATAAAGCTCTGACTCTAAGATTTTTTGAAGGCGGCATCTAAACATTTTCCCTCGTTCTTGTTTGCTGGTTTTGCTGTCAATTGTAAGTGCTTGTTGGAATCCCAGGCATTTATATGTGGAGTGTTGGTTCAAAGGCTGTATTGGTTCTTCACTTCCAAAAAGATTGAAAGTTGATGGCACGTCTTGAATTTTCCCTCTGATCACCTTCATGGCATTTCTCCATTCCAAACTGCATTTGGATATCTTTACTGAATGAGGCTGTAATATTCAGAAGAATTGTTAGCTCCAAATCATTGCTGGCATACAACTTCCGGTCATCCATATACATCAAATGGTTGATTGTGAGCAAAACTTTCTTTTTGTCTGTTATCTTGTAACCAAGACCTGATTCATTTAACAAATTTGATAATGGATTCATTGCTAGGCAAAACCACAAAGGATTCCGCCTATCACCCTGAAAGATACCTCGCGAGATAGGTATAAACTTTGATCTCACTGACTTACTTCCATCTGAGAGTACTAACTCCGTAGATCATGAATTCATCAGAGTTTTCAAGAGGTTAATTAAATTCGGGGAATTTCATAAATTTCTAAGATCTTTAACAGCCAACTGTGAGGGATAGAGTCATATGTCTTCCGATAATCTACCCAAGCTGCTGATAAAATTCGTTCTTTTTTCTTTACTGTTCCTCCTACTAATGCATCGATAACTATTGCATCGATAGTTGATAATATCTTCGCGGATTCATTTTTATCCATTCTGCCTCGGTGTTATAGTTTACAGGTCTGGTCCACAATGCACTCCAATATTCTTCAACTGCATCCATAGTAGGCCTGTTTCTATTAGGACACATTTCTGTAAAGCAGTTATAAAATTGTCTTTGATTACGACTAAATTTTCTAGTATCAGATTTCCTTTTATTCGATTTATTATATCACCGCAGTCGTTTCCTCAAAGCTACCTTCTGTTTCAGGGTATTGATGTACTGATCTATCTTTGACTCAAATTCAGGGTCCTTACTTCTAATTTTTTGAATTTTGAATATGAGATGTACTCTATCCCTCAAGGGTTTTTACGCTCATTTCTTCTAATTTTCCAAATCGAAAGCTTTGCTATATCACTTCTAAATATTTTAGTTGTAAGAATCTCATTTGCAATGGCTATTAGTTGAAACGTTCTCTTGTTTTGGGTGTAATTTTGGCAGAGCGTTCTTAAGATTTGGGTCTGTTCCAGCATACAAAGAAAGATTCCTCTCCAAGTTAGTCCTAATTCTCGATACCAACTCCTCAGACTCAGGGAGTTCTTCTCCAGGCGTCTCGCGCACTTCAGGTGACGTATGCTGTCGGTAATCTTCTCCGCTTTCTGATGTGACAGCTTCTTCTGCAGATACATTTTTGAAATACTTCATAAATATTTCTGTCCTGATGAAATTTTGTTCTGCTATTGTAATAACGGGCTTACTGATTATATTACTTAATTGGTCACATATATTATGTTCTGTGAACCTGGTCAGATCCGGCCGAAGCTTTACAAATTCCTGGTATATCTCAACACAATAGTTGATCTTACATCTACCACACTGTATTGCAATTTGGTACGCCCGCAGTACATCACAATTATCAATGTGGATCTATTTGAAGCGGGTTCCCGCAGAAGTAGTGTTAGGGTCTCTAGCCTTTGATGGTTGAAACAAACTAACTGGATGTAGTGTAACTTCTGTGCTTTGCTGTTCCAAGCTTGGTGTTCCAGTAGCACATTCGGGTTCCCCCGTAGGAGTCGCTGGTAGCCCCAAAGATCCTACACTGGTGGTTCGCATGCTGTCGCACCCAGCACCAGCTCCAGGTACACCCTGAGGATCCTCAGGCAGCGGCCGTTTCCTCAAATTATATTTATTCAGAATCCATCAAGAGAATGGGAGGTGCCTTTTAAACCTACGGCCAGGTTTTGAAGAGGGGTGAGGAAGGTGTTGGATAGGATGGCATCAGGAATTGGAGACAGGAGTCTACAAGCTACTCGATCCACCCGTTGACTTCTGAGGAACAGGGAGGATACTGGAATGAAGAGATGGGACTTTTAAGGGGAAGGACAGCCGACTGCTTCTCCGATTAGTCGCCTCTTACGACCCCGTGGTCCCGTGGTACTATTCTCCAGGTGGTCCCGGTACCACACGGTTTCTATTATTATTTTTCCGTTTAGGATCTCAGCTTTTTCTGCTGGTCGTAGTGAAGTACGGGCTACACCAAGCACACTCACTCTGGACTCAAATAGTTTCTGACTATTTTTGATGTGTTGAGCAAAACATCTTTCTGAAGTTGTACATAAATGATCTTACGTAACTTTGACATGCTAATACTATTGTGGAGGGAGATACGGATGACTCCTGTAGAGGACATTACTACCGGTACTATGTAAACTCTCTCCACGTTCCATATCCTTTGAATTTCTGCCTTAAGGCCACTGTATTTGTGATATTCTTCCTGAATTGTTTTCTGAAGGTTGTGAGTGTTGGGCAAAGGTAGGTCTATCAAATATGTTGTTTTTGTTACTTGATCTTTTAGCACTATGTCTGGTCTGTTATGAATTGTACGGTCCGTGATTATTGACCTGTCATAATATAATTTGAAGTTTGTTGATTCTAAAACGTCAGCCGGCTCATATTTGTAATAAGGTGTGCTCTTTTCTATAAGACAAAACTTTAAAGCTAATGCTTGGTGAATTATGTTAGGCACCTGGTTATGGCGATGTAAATAACCAGTTTGTACCAACATATTACAAGCTCCAGTTATATGTTGAATTGTTTCAGATGCAGTTCCACATTTCCCGCACTTATTTTCTATATGGAGATCCTGTATAATATATTTCTTATAGTTCCTAGTACGAATAACCTGCTCCTGCATGCCCATAACAAACTCTTCTGTTTCAGGAAAAAGCTCCCCTTGCCTGAGTCATGCGTTCGACACTTATTATTATTATTATTATCATCATGATTTAGTTCTCTCAACTTGTGTTAGATTTTCTCTCAGCAGTGGCTTATTAAATCAAGTTCTGCTGGGAGGAAGAATCTGTTTCAGGTCCAAGAACTTTCTGGTTATGTGGGCTGTGGACAGAAGGACGCTGTGTTGCAATCTACTTATTATATTGGTGTTGATTTTGAGTTTTTTAATCGAATCGACCACGGATTTGGGTACTTGTCCTAGAGTAGATAAAATGATAGGTACTATGATCACTTCTTGAACATTACAGATTTTTTACTTCAAAGGCTAGTTGTTGGTATTTTGATATTTTGCCGTTCTTTGTTTTTTTCTAGATTGTTGTAATTTACGAAAGGAAAATCGATGAGATGCACTTTTGATTATTTTCCAAAGGATGATAACAGGTTTGTTGTGAATTGTTGTTAGGTCAGTAAGAATGCTTCTGTCCCAGTACAAAATATTTCACTTCAAATCATCTTGCAGGACTGGTTGAGATTTATACTGATGGTCAGGTGGTATGGGATTCTTAATGCAGTTCAGTGATTTTGCAATTTCCAGGTGAATTATTTTTCCCATGTTGTCGTGTCTAGTTTTGTAATCATTTTGGGCCAACTGTGTGCAACCACCAATGATATGCTCGAGAGTTACTTTGGTTTGGTTACATCGGCGACATGAATCTCTGATTCCGGTTTTTTCAGTATCATTTTCCTGCAGTTTCTGGTAGGTGTGACTCCGTATTGCATTGATACTATGAAGCCTTCTGTTTCTTGATATAATTTTCCGTTCATTGACCACTTAACATTCTATTTTATTTATTTTGCTGTTGGTCAGTTGGTTGGGGAAGTTCCCGTGAATTGGTTTATCATGCCAGGTTGTCATTCTATTTTTTGTATAGGATGGGGTAGAGGTTAATTCAGGTGGCAGGGTGTATAGTTTTTATCACTGGTTGTAATTTAATGGTGTAGTGATGAGGTATACACTATGTTGCGGAAAAAGGTATTGAGGATATTTTTGTCTTTCATGGAGGTCTTTCATTGGTATATTGCCGCTTCCGCCCTGGTCACGGGGAATGAACATTCGTTCAAAAGCTGATTTAGGATGGTGTTTGTTGTTGCTAGTCATCGTGATTCTGATTTTCCTCTCTAAATTTTCCAGATCTGTAGTTGACCATTTTACTACCCCAAAGGAGTAGGATAGTACGAGATTGAGTTTATTGCTTTCGTCAGGTTACGTGCATTTAAATGAGTTTTTTGCTGTTATTTCCATCTTTTTCAAAAGTTCTTCAGTGATGTGTTCTTTGACTATCGTGTGTTCTGTTCTATTTGTTTGCATCACACCCAAGTATTTGTACAGTTCATTAGGTTCTAGTTGTCTATATCTTGATCTTTTACTGTAGTGTACGGTGATGTCTCTTTAACTTTACCATGAATAAGGTTTTATAATTTACATTTATCTATACCAAATTCCATTCTGATGTCATCGCTAAATTGTTCTATAATTTTCAAGATCTTTTTCAGACTTTCTGCATATGTTGCGTAAATTTTGATGTCATCCATGTAATGAAATATGTGGCACAGCATTCGATATTTCTGTTCTTGATATTGAATCCTAAACTCTTCCCTGGTTGTTTGAGGATAGTGGATAAACTGTTTAAAGCTAAGCAAAACAGTAATCCACTGATTGACTCCCCTTGAAATATTCATTTTCAATTGAATTTTCTTGAGGCGTTTCCTAAATAATCACTCCAGTTGTTTTCTGTGCTTGATGTTTATTAGTAGGCTTTGGTTGAAACCCAGATATTTATATTTACTATTTAATAATAGTAATTTAATAATTTTATTTCACATGAGTTTGCTTGTACTTTTAATGGAACTGATAACTTCAGTTTTACTCCTTTTAACATTCAACATTGCACATTTGTCTGTTCCATAATAAATTCATTTGTATATCTTAACTAAATTGTGCACTGATCTCCAGAAGTTTACTTAGTTCTTCCTTATCTTTAGCAAATATTTTTCAGTCGTCTATATAAAACAAGTGGCTCATGGTATGAATATTTTTGTTTCCATCGAGAAGTTTAAATCCCATACCCGATTCTTTCAACATCTTCGACAAAGAGTTAAGTGCGAGGCAAACTAAATTGGACTGAATGTATCGCCATGGAAAATGCCACGTCAAACGAGTTTTTGGTTTAATTTTGTTGTTTTATTGCCATTCTTCAATTCTAATTGTGTGCACCAACCGTTCGTGAGAGTTTTAAGTAAACTGATTACTGATGAATTCGTAGGTGGTCAAGATTTCCAAAAGCCAAATGTGTGGGATGTAATCGCACCCTTTTTGATAGTCGATCCAAATAAGAGTTAAATAATTGTTTTTTCTTTGCTTGGCTCGCTATAACCATATTAATTAACAGTTGATATTTGCATTCCTGAACCCCTTTAGGGTTATTTTCGAGATAAAGTCCAGATCTACGAGCGAGGTTATAGTAAGAAAACAGTGAATAAGAAGAAGAAGTGGTCCGTTAGGGATAATGTTGATTTGACATAGGACAGGATGGTAGACGAGTGGCTCTGGCTGTCGAAAAATGAAATACAATGGAAATGAGTGACGATGGGAAGTATTAACCAGGGGATAGAAAACGGTGGCAGAGAAGGATGGTCAGGGTTTTTAAGAGCAAAAGAAGTGTAAATGACGAACGGACAGGAGCATTGTAGTGGAGTAGAACAAAGAGAGACAAGGGCAGCAGCCTTGCGTTAAATATAACCCGCGAAGAGATGAGGGCCACGAGGCTCCTGGAAAAATGCTAAGTAGTGTTGAAGATCGAACCTTTCTATTCGTCGAGAACGAATAAAAGTCATTAAGAATTAGCCAAACAAAATTACTCCACGTGGAGTGCCAACAAATCATTGGCATTGGACGTGACGTCAAGAAGGGCATGGTCTGTCTGACCAATTTTTTGGGAACCTAGTGGGGAGATGGTTATTTAATGAGGAGATTAGGGGCGCTGGAGATCAGATCAGAGTGAGAGCTATCATATATTTATTCATTAGGAGACCATTAGATCATTGTTACATATCATTACGCACCATCGTTATGAGACATCATTTTATATACATTGAGCTCATCATCAGTATTCTGACTGAGCAACGACTTACTTTCATCATTAACTGAGGAAAATGCTGAATTTGTTTTCTTTACTAATGATTCGATTAAGGAAGTCAAGTAACTGCAAAAGAAAAAATCAAGTGTGCCTACCTTATGTAAGGACGAAGAAGGAAATATTATCTTTCAAATACCTGCAGTACTGGAAAGATGGAAAGTTTATTTTGAAAATAATATAATCATAACAACTGCATACATACAAGATGTTTTACCTCACTGCTCAGAAGGATTATTAGAACCAGAGCTTGAACTTGAACCTCCCTCATATGACGAAGTATGTTGTATAATTTGGAATTTAAAATCGGGTAAAGCTGCCGGTTGAGGCAATATTCCCCCAGAGCTCATAAAAAACGGAGGCAGGATACTTGGGCAAAGATTATGTGGATTAATCCAAAATATATGGGAAAAGGAACAAATACCAAGTGAATGGAATGAAGGGATATACCCAATGTCTAAAAAAGGTGATAGGCAGGACTGTGAAAACCATAGGCCAATCACTCTGTTGAAAATAGCTTACAAGAATTTTGCAATCTTGGTGAATAAGTGGCTTACTGACATTGTTGAATGTCAACTTTATCCAGACAGGATTTCGACCAAATAAATCAACAATAGATAACATGTACATATTTCTTCCATGTACCCTACACATGGATAAAACATGTGATAACTTTCGGTCAGGTGAAAATAGCAACGACCCGAGAATCGAACCCGGCACTCCTGCTTTGATTGCAGGGTGTAGTGGTTAACAACCCCCTGCGATCAAAACAGGTGTCCCGCGTGCGATTCCCGACTCGTCGCCTCTTTCACCTGACCGAAAGTTCTCACAATAGGTAACATCTTTTTGATCAGACAATTTTTTTAAAAGTCATGAATATAGTATGGACCTCTGCAATATTTTTGTTGACCATACTAGAGCCTTTGACTCAAATAAATGAGTTCAAATACCTGATTGCCTAAATCTAAATAAAGTTCCACCTAAACTTGTACGACTAATTATTCTAATATTAACAAATAACAAAGTAAGAGTAAAAGTAATAATGAGCTCAGTTACCAGTTTGATATGTTATCTGGTGTCAAGCAAGGGGATCCTCTATCTAAATCCGTCTTTAACATAGTAATAGACACAACCTTGAAACAAATGGATACAAAAGGGAACGTTTAAAGTAAATCATGGCATACGCAGATGATGTATTAATAACACCAAGAACAAAACAGTCATTAACAAAAACTTACCATCAGATCTGCACCTCTCGGCCTTGTAGTACACGAAAAAAAACGAAATTTGTGCAATGCCCCCGTAAAGCCAAAAGGACTTAAAATCGCAAAGTAAACACAATAGAAGCAGTTAACTAATTCAAACTTTTTGGACCTATAGTTAATGGTATGAATGAGATTGACGAAGAAGAAAAGAAAGAATCACTCTGAGCAATAAGGCTTATTTTGCGAAATCAACACTATTTAAGAGCAAACAATTAACCAAACCCTCGAAATTAAAACTATATTGGACAATTATAAGACCCATAGTAACATATGGTAGTGAAACATGGGTGTTAAAACATGCAAATGTAGAAAATTGTACAGACAAGTTCAATCTTACATGCACAAGAATATAATGATTGGAAAAATGCAAAGTGATGATGGGTGTGGTAGTGAGATGAAAGTTAATTGTTAACAATAATAAAATGTTTTTATGACATGCTGTGAAATGATGAGAAATAATAATAAAATAATAAATAACTGATTTCCTAGAGATGACATGATTACATGGAGAGAAGATCCTGGTAACCAGCTGGTTGAAGTTGTTGTAGAATTGATCTGGATGGTTGTCATGATGACAAAGAAATAGTTGATGAGTAGTAATCTCGCTGTTGCAAGTATCTTCTGATGTGCAATTGTAGGCTCGATCTTGCGAGAAAATGTCGTTTTAGCGACGAGAATGAGAGTAGCGATGCGATGTATTCGAACGTAACAAACCCTATTGTGAAGGGTTGAGCAAGAGAAAATATATGTCGGTTTGGCGACGACAATGAGGAATTCGAACCATGATAAGAGAGGTAAGATCAGAAGTTTCTCCTCTCATTAGTAGTAGTAATCGCAGTAGTCATGGTTGTACTAGAACTGAATCTGGAGTCGTAGTGCTGGTAGAAGAAGCCATGTGGTTTATATATCTTTGAAATTAGTGCGTTGTTGCCAATCTGATTCGATGAATCGATGGTACTTCCTGATAACTCGACCTGGAGTGTCGTCTCGTGACGAGGCGATGAAATTTCTGGCTTGGCCCAACTTGCGTGATACAGGATTGCCACACGAATGTAGTCGGCGAAGGAACTTGTTATTAATACGTTGCATCGTAAGATGACGAATATTTTTTTCTATTATATATATATTTTTAAGTATATGGCAAAAAATTTGAATCAACCTATGGCTTGAAAGGAAAATTTCCTTAGCTCGTCAACAATCAAGATAAATCACTCAACTTCATCAAAGAGAGTGTTCTCCAGAGATGATTCCCTTAGTAAATGATTCAATACAATGTCTAAAAAGATTCAACTCGCTTGTTTAATGAGAACTTGTCAAAAATGTCTAAACAAAAATCTTGCAGTGTTTGAAAGGAAAATACTCAGGAAGGCATTTGGTCCTACAAGAGAAGAAATTGGCTTTTGGAGAGTTAAAACAAATGCAGAATTAAACAAACTAATTCATAATGAAATATAATAAATTGCATTAAATCTCAAATTGAGCTGGTTTCTCCATCTCTGAAGAATGGGGGAACAAAGAACTGTTAAGAAGGTATGGGAATGGAAACCATTAGGTGTTAGAACACAAAGAATACCGAAGAAAAAATGGTCTGAGGATATCTACAATGATTTACCTAGAATGTAAATGGATTGGAGAAAGAAGGTCAAAGATAAATAGGCGTGGAAGCAGATTGTTGACAAAGTCAAAACTTTCCCACCAGAGTTTTAGAGCCTTTTCATATATGGAAAGCAAGATTCAAGGTAATAGGCCATATGGTGAACGATTGAAGTGAGAGTGATTAGAGAAAGGGGGAGGAAGTTCCTCCCCATTCCTCGTTTTGGAAAAAAATTAAAGCATATTGTGGTAACCGCTCATAGAGAACATTTTAACGAGACGTCAAAAGACGTCACGCGGTACATGTTGATTTTGCGGAACCTTTGAAGGCGGTGACGTACATGGTAGTCGTGGATGCGTGGTCAAGATACCCATACGAAATAGAAATGGGAACAATTACAGCAGAGGTAACAGTAAAAGCCATGCAGAGAATCTTAGTCACGAAAGACTACCACGAACTATAGTATCTGACAATGGTACCCAATTCACAATTGGTATATTTGAAACATTATGCACGAAAAATTGTATTAAACACATTTGGGCCTCACCTTGTTGCCCAGCATCAAACGGAGAAGCTGAAAGATTTGTACAAACACTAAAAAAAGTATATGAAAAAGGAAGAAATAAGGAAGGAGCATTACAGCATACGTTGATGTCGTACAGGACAACGCCAGGTAGTTCAGGAAAAAGTCCAGCTGGAACTTTATATAGGAGGCAGCCACGTACAATGTTGACATTGTTAGTTCCGAGAAGGAAACCAAGAAAGCCCATATATGAGAAGAAATTTAAGAAGGGAGACAAGATATATGTTAAAATGTACGATATTAGAGCTTCTTGGTGGGAACGTGGATTAATAACGGAAAGCAGAAGAGGAATGTATGTAACTCGTACAGAAAATGACACGTGTGTTAGGCATCAAAATCAATTAACAAAATGAATGAATTTTATTGAGGACGTCGATGGGGATATTCCTGATATTGATGTTATTTTTCCTTAGCCTGTTTCAGAAAATGATAATAAACAGTCGGTTACACGTGAATCAGAAATCAAGACTGAAAATGAGGAGCAGCACACACAGCAAATTTCTCCGGAGTATGCAGAAATTAAAGCAGGGGACCATAGGGAATCGCATGGATCCAGCATCAACCACACAAGCTCAAGAGCAAATGTCTTCACACCACGAGTGACACGATGCAGGAGACGCCCCTATTAAGGGGGAAGGGATGTGGTAACTGCTCATAGAGAATGTTTTAACATCTACGCCGACGGAAGACGGCGACCGCGGCAGAGTGAGGTGCGACATGTACCAGTAACTGAGTGTGACATGTGTCACGGACTCAGAGTGAGAGACATCACGGACAATGCGACCAGGGTCGCTTAGCTTAGTGACCTGCGTATTATGTAATTGTATGCAAATAGTGTACTTGTTGTTTTGTAATAAATTAGTGTTCATTACCTGTCGTATTCTCGTTCTGCTTCTTCCGTGGATATAACATATATTTTACACCAAAGGACAAACCATATTTTATTGGTTCAGCATCAAAGCAAATAATAAGAACTCGTGCTGCAGGTAGTAACTTGTGATATGTGGTAAGGTAGCAGGGGATGAAGTAGTGGTATAAGTTTTCTCTAACCCATATAGCACCTATAACGTTTTAAAAAGGTATGCCCTCCACCCTACGCTTCTGGTTCCTAATCGCCGCCACAATGTGGTGATTGTGGAACGAAATGCTGTGGAACGAATAGATTAACAGTATTAGGTGTCATATTTACCCGTCTATTGCAAGGAGTAGAGTAGATAGAATAATGAATAATACAAATATCACAAATTCCCGCAAGGGGTCTCTGGTGTTCCCCTTGGAACGCGTGAGCACACACAACAGGAGTAAAAACACTGTAGTTCTAATAAAGTCCATACTTTATAACAAAGTAAGGTCCATACCCTGTGTATAATCCAATTGTTGTTAGTTCTAACTTAAGTGTGTTGTAAGAGAAAAAATTCAGCAATAAGGGAGTTGTAAACCCACCGTAACTAGTCTTTGAGTTATGTCTGAGTGATTAGGAATAACACGTGGCAATGACGATTCTCGCACACTCTGACTTTTTTGATTGAGAAATACAGTATTTCTTAACATTTCGTCATTGCACTTCCGGGTATTTGCTCAATCCATTCCGTGTTGATGGAAGTCAAGGAAACGTTTTTATCAGTGCATAACTATCTGCGTAGCTGTAGAGGTGTCGAGTGTGTATTAGTGAATTGTACCATGAGGGTTGTGTTTGGAGAGCTGTGAAGTGAGATATTTTGAAATTGTGTGTGATTCCAATTATTAGTGTTTGTGATAGCATATTCTGTGTGTGATTCTTTCAGTAGTTTGTGTGAATACATGACTAATATTATAAAATAAGCAATGAGATATTAAGCGCATTTTTCCAATGATAGGAAATAGTTTGCAAAGAACATTTTTGTTAAAAGCATTAATGTTTTATATATAATTTCCGGTATGATGTTTGATATTTATTTTCTCAAATGAACATTCTAATAAATATTTACATCCTTTCTACATTGTCACTGTTGTTCAATTAAAACGAAGTTTTTGTATAAACTATAAAGAAACTATTGTAAAGCAATAACTACAGATTGAGAGGGTTAGTAAAGAAAAGCAAAGAACAGAAAGGGGTGAACTGAGAAGCACAGTTGTGCAACGAAGAGTCTAATACACCAAGCCTCCGGCGCGTGGGTCTCTCAAGTAGATGAGAATCAGTGGCAACCTATGGTTTGAACGCAACTAATATTATTGAGATTATAACGGTTGAGATATTTACTGAGAACATTTGTAAGAAGACGATCATATCGTCTGTGTTTGAGATTGATGAAATAAATTTTAACACAAATTACTACGAATGATGTGTAGATTTAACTTCAGATTTTAGTACAGAATCATCAATCATTAGATCTATTATCAAGAGCTTTGAATCATCCATGAAACTTCCAATATCCTAAATAAATAATAAATAAATTCTTAGTATGTTATTACAAAACAATTATAATCTTGCTCTTTTATAGCAAGAGGGTTGAGATCGTGATTTTAACACACCACAGATCATGACGATTGTATGTATATATAATACACTCACTCTCGCTCGCTTGGAGGTAAATCCCCCCATACACCCCCTATGGGAGCTGCAGCCGTGCCAAGACACAGAGTTCATCCTGTGACACTTAATCAAAATGCAGAAAATAGGTTTTTGGTGCACCGTTTAATTCATTGCAATGAAAATATACAAAAAATGCCTATTTCAGTATACGTATTTCCTATAATGAATAATTTTCAAATAAAAATATGTATTCTTAAGATGTCTCTCATAAACATTGTAAACTATTTCTCTCTACGTTGTTGGTACATTAATGCCCACGTTACCAATGTCTATGTTAATGAAATAACTTGAACTTGCGTCTTGCCACTGCGCTATGCAACATTAATTTAATTATTACCAATTAATGAAACATGTTTTTCACTTTCTTGCATTAATCGTACTCACCTTAATTTGTCGATTCTGGAAATCAAAATCTTTTGAAAATATATCAATAATGCAAAATTTTTAGTCATGTGTTACATTCATTTCATGGTTATTGGTAATTAAATACTAAAAAACACACGTACGAAATAAAACTATGAATCGATACAAATTTTCAATAAATACTCAGTATTATTATATTGGACAATGATAATTTATTCTTTGAGTGATAGTGCTCAAGGTCAACTGCATTCAAGGAGTAAGCAATAGACCACCTGCACATAAAGATACAATGAGTAAAGCAACTACTAACTTATAATGATACGTATAGAGATAATAAACTGATATAAGTAATATTTTACGAAAACGTTGAAACATGAGTTAAAGTTTTGTATCGTAAAGAGACTTAAAAAATAACATAAATACATAAAAAATATACCCACAGTATTTCGCTGAGTGTCTTTGCAATGAATATATAATACAAATACTTCCCTCAGCATATCAATCACATAATTCATACCACCAATGCGAATTTTCAAACCGCGCTTCACGACGTGACATAATAATTATCAATAAATGAAACATCTTTTTCACTTCCTCACTTTAATTGTACACATCTTAATTCAATTGCAGTTGTTGAATGTCGATAACCTTTGAAAAACCTATCAATTATTTTCGTGTAACACTCATTCATAAGTCACGAGTAACATTCATTCCATGATACTTGGAAATTCTTCCTTTGAAACAAAATAAATATTGTCCATTGTCAAATAAATGTTGTCCATATGTACCTGATCTAATCAATCACAAAAACTCATTCGACACATTAATGAATAAAAGCTATTTAAACGAATAAAACTTCACTATGCTTAAGTTGGGCAACTTATCAATGTTGTTCTTCAGATGCTAGGATCCAATTTTGTAATTTTATTTGCACAAAGACACGAAACAATTAAACACATATAGTGTTTATTATAAACTGACAATAAAATTAAAGCACACAATACATCAACGCGTCTATAAAACCTTAAATGATACACTATTCACGGTAGATACCAATACGATTGCCCTAATGGTCGCCGCAACACAACTATATTTTTGTAATGGAGGTTGCTTAGAAATATGACACAATCACAAGTTAATTCTGGCTTTCTTGCCGTAATATTAATTCCTCAAAAAATGTACTTTAAAATTAAAATTCTCGATTTTTTAAATTTTGTCATTCATTGCTATTCTATAGCCATGAAAAAAAGGAAATTTCATGTTTCTATGACTAGTAGAATTATCAATTAACTTTCAACTATAAATGAGTGATGGAATGAGTGAGTTACACATAGAGCTACATATTATATGGGATTACTTCATGCCATAAATGTAATACTGTTAAAAAAACACTCTCCTGGCAACATTTATAAAGAATGTTTCGTGTCCCTCTAAGATAGCGCGGATTTTGACTTTCTTCAACTGAATCCAGGGAGTTGTTATACGAGTAATTTTTCTCATTGTATTTGCTGCATGTATGAGTAAAGCAAGTACGCTGTGTGCGAATTAACTTGTGATTGTGTGGTATTAGAATATTAATTTATTACAGTAGCGTTTTGTGATTATTGAACGCAGCCTTCTACGTGATAATTGCTAACTTTATAATTCGCAGTGGAATATTGAAATCTAAACTTAGAAGACACGGACACCTTATTCGGAGAGTAAGAAAATTTTTAATTAAATTCTTCTCATAATGAACATTGTAGTGTTCACTTTTATCGATATTTCACTTTGACCGTCATGTAATATTATTAAAATAAACACTATTAATTAATAAATATGAAGAAAAAAAAAGATTTTTATACTTCAAGTGAATGTTTAATATTTTATTAGTATACTAATACATTAGGTTTCTCTGAATGATAAAGCCCAAATATTCTCCTTTGCCAGAAATTAAAAAAAAATACTTTCGTAGACATTTTCTTGTATTAAGTATTCCATTTCAAAAAATAGACATTAGGGAGACTTCTCCTCGTAGTGACTACATTTCATTTTTTCATTATTGTTTTATTATGAAATGGCCAAAATAAAATCTTATCAAGTTAAAAGAAGTTGGGCTCGAACTGTTCTAAAAGTTTGAGTTTAGTATTCGCTGGAAGAGCCTGTGATGTCTCGAATATAAGAAATCTTCTTCATTCCACTTTGAACTTCAAAATAGAATAAAGGATTGTGGGATTGTTTGGCGTAAGTATTATGAGAAAAAGATGAGCTATAACAGCTCTTGTGTCCCTATGTTCAGTCATGATCTTGCCATAACTTTAAATAGTAATTACGCAGTGTTCAAGTTTTGCCACACCACTCCCTTTCATATTGTGACCGACTGAACCCATTAATAACATCAATAAGTGAAATCCTCCTAATCTCACAACCACATAAGACAGTTCAGAATCTCTTCTGTGTCTTGCAATAATATCTCGGGTCTTGTGTGGTAGATTAAATGTCACCACACTTGTAATTGATTATATTTCTAGTAAGAATTGCATTGAGCGGTCATCAGGTAATGCCAAACGGCCATTGATTTCAAGTGGCCACCAATAGCCTTTTGGCGATAACAGATCTTTAAATATATGATTTCGTCTTTTGTACACAAGCCGTGAAGAGAGTATCATATACACTTCAAGGAACGTTTATGAAAGAGTGGACTCCAACAAAAGTACCCTAGTGTTACTTTCTCTATAAAACCTTCCCACCCACAATTGACACGTAGGTCCCTATATTAGCATTGCTGATGGCATATCTTTTAAGGGAGAAAGTTTTGACTTACGAAATAAGACGTTTTTGGGGTGATAGAAAACTGACTTCCACAAAGTAAAATTAATGTGTTTATCAAGTGGCTGTACATATAAGTCTGTATTACGTTGCATTACACCACTATTCCTTTCATCACGTCCTACAATTTAATATTTTCAGGAATTATTCCTATCGCCGGAATGAAATTGGATGGTACAGTGATTATATCACATTTATTTTTTATTAAATCCACGAGAATTTTTTGTCAATTTTTGTGCAAAAATGCATTATCAAACATAGGTCTAAGGCAATGGAAAGAAATGTATGCTTTATTGGATAAATTTAAAAATAATTCATCACATTAATGAATGTTGATATGGACTCTTCAAGAAACATAATACACAATTACATACTGTATGAAATAATTAGTTTCGAGATTTTGTAGACCTTTACCATAAATATAAGGGAATCTTAGATTTCTGGAGTCCTTGTATCTTTCGAAAACAGAAGGTTGCGTGGAATGTGACGCGCGGAGCCTTGGACGCCAGTCTAAATAATTTAAAAGGGAGATGGTCTGATGCTTCTCAAATATAATAATGGAAGGATAAAAGAGGAGGAAAGAAACGACCTTTGTTCTGAAGCACGCATCCAGGCACTACTAAGGTTTATAATAAACATTTAGTTAGGGACATTTCATAAACCCTTGTGAAGGATACGAGAAATCTTAATCTCATCAGTTAGAAGAGACGACCAAAATAACTGTCTTTGGCAAATGGGACGCGCTGAAACATGTAAACATGTTTTGGCAATTTTGAAAGGAGACGGTGGTATGTTACGAGGCGAGAGAGTGTAAGGAGGAAACATCTTTCCAAAATCCTTGTGAGGAATACAATGGAACTCAGTTTCGTAAAATTAAGAGAACACAGGAATAATAGGCTTCTTGTTAAGTGCAGGAAGGAGACACGCTTAGAAAATTTTCGGACGAAACGTCTGAATTTTAAAACCTAAACAAGAGAGAAAAAAGGAGTGGAAGGAGAGGCGACCACACATGCGTGCGCACTTAGTGATGGAGGAAGGTTACCGTCGTCTAGCAGACGTGGGAGTTTGAAGTGTTATTTTGCAGGAGGCAGAGAAATGGATTCCGTCTTGAAGAGTGAATGAACCTTTGTGAGAGGAAGGCGACACAAGTGTGTTGATATTCAATTAAATGTCAACTTTCGAAAAATATCAGGCCACCATTCACGGCGTTTGGCTATTACAAGATCAGCCATTGGTGGGTAAAAATAACTACGTCACAGAAACTTTAACCAGTTGGGGGAAGTCATGTGAATGAATATTTGTTGGGGATTGTTTAAAAGGGAAGAATGACGTCAGCGAGGGGAGGAACTAAAACTGACATCGTACAGTCAGCAAGAGGGGATTTTTTTCTATTTAAGACTGGAGCGGAGACATTTCAGAATGATTTTTGATTTTGAGTTTGAGAGTGAGGATTATGATTTTTGATTTTGAGAGTGAGAATTCTGATTTTGATGGTGAGAGATCAGAATTTCCGGATGATTGCTATTAGGTTATCCAGTTGTTCAGCGTCAGATGTTGTTTGTGAGTAACTCTTGTGCATTATTATAGATAGGTAGTGATTGATACTTTTATCGACACACTGTTCATAAGACATTATCGGAGAGAGTTCGTGATATGTTAACTCACTTTAGTTAAAGACTTTTCGACATCGTCAACTTGAAGGCGACTCAATATTCCGACCTGGCTAAATGTTTTGAGATTGGCATCACGTGAGCAAAGGGAACGATCGATTTTTCATCAAACTTCGCTTAAGATGGCTTCGATCGACATCCGACGTTCGATGGGGATTTTGAACCGGCAGGGTCGCCGCGACTAATCTGGGACGGCCTCTGAGACGTCACGAGACGCCGCGGCGAGACGAGGAAGAATAGGGGTGACCACGCCTCTGGAAAGACGGCGGCTTCCCACGGTGAGTGGTGCTGGTTACTGCTATTTGGTAAGATAACTCCTTTGGAGGGCCCTTAGCGGACCCTCATTCCAATAATAAGGTGTGTTCAAGAAGTCAGGCAGTGTTCAAAGCGTGACCAAGATTCTGAATGTAGATGTGTCATTGGACAGTTATGAGACACTATTTAAAGATGAACCTTGATAAAGAACTTTTATGACCACAAATGAGCTCTAAGCTCCAAAACAATTTTCATAACAATTTTGAGAAGAACATTGTAAAATCAGTGTTAATTCGAAATATTTATCGGGGTATTTTTTGCATACTTTTTGGGGGAGAGTGAAAGGAAGAGTTTAAGGAGAATATGATATCCATGCACTGTGCCAGTGTAATTACACCAATATTTTATGAACGCTGTGTTTCCTTTAAGAATAAGTACTGCGTATTTCACGTAAATAATCGGCCGAAACCAATCCTCTCCTTGCCATTTTTAGCGAGAGGACATATCTTATCCCTGAGATGAACCGGCAGAGTGGGTTAGGTAAGTGTCCCTCATATTTATGATCACTCTTTCCATTTTAATATAACAATTGGTCGATTCAACGTAGGACTCTTTCTCTACCCTTCAATTTTTTTCCAATTGGCGCAGTAACGTGGAGACTACCCCTACATTTTAATTATATTACAATACACCGCCAAGAATATGCATGCGAATACACAAAGGACTTGCCAAACATCGAGTCGTGCCGAATGCACAATCGGTTGTACCGAGACCACATAGGCTTCAGTAAATTATTTGAGTATTCGCCCGACGAACCGAACAAAAATACTCTTCGATTGCTTACAGAATACCACGGTTCAGCTCCGTAGGTTCAGCTCAATTGCTTAAAAATCATTTGTTGGAAAATTGAAACTATTTAACTTTCGATAAAATCGAGGAATTCTTTTACACTGTAGAAGTAATGGTACATTAGGTAGCTTTTAACCGCGGAACTGAAGAGTTTAAATTTAATGGCCCATTTTACGTGCTCAAGCAGTGTGTGATCCGTTTGTGATGAATCTAGTTCCAAACCAGCCTCTACCAAGAAATTGGTTAAACAATGAGCGAAGTGACGGCGTTGAATACTCAGCTCCCTTCTCTCTTTATTCACCATTTCTCGAAGCTTATACCTATTCACCCATGGTTGTGCAGAACATCGGTGAATCGTTAATTAACGAAGTTAACTTTTTTTAAACTTTTTAACTTTAAAGTTAATCTCTGAAACTGTGAACGCTTTTATTAACTTCCGTTATATTTCCAGTATTTCAAGTAGGATTTTTTTCAAGCATTTTTTCCACGCGCATGGTTAGAAATGTATCTTATGGCGCGTCATCTGAAGCGATTGAGGACCCTCGAGATCTTTGCTTGATAGCCAGGTGAGAAGTGAACAAGCTAACTAGTGACATCGAAAGTCTGCAGGCGAAACCATGCTGTGCCGCCACGCACCGTGCGCCAACGCATGACGTCACAGTCGATAACGTATTGAACTGCAGATACCAAACGTCCAGCTAGTTGAGTAAACCCGACACTAGAGGAATGTAAAGCTAAACTAGAACTATAATTAAAGGTATTGTGACTGAAGAGGCAGTGTATATACTTTTGCAAAATTTCATCAATATTTTCGCCGAATAATTTGTATTCTTTTTATTTATTATTTTGTGATCTTTCAGTTCTCTTTTTATTCATTTGAGAATGAAAATGTTCTTTGTTATTATTATAATTATTTTTCAAATCTTGATTATTGTGAGTATTTTCAAAAGATTTTATGAAGATTGTTATTATCATATGCTCTGATTTGTGAGTAACACTGTTTCCGTGTTTGAACTGCTGACTTATTTCAAAGGAGGGGAGAGTGATGGCGCCTTAGTTTCTACCCCTTCTTCCTTCTACCCTACACAGCAGTAGTGCAGTTGCACACAGTTGCACGTATCATTCGTCAAAGTGCAGCCACCTCTGCTCTAGTGCGTACATCCCAAGCTTAAAATTTTACTAATGTGCTCATTTCCTTAAAATTATAGAAGTCGCAAGTGCAGTTTTATTCTTTCTTTCACATCAAACATGGTAAGTTCTGTTATTTTCTAATTAAACTTTACGACTAGCAAGTAAAGAACACTTGTCTGGAAATATACTTTTGTTGTAGTCGTCGACTATGTCAAAAATTAATGAAGCAGTAGTCAACATATGTATTTGGAACGCAATGAAAAACGCCACGTACTCTCGGTAATTATGTTTATTGAATGTTAGTTAGTTATAATTCATATTCGAGTAACATCTTATACATTATAATTCACGAGCATATTCTCCAAATTTTCGGGGTTGGTAAACAAAATTCATAATGTATTTTCTAATTTTCACATTAGATGAAGTTTACATCAAATGATGTATAATATTCTCATCATCTAAAGCTTTCATCATGTCTTTATACCCTTGCTAATTTCTTTTCGTCCACTCTTCGTTGGCAAGAAAGAGAATTAATGTCAGAGTTAAGTAGCTGAGCTACAGACCAAGAAAAAACATCACAAGTAAAACTTAAAATTTACAGGAAATATTGAAAGCTTTTAAGCATTTTTACATCATTTATTAATTCGCCGTGTACCAATCTTGCGACACTCCACTAAACTATAAAATCTCATTCACTTTCTTCGTCTGATCGAATTTAATGTGTTTTCATCAAAGTTCTTGTATGTTGTGTTATTATCTCTGTCCTTCCCTTACCATGAAGCGTTGTTACTCTTCAGCACTTAATATCATCAGTAAATCTTTAGCCCATGCGTAATTCTCCATATCTGTTTTATCTATTTCTTAAAATTTCTGTATCTCGAATCCGTATTTATCATCGTTGCACATAACTTTGTGACATCGAGTCCTGCTTTCATCGTATTCAAATACTCTGCCCGCTCTACACCACATAAAGGAGGGTTCCAAAAGATGTTTTCTCTTGTAACCAATTCTCCTCCACATTAACGCTAATCATCATCCAGAATTCTAAAGCGTTTTAAATACGTTTTTATACACCGTATCAAATCAGGACCTGCACGTTTTCTGGTTGAGGACAAAACCATATTCTGTTCTTCTCAACAAATCGCACACTCGTCAGTAACGCGACCCTTGTATTATTTACCGTCCTTTCTACGAAACGTGCCATCTCACTTGCCACGCTAATAGTAAACTCATCTGTTACCCATCTCTTCCGGAGTTTTCTCTTCTTTTATTTCTTCACCGCTCATCTATATTCTCCATCACATAACCATTCGCTCGATTGTCTTCTGCAGATAAATATCTATTGGCAGTACTCGCATATAAACATAAAACGCATCAGCAAATGTCATGCTGTACGCGCCACTGAACCTCAATAAACATAATCGTTGCACATGGTGTAATTTCTTTCTCCGTAATATATTTCTGAGCTCTTTACCCACTTCACATTCGTACGAGAGTATTGGGAGGATTGCTCTTTTGTAAAGTTGCAATAGTTGACGTCGTTTAATATTATATTTACTCATACCCACACGAAGTAATGTATAATATACTTTCTTTGCCTTCTTTGTTTCATATGTGCGTACCTTGCAAGTGTCATACCACTGTCGAGTTGCACACCCAAGTGCATATTCGTATGTTCACATTTTGTCAGTATCTTTCCTCCATTGAGAATAATTATCGGTGATCTCTTTTGGACATTTACTTTTCCGAAAACCATGGCGACAGTATTCGTTGTTGCAATTTGCAATTTGCCATTTGCCCCATTCGCTACACAGTTCCAGTGCTAAGTTCTCCTTACTTTTTTTGTGGGGCTTTAGGGCTTGTCAAGGGCAAGGTCGAACCTTTGTTCCCTATACTCTCTAAATCTCTTCTACTTTTTCACTCGTAATAGAAAACTACGTAATCTGCATATGTTAATATTTTGTAATCTCTTTCTCGGATATATGGCAATATACCAGTATTTTATAAAGAGTATGTACTCATAAAGCATTCACCACCCGTCTCATTAATGGAGCCAGCACTGATGATGGCTGCCATGCGGCCGAAAAAGGCATTGTGACTTAATAAATCAACTGGATAGTATGATTACATATTCTTTATACAACACTGTATACTACCAACACCGAACCTCGTCATTCATTGGTAATAAACCTTTTATGGTTAAATTCCAGTAGATGGATCGTCCGTGCGACCACTGGGAGCAACCTTTGCTAGCTGTCCAAAATATCTTTTCGTCTCCCATTTCCATTTATTATTCTGTGCTTTCAAAATATATTGCTTTTACATCGCATTGTTTCACATGTTGCTGTCTTTTCCGTGCTTTTGCGCGTTTCTTTTTTATCCAATCGGGATTGTCTCTCCATCATGCATTACCCTCACTCTCGCGGATGCGCTTCCTTGGTTCACATTCGGACGCCAACCTCAGCAAATCTAATTGTAATTCATCAACTGCCTCTTCTACTGTATCTTCCACACATTTCATTCCATTTCAATACTTGTATCCTTGGCTGGAACTCCTCAATATTTACCCGTCGTTAATTTCTCTCCCACTGCCTGCATGTCGCTTCTGCCCCTCTCCTAATCACAAAACTTAATCTCTTGTAATAGGAAGTTATTCCATCTACTACCTCCCACGACATTCCGTGGATGTCGTCGTAGTTGTCTATATTTGATTGTCCATTTTCTCCATGAAAATCTTCACGCCTGGGACAATGTGCACTTGTGTATTATTGTTGAAAATTATATTTTCCCATAGTTTTCCATTCCCAACATCACCTCATAATCTCAAGCGACCATTCCCATCTACGAGGTGTGGTAATGAAATAACCGGACTGGTGCTGCTACGGGCAAACAGCGAGCTCGCTGCGGCAGGTTTGAACTTGTCTGTGCCTGTTGATGCTTCTCCTACCCTGAGCTCGATGGACACCGTTGTACGTCGCTCAGTCTCTCTGTAGCAATCACCCATTCAAGTCCATGCGCCAGCGTATCGTCGAAAAAATGCAGTAGGTTTAACCTTACGTTTCTCGTGAATTGGAAAAAACTGGCAGAGAAGTTCATACCATGTTAAAGGAAGTGTGCGGAAGTGTTTGTTTATTGCGCATACACGTTTTTGAGATGTTTAAAAGGTTTAAGAAGCGACGTGAAACAACCGACGACGAAAAACATGAAAAACGATAACATCCAGATAACATTGGAACATGATCTATGAAAGTAGTCGTCGTCTCTTGCTGAAAGATCAGAAATTAACAAACAAAGTGTCCGTCAGGTTTTGCGTGAATCATTGAACATGCAAGAATTGTGCTAAAACNGAAAGTAGTCGTCGTCTCTTGCTGAAAGATCAGAAATTAACAAACAAAGTGTCCGTCAGGTTTTGCGTGAATCATTGAACATGCAAGAATTGTGCTAAAATTTCTCACTCCAGAGCTAAAGGAATCAAGAATGAACATTTGTGTTGACCTCTTAACCAACATTGACAATGATCCAGAATTGTTGGACAGAGTGACTACTTGTGATGAATCATGGTTATTTACCTATAATCCTGAGACATGGCGCCAATCGATGCATTGGGATCACATATGCGTATGGCTCTGTCGGTGTGATTGTTTTTTGTATACGTCCTCGAAAATGTGAAATTTCCTTCTGGTAGGTCCACGAATTCATCGAGTTCTTTTTTCATTTTCCAGTAGTGTACGTTTGTCTTTCCCTATCAAAGAAAGTATCTTTTAAATTACCTCTAGTACCCAATGTTTCTGTTTCCACTCTCTTCGACTAATTCGTCTTACAACAGTAATATCAGCCGTAGTTCCTTTCATTTCTCCTCCATTCAAATTTTGTGTTATTATGTTTTGTATAAAGTCTTCCTCTTGAACTCCATCTTCCACAAAAATAAGAATTTCAGACGCACCTTTTTTCTTCTCTCTCCTGGAGATTTTCAGTCAGCGATAACTCGTTGATGGTTTCTATATCTTTATCTCGCTAAACAGCAACCACGAGTTTAACCTTACCAGCTTCCTGCCACATGTTCACATAAATTTTCATTTGACTAACCTCTATCATCTTTTTACCTTACTTCCAACGGTATAAGGCTCATCTTCGTTCCTCTTCTGCAGAACTATCACCGTTTCCCTTACACTTCCCTTGGTTTGACTGCCATTGGCTACCATTTCTGCATAACTCAGTTTTCTTTTATCTTTCTCCCTCCCTTCACTGTAATGCTTTCATGTTCTTGAAATCATGACCAATTGTGCCTGATATATTCGCCCGCGTCTGGTGTAAATATCCTAATAATTTTCATTCAGTTTCTCCCTACTTCTTTCCCATGTTCAGATGTACAAATCCAATTTCATCCAGCAATTCCTCAATAACATTAGCCATCTCGTCCATCTTCTCTCCATAAATCTAAAATTGTCTTGAATAATCTATTTCACAAATTTCTTGTCTTTTCTCTTGATTATCTACTTCCATTTGCCGTGCAAGTATGTTAATTATTCCTCGTGTATTGCATAAGTCCTTAACATCATGTATGTCCTTCGCCATTTTTATGTGATTTTTTAATTTGTATTTTCTTTATACAGAGTTACCATATCTCCCCACAATTGCATGATCCAATCATTAAAAAATGCCTAAACTTTCCCAGAAGTCTTCTGAAATTTTACCCCATTCATTGTTTGAATTATCTTTTCATATTTTTTTCTCCGTTTTTAAATATTCCAAACTTGCGTATTCTGCACTACCATCCTCAACAGGCACCGATCGCGTACCTCTCCCTGCTCACTTCAGTTCATCTTTATCTAACATTTCATCGCTCAACCCACTAACGTGACAATGTTGACCAGGGATCTTTTGTAGGTAGGTACCATCTTCTCGTTTCTCGTTCTCTACAGTTCCTCCGTCGTCACCTTCTTCTCTTTCGGATGGTAAAGACTCCAAAGACTTCCGTTGGGCACGTTCACGTGCCTTAACAATTGCATACGTACGTGATACATTTTTCTTTCAAAACTAATACATGAGGAATCTCATCTTCTCCAAAATTAATTAGAAACTCTTCAAAAGAAGAAAACTATTTTCGTACGAATAATGAACTTATGACATGCAGTTACGTCTAATTAATTCGTAGTAACGCCGTAATAAGAACACTAACAGGAAAAAACATAAACATGAACTTTATAAATTAATTGCCTCTCTCTCGAGGGACCAAATACTGCCAATATTGACTCACTTCTCGAAACTTGCTCTTTCTTCCGATTTAGAATTCAGTGCATTAATCAGTTTATTTCTTGATATTTTGAGGTTGAAAAGATGGAGCGATAGAAGTGCATGTATTGACACGTTAGCCCTAATGTTCAATTGTAAGAACAAATTGCAAATAAAATTGTATGATACAATAATAAACCTGTAAAGCATTCTCTTTCTTGATCTTCGTATAACGATGGTGACTAATTATTTCACAACATATTTGAAATGACCTAAAAAACCGTTTTTAAAATGATTCGCTGATGTAGAAAAAAATATAGCTTTGATTTTTAACATGATGAGACATAAGTGCAACTGTCTTGCTGAGGTACTAGCAAAAATTTCGAATAATATTTGTTATTAATTAATTGTTTCTTTCCCTTTAGTTTATTTTAATATTTCTCATTTGAATGTAACTTTCGATACTATATTTGTTGGCAACAGATGTACTATGGCATTTGTCAGTCCCGCTTCGTTCGCAAAACTTTTCGAGATACATTCCGCTCCATTATTCGTAAATATTTACGTACCTCGTTGCGCTGGGAACCTGTCTTTAATGCCACTGATTCAAATAGAAACGAACCAATCTGCCTAAAGATGAGTGACCCCATTATATGCGGAAATCCTAGAATGTTACGATGTCTCTCCATTTGACAACAAATATGATTTTAATGGACTGTAAACGGAACATTGGATTGAAAATATGTAGTAGGAATTTTCAGACAGAGCATGTATTAATTACTTCAGAGTGAACGATACAATTGTATTAGTCCAAATAATCTACGATAAAAAAACAATCTCGGAAATTTCTAATAAAAGTTTTGAAAGTGTTTCCAAATCAGAAACAATTGCTGAGTAACATACCCAAAATCAGACATCGAAACACGGAAACAATCCTTTACTCACATTTGAATGATAGAATATTTTCTTTCTAGAATTAGGCAAAGGTAACTTAAAGTATTTATATAGAAGAGTTATTGTTTTATTTTAAAATTTTCACAACTTGCCGCCACGGTTCTGTTTGTACTAACTAATAAGTGAAGAGTACTAGAGCTGAAGTCCGCTTCATTTTTCTTTCAACACAGAACAAAATTTACCTCAGAATCACAGATTATTCGTACAAAAGTTGACTAACGTTATCTCATGAACATTTATTTTTAACTATTTCATAGAGTGAAAATGTAAGTTTCCATTCATCTTAAAGTTGTGACTGGTGCATGTCTCAAGAACTCAATATTTACTGTGTAGCAGTTTCTTTGTAATAAATAAACAGTAATAGAAACAGTAGCCATAATAAAGAGAAACAAATCTTTCGTGTATTATATGCATAAGAGTTTGAAGTAAATAAAAGTATATTTATAAAAATTACGATTTCAAAGATAAATAGTAAAATATTGTAGACTCAAGTATTCACTTCAGGAGTTTCACTTTCTTTTGAAGAGTTACATTACCTTCACGTTAATGGACGAGGCATCTCTGCGAGAAAATATGCCGCAATACTATTACTCTCAGAGGGGCATAGTATTTTCACAATTCACATTACTATTCATATAATGCTCCACGCGCGAGCTAAAACGTAGATGCTGACTTTTCAATTGGCAACTGTCTTAAACATGTTCGCACTTGCTAATAATTTCCAGAGAGGAAATCACTCCACACTAACTATTCGTACATAGCACGCAAACCATGAATTCATTTAGTCATCCGCTGCAGTAAAGCTTACTATATGCACCTTGCCTTTGCGAGTTGAATGAAGAGTACTCCAGTTAAGACCTTCAGGAAGTTCTGTTTATGACTGTTCACGAATAACATGTACCATTAATTTTAAAACAAGAGCTCTTTTATTCGAATTTCCAGGCGTAACTAATTCAACATTACTATTCAGCTTTCCTGAACCAGAGATCAAAGCTACGATCAGGTATACTTTGGATGATTAATGAAAATTATTTGATCAGACTCGACTAAGGTCATATCAAGACAAATTAGGTGAAGACGAAGTCTCTCAATTAAACATGATATAAAAACCTTGTCTTGAGGGTGACAAAAATATACACAAAAACTCACAAGAAATCATATGAAAGTTATACTCAATTTATTTTTCAACCTCAAGTAAAACCAATACATGCATTAGAATATTAAAACGTTCATTATATTTTTTGTTATTATAGAATACATATTTGAATACAAAAATCAATACACTTTAAAATAAATTCATCAAACTGCGCTGTGTAAGTTAAGCCAATAACAGTTACAAATTTGCAATGTTAAGCTCAAGACGATTTTATTCTAGAGTATACTGCATTAACAGAGTTTCCACACATTCGGGGGCAGCAGCATATACAGTTGGTTGCATATTGTTTCATACAGGAACATAACTGAAACAAATAAGAACCATAACAAATTATCATTACAAAACACTTCAAAAAAGAAAAGACGTTACCTGCTAATTATTCATATTTACAAATTATTTACAGCAATCCATCTTACATTGTGACGATTTTTAAATGTTTAATATCCTATAATTAAACTTGTCTCCCGCTAAGTTCTCGACTAGAATCGAGTACAATGTACGATTTTGTTTTATAGTGGAGATTCGAGAGATATTTTTAATTATTTTATTGAAATTTGAGATTCGACTCAATCAGGTTCCAAGCGTTCGTATCTCCTAAGAATCAACAACAATTTATCCGCCATGACGGATAGTTATAATAATTGGTCAGAAAAGCAGTTCTAAACTGCGTGTAACCATGTGGAAAACAAACTAGAAACCTATGTTTTCGAGACTTCCGTAAATGTAACATTACCTGCAATGGGTTCGAAGTAATGTTGCTTGCCTCTATAAAGGTGTCTTGTTCAGCACATGCCCGAAGATTTACTTATAAAAGAAAATTAGGTGAACTATAGAGAAACCTGGTTTCGTTCACGACATGAACACTAATTCGTCGATTTGTCGACATAACACAAGTATTATTACATTTATTAGAAAATAGTTGTCTAGTAAGTAGTAGACTTAGAGAAGTTAAGTAAGTGATTGTGACCTGTAACCACTTTGAAGTACTGTGACTAAAATTGTCTAAAACCGACAATAAGTCATGTACATTTATGCGAATTTCTACACTAATGGAGATTTTGATAATAAATCCTCAGGATAATTTGTAAGTTCACAATATTTTTTATCAAAAAATTATTATTATTATTAATTATACTATAAGAATACCTTATTAGATGTCAAAAAAGTGAACTGCATGGACAACTCATTTTGTTAGGATGAGAACATGTCCATTAATAAAGAGAACTTTCGTTCAAAAAACTATGTTGGTGAACTAGAAGATTTAATTAGATATACAATTTTGTTTTAAAAATTCTGATCTGAGGGCAGTGTGCGGAATACTAGCATAACATTTTCTTTTGAGAGTGATTTTTACTGAATCTATACATTACGATGAGGTCGCGTCAGCAAAAATTTCGTTATTTGTCGATATGTCAAAGTTAGTTAACGCGAGGTCGCTTGTTTTGGTGAATAATTCATAAATAATCAGTAAGGCATCAAATTCATTAAATCGAAAAATTTTCCTCCAGAATTACGCAAAAAAAGCGCTGCCTAATAAACTAATAAGGCGGGTCTTAAAAAACAATTTTTGATGTTTTCTTAATAATCTTTCGATGCTCGAAAGTAGCACATTTCATCAGTGATTGGTCCCACTCTGATACGCAGAAACGAAGCACATACATGACATTAGTTCATTTATATGATTGTTTCACATACTAATAATAAATATTGTACTCTTATAATATTAGTATTGAAGAATACGCTCTCCACCCGAGCTTCAAAGTGGCGCAGTGGAAGAGACCTGGATCCATATCCCAGAGGTCGAAAATTCCATATCGGGAATCGCTAATTTTTGCCGTCAGATCAATGTTTTCAATAAAAGGCAATATCTGAACGAAGCAGCTAAATGCTCATAATATACTATTTAATGACAAAATCACAGGAGCAAAGCTGCGGTACTAAGCTAATTACTTAGAGAAGACTAACCTTTCTGGCAGGCATATCAATGCATGGGAATACCACTTGCGTGGCGTCCAGCCCTTTGCATAGGACCCAATCCGCAACAGCAACAGGAGTGCTGCACGCATCCGCAAGCAATGTAGTCATGGATGTCACAGGAGCGGTCATAACACGAGCAGATGCCTCTACGAGAGATAACGTAGAACCTACCATAGGGTAGGTCTTTGAGGCACTGTAAGCGGCGTCAAGGCTTCGAGAGAGATTGGCATCTTGATTGCAAGCGTCGCTGCCAGAAGATGAAGGGGATGTTGACATTTTGTCCTCAGATGCCATAGTGCTGCTTTCGGAAAGAATTAAGTTGGCACTTCGAATAGTCTTCTACTGCAAGGAAAATATTTATGAAAAGTAAATTAAAAATTAAACTCAAAAACAGCTTATTTCAATAAGAAATGTTCATCGTTAAATTTGAAACCAAAATTTAATAGTGTTCAATATAAAATTAACAAATTAAAAGAAAAGATCTCTATAGCATATAAGCTACAACACAACTTCATTACAACTCACCAGTTTAACAGACTGCGACCTATTAACTGACACGACAAGCTGCATGAGAGCGATGAAGATTTTGCTGGTCCGCTGACTAGCAGGAACAATACTATAGACTCACATTTACTTACTCTTTATCTGCACTTTTCTTCTTTCAAGCGTAAAGTCTGTTTTGCAAAAATACCTTTCTACATTACTTTTAAACTTTTAGTTTTATTTCTTCTAGTAAAAGATGTGTTAAAACGTTGTACCAACAGGTCTTTGGTATTTTTTATCGATTTCAAAAAGTCCATTTATTTTTATTTGTCAAAATTAAATTTAAATCCTATTCTAAATATGGTTTATTGAAAAGGATAATTTGCTTAATACAACATCAGTGTTTACATTAAATTCAATTTATTTTAGTTTAAAATTAAAATGTGCGATGTTTAAAATAATACGGTTTAATACGTTTCAACTCAATACATCATGAACCAAAGGGATAAATTGCGGTGTACATTCAAATAACTACAAGAAAAATGTCGGTTAATATGATACAAGAAGCGTATAGGTTTACATTGTAATATTTACGCTATAATCATTCAATACCAATTAGTTTTAATCCATAAAATGTGTATATTTTGTGAACTAAATAATTTGCAATATCCCCATCACGTTGGAAGACATGGCGTCAAATTCTATTTCTTAATCAAGTCGTTTAAATTATTTCTTGTATGATTATACATCTTGAGCAATAATTATTATATGCTAGTTACTATGTAAATATATTATTTTCCTTTTATAAATTCTCTAATATCAGTTTTCGTTTTTCCATTTTTTTATTTAATTCTTTAAATTTACTTTCAAATTACATCCGTGAGAGTAATTTTTTTTTAATTCATACTTTACTAGGCACGGCTCATTTTTATATGGAATATCATACAATAAGTTACTATTGTTAATTAAAAAAATATCGACCATTAAGAGTACCATTAACACGAACATGTGTAATATTTATTTAAAAAACAGGTACAAAATTTCATTAACAATATTTGTTGTGTGCATTTTGAATAATGATATAATATAAATTATCCTTCAAGTTGAGAACAACATAATTTCATGATAACTTTTTAATTTTTCTCCCATTCATCTGGAACAAAAATCAGACGAGAACAAAATTAACAAATTTAAAAATGATGCATATAAGAGATAAAAACATTATAAAATAATATTATAAATAGAATATTAAGTAAAAAGAGGAAGAATAAATCATTAAAGGCTACACACCTTGTTCATAGCTTTTCTTATGCATAGTAAATCTTACCATTTTAGGGTCGGTGGAATCAAAAGAAGGAAAAATGATCCCCATCACCTGGAGACTTTTACAGATCATCCAATCTACACATGCAAAAGGAATAAGAAGCAGAGGGGTAGGAACCAGATTGATAACCATGTACAGCACACGAGCATTGGCTTCCATCACCTTAAAAGCCCAACCACAGTATTTATTTGCTTTCGCTTGATTGAAGACTTCCATCATGCATTGTACCAATGAGCTGGTTTGTAACCGTCGAGTTAAGTTGAATTGAATTGATTTACCCAGAGGTTTCCTTTCCTGCTTCACGTTCTCGTCACTCATAGGTTTCTTTCCATTAATTGCTTCTCTTTTTGCAAGAGCTTTGTGAGTGAAGTTGTTGAGACCATTTTCAGAGCTGGAGTCGCTAACTTCGTCGCTAGAGGTGGACGATTCTTCGTCCTCGCTACTCGAAGATTCTGTGAAGCTTTTGCTCCCTTCACTATCCTTGGAGTAGTCGCTCTCACTGTCACACTCACTACAGCTTTCTGGATAACACGTCGTCTTCGAATCACGCAGCACTTCCAGAGTGCCCGGAAGAGAAATGCACTTGGATGCATCGGAATCTATAAACATTTATTTAACAAGAACATTTGCTTACGTTTAATAAGCGATACATTTATTATTTTAAATGTTCAAACTTCAAAAAAAAATGTAATGTTTTAAAAATCTCTGTGTAAGCATTGAATTTAGTGAACTGTTTAAATAAAATGAATATAATACTATCCAATTGTATAGTTAAACTACACAGAATCCAATAAAATATGACGTAACATTTTGATAACCTGTACATATACAACAAATAATATAATGAACACATTAAGTATTTGTCTCATAATTACCAATTGTAGAAGGATCCATAAACTGCAAGTACAAGTACGTCTTTCAATGTTCTAAATTGTTCTTATTTATCTGCACTCTCTAACCTTACCAAAATCTGCACTCGCTAACCTTACCAAAATACAATTTTGCTCTTCGAACACTCCACTTAACAGTAAATAAAACGAAAGCGAAATTTAGTCACAATATCTCCAGTCCAGTAATCTCAAGACGTATCGATGACTACGCTTGATCAAACTCAGAGGATGAATGAAAGGGCTCGACAAAGAACTTGGATAAATTTCACTGTAGTAACTTCTTTGAAAGTCATACGAATTGAGCAAGTAGGCTATATTAAGTTTTCTTCACTTTTATAAATATTTTTTAGTTCAGGATATATTAATTGTTTCCCAATTATTGGTCTAAGCAACGTGAAAATCAATAAATATAGCTTGTTGTTTTATGATTTAATAATATTACAATTAAATGATTTTAAATAATTTAGGAGGATTCGATGTCAGAATCTGATACGTATATTGTATCATTATTAATAATGACATCATTAGCAAATTATTCATTGCACTTATTCCCAATATTTGATTAATATATAACATACTCCTTTAAAAAAATCTCACAGCAATAGTCGAATCACAAAATCATTGGTGGTTTGATTGGTTTTACATTTTTACAATTTAAGCAAGTAAATGATTTATATATTTATATTTCAAACACATTAAAATGTTTCAATTAATATTTAATTTTATAATACTTACATATATGAAGGGGATATATCATTATTGAGATATATATGAAGTAACGTTGATTCTTCACAAACTCTTAAAAATCTGCTGTAATGGTAATAGAGAAATAAATTTCCATATTTTCAACAATAAAAATGAATAAAAATATTTCAATTATTTGGTAGCCATAGAGAATGTTAAAAATACAGAATACAAGTTCTAGCTTCTATTGTCACGTTTATCAAACAATACATTTCACGGCTGATTAATATGTGTATAATTTAATACGGAACAATCGGTGAGAAGTGCAATGAGTATCTGCAGCTGGCTGGCGGACCAACATATTGAGTCTGTGCGCAGTCGTCAGTCGAGTAGGAAGTTCTTTAAGCAGTGCACAGTCCAACCCCAGCGGTATCTCAGAATTGAAGGGAATGTGTTAGGAATTTGAACCCCGGAGTGACTTCGTTTAGATGCGGGATGATCTGTGTGTTTGTGTCAGATCGAAATAAATAAATAAGTAAATAAATAAATAACAGAATTGAATTTAAGAAACACGACAGGATTCATCGCCATTAAGGTGCTGCCAACTGCATCGAAGAAACAACACTTCTGTGTAACAAGGCAAGTGATATATTTGCTAAAGTTGTACAAATAATTTCCAAGAAACTGGTGACCTACTTTGTGTTCGAGAAGAGTAGAAACAACGCCCTTTTGTACTTTCGCTAAAACAAAGGATTGCCAGAGATGATCCGAATGAAAATTTCGCTCTTGCAAATTTAAAAAAATTAAATTTAAATTTAAAAAAGCATTTTAAAGCAAGAAAATTATTAAATTAAAAATTAAATTAATTAAAAATGCGAATTAATGTAAATGCAATTTTAATAGAGGAGCATCTACCCCGGGGTTAGATTAACGACTTAGCAACCACCAAACATTCAGTTCTGATTTAGCTCTTGACCTGGATGGTGCTCAAGTTGGTAAATACTCAGATTTCAATTTAACTGGTATTAAATGATTAATTATTATTACACGTGTGTTTAATTGTCCGGGAAACTGGGTTGGTGGCACCGGAGACACCACCATTGGAATTGTGGTATTTATGTGAATCCCGCTTCTACCAAAATACCAACACCGCATCTGGGCTTGTGGTGTGTGGTTAGTTTTCTACAACCCTGAGTTACCTAGCGGGCGAGGAGCGACAGCCGAATTACGTGGCTGAGCTTTTGATTCTTCACCATTCAATAAATAAATACAAATGCGAATGCTATACTGTATTATAGTTGGGTTACTAAACGTTTACCAAAAGAACTATCATCTTAACTAAATGTCGAACGAGAGAAACACTTTAAACGATGTGCATCAGTGTGTTAGAGCCAACAACTTTGTCAACGCATAATATGCACATATTTCAATACAATTATTACAATTCATTTAGTGCTGAATATTGTAATTCTATTTGAAATATTGTTTAGTTTTTGTTCATTTACTTCCAGTTACGTGTAATAAACAAAATTTTTCTCAACATATGTAAATATCTTCAAGTACAAATTATCTGAAAACTGGAGAAGGATCATACATGGAAATAGGAAAAAGTAATCAATGAATGTATTTGAAATTTCAAAGTACACTTCTTAAGGGTTAATGCATTTAAAATGCAAAATATGGTTAATATTGATGAATATACAGAAAAACAATATTCAGAAAACCAGAAAAACAATACAATTGGCTGCTAATCGGTAGATGTGAATCTTCACTCGCATGACTGTTGACTGTGAAGCTTACTAGTGTGTCCTTGGCAGTAATGTAGGAGGGCTCATGTCAAAATTGTTTGGAGCATATTCAAATATATATTTTAATAAAGATTTATCTCTACATTTTTTGTCACGTCATGAAATGTATAGTTGTGCAATTTAACATGGGTACAAAGCATTAAATATATAGAGGGGAAAAATAATAATACACAATCATCAAACATTTGCCGAGAATAACCAACGAACAATTCAGGTAAGTATAATGGGCTACATAAGTAAGAATTTCCGCACGGGTAATGACTGAGTTGCAGTACTTTTTTTCAGTTAATGTCTACGTAAAGGTCAAAGATACACTATTCATTTAACAGTTAAATTATCCTAGTTGGTTGAAGAGTACTAGAAATAAAGTTCATGTAATTAATTTTCTTCTAGAATTTGATAATGTAGCTAAATTATAGTTATATGACAGTATAGAAAGATAAAATAAAAGACTACTTAAAACTTTGCTATGCTTGCAATGATGCATAGTTATGTAATAGTCCACTCCAAGAGCATGTCAAATTGTAATTTGATCATCATATATTGTAATTTAAGTTTATTAGAAATGGCAAATAATAAACATAGATACACAAAATTTCGTATAAATTGGAGAAAATGAATAAACTCTATTAAATAATTGAATTAGTCTTCAAGGTTGTCAAGAAAATTAATATTTTCATTTTTAACATTCACATGTTTAACTTTCGACACATGTTTAACATTAGTCTCAAAACTCTTAACAAAGCGCTTTGAATTTTATGATTCATCTTGCTTGAGAGACCACTGACTCTCACATTCATGCATTTGTAGCGATCTTGCCATCTATTTTTCTGAATCTGAACTGTACTCTTCTTTTAAACCAAATATTTTTAGAATTTAAACAATCCTTTTAAATTCCGACACATCTGTATCCTGTTGATTTCATCAAAATTATTACAGCCATTTTGAAGAGGAAGGAATTGAAATATACTATTATTATTCGCTTAATAGAATTACTTTGAAAATAAATAAAAATATCTTAGCGTTTGTTTCATATTATCATCTTCCCTCACCTTGTCTTCATTATCTTCATATGACTCAAGAGATGCAAGATACTTAAAAGTAAAAGTTAAGTAATGTTATCAGGTAAATGTCTACTTAACTCTACATTTTGAAGTTCTCTTAGGTACCCAATTGTTTCGTTCACATTTGGGACACTTCCTTGAGAAGGATCATGCACGAGTCTACTATAACAATTCACTACATTGCTCAAAAGCATTGTATTCTTGGTAACTTGGTAAGTGTAATCAACTTGTTTTAGTGAATATCATGTTTTCTTTCTTGATTTCTTATTGTTAATGAATTTTATAAAAAAATCTTCAATGAATATTATGAAATTTAAACATTCTTTCGGTAGCAAAATATTATCGTGTCTATTCATTTCTTACATTTATTTCATTAAATTTATGTTCGCAGTAAATATTCAAGTGGCGTTCTACATGGAAAATTAGGTGAAAATCACTTACCCTTAAGGAAGTGAAATGGGAAATTGGAGTTTTCTAAAAACTTTTTCTTAATTACTTTAGTGAAAATTGGGAATTGATAACACTAATACCATCAAACCACCAACATTAACGAATAACATTCTCACTGGATATCAATGGGAATGTAAGAAAGAAAGTTGCAGACATATTACAAAATTTATGCGAACAAAGCCGCGGGGACTCAGCTAGTATTTTATAACTTTGATACTCGTTGATATGTTTATTTTGTAATATATTGCCTTTTCCTTCTTTTTCGAAAAAGCCAATAACGCTTGAAAACGATCCTGCAGGTAACGAATTAATTAACACCTGGCATGAGCAGTTTAAAAAGTTTTATGCGATCTAATGTCTGTTGCAGAAAGAAGGGTTTTCTGAAGAAAATTTGTTGTGGAAAATGTACCATGATGGGTGTAATGGATGGGCGTACAGTAGTAAAAGAGTCTGAGAAATGGACGTTGTTGTGTGTTAAAATGGGATCCACGTTGGAACTATCGCTTATTGTATTTATTGTTAACACCACAGCAACATACAATGTAAAATTATAAGAAAAGAATCCTTTTAATAGCTTTTTCCATATTGTAGCCGAAAATTTGATGTGAATCTGCAGTGGCTTGTATTAATTGCTAATTTTTTTAATATGCGATATTGCGACATATGTCTTCAATGGCTATTATGATACAAAGAGTAATATACTATCATACATTTGGATATAAGCGATTTGGATATAAGCCAAACTACAACAACTTTGAGATGGGTTGAAGAAACTTTTGCGAGCACTTTTAGTGTCTGAGACGAACAATATGCTCTAAAATGCTAGGGTGGGAGAGATGGAAAAGTTGAACGAAGCAAAGTAACATATGATCGCTTTAGGAAAGAAAGTGGATGGTGCTAATTTGAGATTAAAGATGATGCGATGATAGAGACGTTAAAGAAAAGAGTCGTGAATGTGATGGAATACTATAACAAGAGGATAGGCAAGCAGTATGTGAGGAAAAGAGTAACGAAAGATTAGAGGAGTTTGGGGACTGTGTGATGGCGGGTATGAGATGTGTGGTTTTTAAGAGCAGTTAGGGAAGAAGGATAGCACATTATTGATACACTAGCCAGCGAGCGTACATCAAATATTATGTACTCCGAAATTGTACAACGTGAAACACACAGAAAGGAAAGCAAGAATGTATCAATAGTGGTGGTATTGGCAAGAGGGAATGAGACGATGTATCAGTAAAGGAGGCTGTAACTATTTTAGTGCAAAAGAAGGATCTTGTTCACATACGGGGGATGCGGGAGAGTCGGAATAAAAAAACTAATAGTGGTTGGGGAAACAAGGAAGGAGATGGACGAAATGGAAAAATTACTTTGCAGTGAAGAAAGCGTGCGCCTTCAACGCCCAAAAATGCTACCAGTGCCATGGTTAAGGGCATATGGCAGATACGTTCTGGAAGAAAGAGGATACATGTGGGCTTCCACAAGACAAAGCGAAGCGGTGTGTGTAAATTGGAAAAGTTTATGAAGTAGTCACATACTAACTGATACATCCTGTCCAGAATATATTGCTGCACAAAAGATCTTAATACTGTCACGGAGCTGACATGATGCAAAGGTTTTTTACGATAGTTTAGATTACGAGTTCCGCTGGCGACTCAGGGCCTCGCGCGCCACGTGTGCGTAGGCGTTCTAAGAGGCGCGCCTTTCTGAAAACCCTTTCATAAAACTCGTTGATTCTCAATAACGTTGATTCTCAATAACGTTGATTCTCGATAACGTTGAATCATATCGTTGATTCTCGATAATATCCCTTATGGCAAGCTGCTCCCATGTTATTAGAACTGCGTGAACATCCGGGCACGTGTATATCATTTGATTCACAATTACAGTGAACTCCGCACTTTAGACCCCAAATTACACGTGGGTCGATTCGCTCGCCGCGGCAAACAAAGCTTCCTTGTATCACTCTTTCTACGCAGCAGAGAGCTATTTCTCTGGACTCAGGGAATTCAGACCACACACGCAAGGTACGCACTTAGGCGTCTCCCACCACATCGATATCCCCTACCCTTTTCCCAAATGCATATGAATGCATGGGCCGACGCCCATCCCCCTCCACAAATTATCGTAGGGCCATGTGCAACTTTTCCTTTCCGATTACTGCTCCTACCATGGAGAGCGTTTCAATACATTCCAATGGCCACGTGGAGCCTCCCACCCCTGTGAAGGCGGGTTCCAAGGTTCGTTGCGTTCTCGGAAAGATGCACCTCAATCCCCGCGACACTCCTTGAGGTTACTTAAAGCAGAAGACCACCCATCCCAAGGTACTAGTGCTAGTCTTTTGGGCAACTCACTGGAATCGCGACCGACGGAACGCCCGAGGATGTGACGAGACGTGACGAGCACGGCAAAACGCGAGAAGCGTCAGGCGCCGCTCACCGCGGCTCCTCGGAGTGCACCAGCTCTGTTGTCGATGTGCTTAACGGTAATTAAATGCACATGGAACATTCTAACGGATCTTGCCGTTCTTACGAGCTCTTAAAACATGTCAATTCAATATGTTGAGTCTTCGCCTCGATAGGGGCATTTAACGCAAATGTGTAATCATCAGCCCATGAGGGCTCACTTGCATTTCAATTATTAAACCTTTGTTATATTTTAATATGTATCTATGTTTTATTAACCAAACGCAAAAATCTGGATAGGGAATCGATTTTAAAAAACCTCTCTGCCAAGCGAGTTACTCTATTAAATCTGGGGCCTATCCCTCCGGCTGTTGGGATGAAGAGAACGCTAGCGGCGCCCAACGCGACAATACATCATATTAATTATGGAAACTAGGGTATTTCAACAGAATCTACAAAGATTACTACTGGTATGAAGGGGGAAAATGGCATATTTTGAAAATAATATGATAGATGTTGCGTGTCTTCAAGAGAGTCACCTCGTGAGAGGACGCTCTCGTCAAAATTCAGTGTCAGCTCGAATTGTAGAAGGAGGATGGTTTCTCAATAGTGGTATTAAATACAAAATTGGAGGTGCTAATACTTTGAAATTTCTGTACACCGTATATCGTAACATGTATAATACGCGCACGGAGCGATGACTATGTCTTGGTTAATGGGTACGTACGGGGCAAGAATAAAATTCAAACCAGAACTAAATTTATTAAATCGGATAATTTCTACATAAATCATAGAGACATTGAAAATTATTTTAGATTGGATTGGTCGTTTTTCGTTGTGGGGCAATATAAAGATGAATAATAATGACATGATGATTGAAGAATGGTGTATTCTTCAGGTCTTGGGATTGAAAACAAAGAAGAGGATATACCTTTTGTCGGCAGAAAAAGACGATCGATTATCAGTGTATACTGACATCAAAAGCAACAGAGATGTGTATACAGGAATGGCGTATGGACATAGAAATAGCTTCCGATCATAGACGTTTACTCTTCGTTATCGGTATGAGACATGACCAGGAAGAATTGGCAGTACAAAAAATCATGCGCAGAATAATTATGAAGAATTTCCAGAAGTTAACGGAGGTACAATGGAGAGACAATGACATCGATATTGAAGAGAATGTTGACTCTTCACAACTCCTAATTTTTAAAGCGGCTGCAGAGAAGACCAAAGAAGATCACACAAAATAGGACGGGGTGCTTGTGGTGGAAGGGAGAATTGGATGGATTAAAGAAGGTTCAAGGCGAGGCGTAAATTACAGCGAGAAAACGCCGGGGAGTGTCCACAGATATGGAGGAGGTTGAATACAAAGAGACTCAACGAGAAGAATAAGAGAACTGAAGTTGGAAGCGTGGGAATATTTTGTGATCAACGGCATTCGTAATAACATATGGGGATTGTCATATTAAATCGCGCGAGGAAAATTAGAAACGAAACATGTGAAGTACAGAGCGTGGTGAGAGCAACCAAACGGTGGGTTGGAATGACACCACCGAAAACTGCTGGAACACTGCTGGAAGCAAAACTATCTAGAGATGGGGTGAGCAGGACGTGGACGCGACTCCCAGTGCGAGATGACGAACGTTTCGAATTGACGGAAGAAGTCGATATGGCAATTAAGGGATTAAGTAAAGATAAAAGACCCGTATTGATGGATTAACGAACGAAATATTCCGAGAATCGTGCCCAAAACTTAAGCTGCGCATGATTCGGCTCTTCAATGCGTGCTGCCGGAATGGGGTTTTCCCAATTCACTGAAAAATTGATAAAATTAGAGTTTTCCACAAAATAAAAGGGACACAGCTTAGACGCATATTGCCTTAAAGGCTTATTGTTATGCATGGGGAAATTATCGGAGAAGATATTAATAGAACGTGTGACAAAATGGGTGGAGGACAATGGACACCTCGATGAGAATCAATTCGGATACCGGAAAGGGAAATCTACACAAGACGCGATCAAATGGATTGACGAACGATAAACAAAATTAGGAATGACAATATACCAAGAGTTTCAGGAACTCTCAACCCGGTGCAATGGGGTGGAGTCCTGAAGCACATAAAAGAAAAATAAATGCGTGTTTATACTACTTCTTTTTGCCAGTTACTTCGAACAACGGACATCTTATTTGGAAATGGGAACAGAACGAGTATATATTGGTATACAGATAAGGGATGTCTTCAGGGTTCTCGTGGAAGGCCAATTTTTTTATATGACCATCAATAGATTACTGCGCACGATACGCGAAGACGGATATAGACTCTTAGCTTATTCGGATGATATTGATGGTGGAGCGTAAGAAATCAAATTCACACGGGAAATTAAAAAAGAAAAATCCCTAAACTTTTCACATATTAACATAAAAATTGTTAAGAACAAACATATTTTTGACATTTTTCGGAAACCGACGCACACTGACACTGTCATACACAACACATCTGCTCATCCTACTTCCCACAAACATGCAGCCTTCCACTAAATGATCCACAGAGCTCTGCAAATTATAATGCCTAAAGAAAACTTCACAAAAGAAATTACAATGGAACACATAGCTTACGTCAATGGTTACACGACGAAATTAATTGACAACTTCAGAAAAAACTATCTAAATTAAACACTTTACACCTCACTTCTTTAACCCCACTCCTCAAATTCACTTTCAAACCTGTATTTATCCCTTATCTAGGACAAATTACCAACAAAATTGCTAACACTTTTTCTTCCTAAGGTTACAAGATAGTTTTTAAAACATTTCAGCTCCATCCAAGACGAAATTTTACGACCAACAGACCCCACCCTAGAAAAAAGTGAAGTATACATTCTGTCCTGTAATGATTGTGATGTCAAATATGTGGGAATGATCGGTAAAACATTTAAAATTAGAATCAAAGAACACATTCACGCCTTACACAATGATAGCAATCAATCTCATTTTGTCCACCAACTACGCCTGTTCACCCATTCTTTCAACATTGATCAAAACGTCCAAATGCTTGGAAAAAATACTTTCAGAAAAGATTAATTTCAGAAAATTTCCACATACATAAATTATTAAAACAGAATGTCCCTCTCTGCAACGAACATATAAGCAACCTTTCTCCTCTTTTGTCCCTTCTCCTTGAACAACCAACTTACTCGCAGGATTTTTCCGGTCAGTGCTCTAACTGAACCCCTGACCCCCCTACGTGACTATAGTCCTTAAATAACATCCATCGAACCCTTAAGCACATTTGCCCTTTGATACTGGGCATTGTCAGGTATGCTCAACTTATTTATATTTATATTTTCATTTAGTTTTAGCTTTTATCTATTATTCACAGATTCATTCTACATTAATTTGTTGCTCTGTTTCTAATACACTAAGAAACTAGATCATATTTCANTATTTATATTTTCATTTAGTTTTAGCTTTTATCTATTATTCACAGATTCATTCTACATTAATTTGTTGCTCTGTTTCTAATACACTAATAAACTAGATCATATTTCAAAAAATTTATAATTTTAAGAAATTTCAAATTTTTATAATTTTTTCATGTTTCAAAATTTTCAAATTTTATCAAATTTCAAATTTTTGTGAACTTAAAAAAAATTCTTGTATTTTGCATTCTTACACATTGTTTATATTTTTTGTGTTTTGTTTTATTTTAGACTGAAGATGCTAGTTAAGCTGGCGAAATTACTATCTTAATAAATATTTTACTATTGGACAACCAATCTTTCATTATTTCGTACAAATGTGTATTAATGCGAATGATAATTTACGGCTGCGAAACGTGGGGTCGAGTTCTGCAGTGTGTTGTACTGTGACAGAGACTTGAAAGGCTGCAGCGATTGTGTTTGTTAAGGCTGTGTGGGGCATATAGGACAGCGTCAGATGATTCACTGAATATTTTGGTGGGTGCTATGCCAGTGTCTGGCTGAGTCTGGCATTACTTCTACTTACTCTTGTCAAGATCCTTCCTTTCTCTTTCCTGACCTCCTTTGGTCAACTCTTGTTCTTTGATCCCGACGCTATTAGGTTGCGAGGGCTAGGGTATCTTTCATTTTCCAACCTCTACCATCTCTTGTTAGGGCACTCTCTTGCCCTTGGGGTAGGAAAGTGCCCTTAAAGGCGGAAGATCCAGCTGATTCAGCAAAGGACAACGGCATGGGGATGCAGAAGGAAACGGAAACAACTGCACAAAAGACCCTTATAGTATCCACGACAAATGTAGCCATTTCATCTGTTATTTTTTTCATGAAGGGTTTCTCCTTTGCAAAATATTCCGGTGATAAACTAGTCCCCCGTTCGGATCTCAGGTTGGGGACGGCTCAGGAGGGGATCACCAAGAAGAGAGTTGATAAAGCTAACATTCTAAGAATCAGAGCGTGGAAGTTAGGAGTTTGAATATAACTGGGAAATTAGAGAGTCTAAAGAGGGAAATGAATAGGTTGAAGTTAGACAATTGTGGGGATAAGTTAAGTAAAATAGAGAGGTTAGAAAAACGTTTGGTCAGGAGAGTATAGAATTATAATTACATCTTCAGTGAATGGTGTAACTGGAGTTGGGGTTGTTATGAACAAGAAAGTGGGTCAAAGGGTCATGTATTATGAACAGTTTAATGATAGGATTATTGTTGTCAGGGTTGAAACATAACCAACACCAATTACCACAGTGCAAGTTTATATGCCCACTTCACAAGCAGATGATGAAATAGAAAGAATTTATGAAGATATAGAAGAAGAAATAAAGTTTGTGAAGGAGGGGTGAAAATTTAATAATCATGGGAATTTGGAATGCAATGGTAGTTGAGGGAAAAGAGGGCTGCATTGTTGGGAAATATTGTTTAGGAAATAGGAATAAAAGGGGAGAGAGGCTCGTGGAATTATGTGAGAAGTTTAAGCTATTAAGAGACCAGGAAACACAGGAAGATACCAGTTGGACTACATACTTGTAAGACAAAGATACAAAAACCAAATATTAGACTGTAAATCTTTTCCAGGGACTAACATTGACTCAGGTCACAATCAAATAGTGATGAAACGTTTAGTTAAATTCAAAAGGATTAAAGGGTGACAAACCACAAAGAAATGGGATACGGGCAGGCTTAAGGAGAGAGACAGGAAAATAGAGTTTAAAAAGGCACTTCAGATTAAACTAAAGCTACATAGGTGCATCGGTAGAAGAAGAATGGGGTATTTTGAAGAAAGAAATAGTCAGAGCAGAGGAAGAAACTATTGGTAAAAAGAAAATGGAAGCGAAAAAGCATGGGTCTCCGAAGAAATACTTTGCCAAATTGATGAAAGGTCCTACAATATGCTAAAGATGTTAAGGGAATAAAACAGTACAGACGACTTATGAATGAAATCAAGAGAAAATGCAAAAGTGCAAAAGAAAAATGGTTCGAAGATAAATTTAGGGAAGTTGAGAATGATTTTAGCATAAGTAAAACGGGTGCTGCGTACGAGAAAATTCAAACGACTTTCGGACAAGTGAAGAACAAATGCGTCAATATTAAAAGCGCAGATGTAAAACCTCTGTTAAGCTCAGAAGAAAGAGCTAATCGATGAAAAGAATACATTGAGTGGNCCCATTTATTTTTCTAAGTCCCACGCTCTGACCAGTTTTGGATCTGTTAGGTTTGCAACGCCTCCCTCCTCTTGCTTTCCCTTCGACAGGGGAAGTTTCGTTCGACCAATCGTAGGTCTATTTGAAACGGCTCCCATATTTGGAAGATTAATAGTACCGCTGGTAAATTGTAACGAGATAAAATGTTTTATTACACAGCTATTAAAAAAATATTTTTTATTTTTTTATTATACACATTTTGGACTTCTATAACAAAAATATTCTGTATATTCTTGACTTCAATAAACTTTACCATTCTCTATATTTAACCGACATCTCGAGATTCGTTGTTTCGCAAGGTCTTCATAGGCAATGTAAAAGATAATACAGTTTCTGTAAAAAACGTTTGCGTAATACTGTGATAAAAAATATAGTTTTTAACAGAATTTGAATATAATTGCATGATATCGTATGGAATTGGTATAATTCGAATCACAAATTACTTATAAATATTCCTATAATTTCTTACATTTATACAGTGAAGTAAAGAAATCAAATCTCATTGCCTACAAATGATGTGTATTGTCGAAAGTAATTTCACATAATTTGCGATTCTCTTAAGTTTTTCATATATGTGAAAAGGAATTAAATAAATATAGAAAACGTGTGTCTCGAATATTAACACAAAAGTTTAATTCTCGAGTTATAAAACTACTTAAGACACAAATAAATTACATCTTCTAGTGACATATTTATCCACGATATAACAATTTGGTAGTAATCGTGCAACCTAATAAAATAATCAGATATCAATAATATGAAAACTTCGTTTCAGATATGAATTTAAAAAAAGAAGTCAAATCCCTTTTATTTATTCCAATCAAATTGAAATGTATTAATTCATATTAATACCATAGGTTCTTTTCTTTATCTTTCTTCCTATTTCTTTCTTTCTTTCTTTCTTGCTTGCTTGCTTTCTTTTTTTCTTTCTTTCACTCTTTCTTTCACTCTTTCTTTCTTTCTTTCTTTCACTCTTTCTTTCTTTCTTTCTTTCTTTCACTCTTTCTTTCTCTCACTTTTCTCTATCGTTGTTTTACTTTTTCTCTCTATCTTTCTTTCCCTCTCTCTTCACGTGTATTGTCTAACGTAATTTCACATAATTTGTGATTCTTTTATTTTTCATATATGTCAAAGAAATTAAATAAATATAGAACACTTTTGTATAAAATATGAATTAATAACACAAAATTTTATTTCTCATGTTATAAATCACATTAAACCACTCAAGGAACTAATAAATTACATGTTCTAATAATACAATGATCTACAATATAACACTGGTTGTAATCGTGCAGCATATAAAATCGTGATCCGAGATTAATATTACAAAAAACGTGTTTTAGATTACAACAAATATAACTAAAACTGAAATCTCTTTCATTAATTTATTCAAATGAAATTGTGAAATACAACAACAGATTCTTGTTTTCTTTCTTTGTTCCTACTTCTCTCTTTCTCCCTCTCCCTCTCTCTTTCTATTCACCGTCACTGGATACACCGTCATTGGATGTGAATTAGCGACTAACGACGTTCCTGTGGGTGGAAGATTCCAAATGCAATGAGAAACATGAGATGCAAACTATCTTCTATTATCCTTTAAAAATAACATTAAAATGACATATCTACAATCACACTCTTTGGATTCTCACTATTGGTAAATGAAAAAGTATGCGGTGTGAGTGGAAATTATTTCACTGCATCTATACCAAACTTTACCGATAATGCGGATTAAACATATACTAATTACACTATGAATACAGTATATTTAAGAAAAATAAAATAGTTGGAACAGTTTTTGAATATTTTTCAAAAGTATACTTTAACCTTCAAATGAAGTAGCCTTTGCGTTCAAGTAAAGCGAAAGTTTAAATCACCTGCGCAAATTCTCTCTCTTTCTAGGTATTCCTGGTTGAAATTATTTCTTTCATCTACGACTATAAAAAGAAAGGTTTGAAATACCTTATCTGATCAGACGACCTCGTGTTACTCTGTAGAGGGGGAATTTGAGTTTCTGGAGCTTAGTAAAATTGGACGATGCGATTGCTATTTTATTGCTACGAAAACTGTTAGTTTAAATTAATAGAGCATATACCTTTTTCTTTAGTAAACATTGTTCTCCAAATGTATAATGTTGTAAATCTAGATGCTATATGAATAAATATTTATTTAAAATATGGTTTGGATATATATTAGACCCGTTTCCTACTCAATATTTTTATTAAAATAAAGTTTTAATACTTAGGATATAATTACGAACTCGTGAATTTCTTTTAGTATCATTGTTTTCTTGAAATATGAATTATTTACTTTTAAATTCAATATAAATTTTTTTTGAACATGTTTATTGAAATTTTGAAGAACTTTTCTAAATTTCTCGTAAAATATATCATTGAACACTTTCATTTACACATGAAAAAACTATTTTCTTGAATTGCCTTTTGCAACACCGCAGGATTTAAGATTTAATAGATTTATGTATAATATAATTAATTGAGCTGAGAGTGCAATTACAATTAAAATTATTTTATTTGATACCAGAACTTTGTTATATTTGTAATAACAAAGTGAAAGTATACTTTGAAATTAAATTGACGTCATTATTTAGTATAATTTGTTGAAGTAAATTCTTTTAACTGCGTCTGTAAGTAGTGTTACCAATATCATATCTTATCTGATCAGATAAGCTCGTGTTTCTCTGTGGAGGGGGAACCTGTCTCACACCTTGTTCCTTGTTCCTCTCACACAGGTTCCCCCTTACAAATATTACAAAGTTCTGGTATCAAATAAAATATTTTTAATTGTAATTGCACTCTCAGCTCAATTAATTATATTATTTATAAATCTATTAAATCTTAAATCCATTAAATCTTAAATTTGTGATGCAAATTATACCAATTCCATACGATATCTTGCAATTATATTCAAATTCTGTTAAAAACTATATTTTTTATCACAGTATTACGCAAACGTTTTTTACAGAAACTGTAATATCTTTTACATTGCCTATGAAGACCTTGCGAAACAACGAATCTCTAGATGTCGTTTAAATATAGAGAATGGTAAAGTTTATTGAAGTCAAGAATATACAGTTTTTTGACAATAAATTTATTATTATTATTATTATTATTACAGAATATTTTTGTTATAGAAGTCCAAAATGTGTGTAATAAAAAAATACAAAATATTTTTTTAATAGCTGTGTAATTAAACATTTTATCTCGTTACGATTTACCCGCCGCACGATGTCTTCCAAATATGAGCGCCGTTTCAAATAGACCTACGATTGGTCGAACGAAACTTCCCCTGTCGAAGGGGAAGCAAGAGGAGAGAGGCGTTGCAAACCTAATAGATCCAAAACTGGTCAGAGCGTGGGACTTAGAAAAATAAATGGGCCCTTTTATGTTATCAGTAGTGTACAATGATGAAGAACTGACAAGAGAGGTTGTAGAAAAGGAGGCAGACATAGATCCAGATGAACTAGGAGACCCAATTTTAAGATCTGAATTTGATAGAGCTTTGAAAGATATGGCTACAAAAAAGGCAGTAGGGGTAGATGAGATACTATCTGAGCTTCTCAAAAACGTAGGAGAGGTAGGAACGCAAAGATCATTTAACATGATTTGCAAAACTTATGAAACTGGAGAGATACCTACTGAATTCCAGAAGAGTGTTATTTTCACAGTACCAAAAAATGCACGAGCAAATCACTGTGAAAACTACCGAACAATTAGTTTGACTTCTCATGTTGCTAAAGTGCTAACCAGAATACTATACAGGAGGATAGAAAGTAAGGTTGAAGAGATATTAGAAGACGATAAGTTTGGTTTCAGAAAAAGTAGGGGCACTCGTGAAGCAATTCTGACACGACGTTTAGTAATAGAGGGAAGGATTAAGAAGAACCAAGACACATTTATAGCATTTGTTGATTTGGGGAAAGTATTTGATAATGTGAAATATCCTAAAATGTCCCAAAAAATAGGACTAAAGTATAGGGAAAGGCGTGTAATCCACAACATTTATAAAAATCAACTGGTGATATTAAAAGTGGAGGGACGTGAAAGGCAAGCTGCTATTAAAAAGGGAGTTAGACAGGGTTGCAGCTTATTACCTCTATTATTTTACCTATATGTCGAAAAAGCAATAAAAGAGGTGAAAGAAAAGTTCATAGAAGAGTGAAAATTCAGGAGATATCAATGATAAGATTTGCAGATGACATAGCTGTGCTTGCTGAGAAAAAGGAAGATTTAGGGGTAATGTTGAATGAAATTGAATGGAATTGCACCTTGCTTAGTGTGGAATTTGGGCTCAGAATCAATAGCAAGAAAACAAAGTTTATGAAGAGTAGCAAAAATGAGGTCAATGATTGTATGAGTATTAGAATTAGAGGTATTACGTAGAAGAAGTCAAGCACTTTTCTATTTAGGAAACAAGATCACACAAGATGGGCGAAGCAAGGAAGACATTAAGAGCAGAATAGCACAAGCAAAGAAAAGTTTTCACAACAAGAGAGACCTATTAGTATCACAAATTGATGTAAGACTAAGAAAGAAGTTGCTGAAATTATGTGTTTGGAGCACAGCACTATATGGATGTGAAACTTGGACAATGGGAAAACCAAAAAAAAAAACCAAAAGCGTTTGAAACGTGGTGCTATAGAAAAATGCTGAAAATTAAGTGGACTGATAAGGTACGGAATGAGGAGGTAATAACTATGATATGTGAGGAAAAGAGTCGGTGGAAAACACTTACACTAAGGAGAGACAGGATGATATAGCTTGTTTTGAGACATCCCAGTCTTGTTATTTTGGTAATAGAGGGATCAGTACAGGGAAAAAACTGTAGGGAAAGACAAAGACTGCAGTATGCCACACAGATAATAGATGACGTAGGTTGCAAGAAATATGTAGAAATGATGAGACTGGCTCAAGATAGGATGAAATGGAAGATGGCATCAAATCAGTTGAAATACTGATGACCCTATGCCAATTGATATGAGCATACACAAATGGATTTTGAGATCAATTTTGAGATAGGAAAAGAAAATCAAGGTGGATAGGAAAATCTAATGGACAGCAAACGTAAGCGTTATTACAAGTTTGGCAAATTCGGTGGAATGTATCAGAGAAGGAATGTCAGTTACATTAATATATACCGAATGTAAGTTTTGTAGAAAAGAACAGACGGTGGATTCAGTCAAGACCATCTGAAGTAGAATTTCTCACAAGACACGATGACACTAAAATTTATTTCATAAGATTTTGGATAATACATGTTGGGATGTGTGATTGTGGATTAGATGAAGAGACACGAGAGAATTTTTGGGGGGGAGTGCCAATTTTACAAACTGGCGCGATATTTAAGATTAATGCGGACAGACGACACGGTATGTAAAAATTGTCAACATATGACAAAAACGAAAAAGTACGTGATATTTAAACAATATATTATAAGTATAAGAGAGATTCACAATGGATTGAAGATTTACATGGTAAAAAATGTCCTACAAATCCTGGTCAAAGGTGAACACCTACGGATGATAACACGGGTAATATTAAAAGAGGAACAAAAAATATGAAGAGATGTAAATTTCTCTTCTTTGTATTTCAAAGACCAGATGTGAAACAGATAAAAACATTATTGGTTCTCTTTCTTTAAGTAAAACATATAGCCGTGTAATGTCTTTTGATGGGAACACGACACAAAACAAATTTATGTAAATAAAGAAATAAAGAAAGAAACAAGTAATCTATGCTGATTTTCCATTATCAACTATGGCATAAAAAAGTGTTTTGTTTTGTAAAAACGTATTTTTGACGCTTAAAACGTTTATAATTCACATGCTTCATTTAACGAGTGAGTCAAACACTCAGAACAAAGTCGCATACATGGGGAAATTTGTTTGAGTAGTTAAAATAAAAGTAGAAATTAAAGGTTTATCCATTTTAGAGTATTAAATTAATATACCCATTATATTTCGTTTAAATTCCAATGTAGCTAAGTCAAAAGATTGAACATAAAATCTAATGAACTATGGGTAAAACTCAAGAAGAGGTTTTAGTTACGTAGGACGTGATGGATAATGTTATGTGATGAAGAATTTTCGTAATTTTCATAAAAATGCTATTTTAACCACTCTAACAAATATAAAAGAAAATTAATGTGATATTCTTTTACACTACAAATATTGGTCTACGCACAGGACTTTCTTTTACATTTATCAATGCATCAACAGTGTTGCCATCTTGTATAGAGTACACAACTGCCTACATTCACTCAAAGCGAGTAAGAAACCTATCAATAAGAAAATCATTCACAGGCATATTTCAATCAATATTTGGGAAAAAGTATTATATTATATTCATATGAGTTAAATTACATTTAACTCGTTCTTAAAGCGCCGGTTCCAATCAACGAAATTGTGTAGTTTGAGTAATTATCTTGTCTCATATAATTTCATTGCAGCAGAAGTCTAGTCGAAGTGCCAACTTAATTCTTTCCGAAAGCAGCACTATGGCATCTGAGGACAAAATGTCAACATCCCCTTCATCTTCTGGCAGCGACGCTTGCAATCAAGATGCCAATCTCTCTCGAAGCCTTGACGCCGCTTACAGTGCCTCAAAGACCTACCCTATGGTAGGTTCTACGTTATCTCTCGTAGAGGCATCTGCTCGTGTTATGACCGCTCCTGTGACATTCATGACTACATTGCTTGCGGATGCGTGCAGCACTCCTGTTGCTGTTGCGGATTGGGTCCTATGCAAAGGGCTGGACGCCACGCAAGTGGTATTCCCATTCATTGATATACCTGCCAGCAAGTCCACTTTTTATCCACCATTACACATCGTTGTGTCTTGTCACATACCGCAAATACTAAATTGGTCACAATACAGAATTATTATTTACAAGTCATAATTTATTTCGATAAATATTAAATGTTCCCCATAAGAACTTGCTCCTCTCCTTTCCAAGCAAAGAACAATCATATCTATGTAAAGAAGAGTGTCTGGGGCGTAATGCGTGTGTCTTTTATACAAATCTAAAGTTCCGACCATTGAGAAAATTTGCACACGTGAGCTTAGAAACTTCGGAAGAGCACTGTCTACTTGAGATTTCGAAAATCCGCCCCCTTCCCTCATTTTCATTACCTTATAATTTTCTCTTTTTTTTATGTCTCTCGAACTGATTGAGATATCAACTTGATTTTCGTACCTCAACATTGCTAATTTAAATATCGAAAAACGGGATTTTGGAATTTTCGATATTTTACTCTATAGTGGGTATAGGGGATAAAATAGTTTTTGATGAATCTTTTATAAAAATCCATTGTTGCGTTTCACATACTCGCCAGTTTTATTCATTGTTGCGAGAGGCTAAAAAATCCAGACCTGTTGACAGGTGTTTTAGTTTGCTATGTAGGGTAAAATATATTCATGTATATGAATTCACAGTATCTATCTTTCTCTGGAAATCCAAAAGAAATATGTGTTTTTAATTTTTTTTGTTTATTTGTGAATTGATTTATAATTTTAAATGTCTCGTGACCATTACCCAGTAAGTTTCTTTTTAAACTCTGCTGCTGTATAGTTCTGCTACTCCTATGTAAGATTGATTCTTTTCGGTACCATATTTTGCCATCCTGTTTCTTTAGATTTGCATTTTTTTACTATATTCAGATCTTAGTTCCTCTGGTCTGCAACAAATTTCTTACTAGGTTCACAATTGTACATCCCACAATATTATAGCATCGCGTATGATCTTCTTTCCTCTCATTTCCTTTACGAACGCAGTTCCATAAATTATTCTCTCTATTTTCTTTTTTTCACTTGCGCCAAGTACACTCATGTTGACCTTGATCCCCCCCTCCACCGTACATTCACGAGATAATTTTCAAAGTTTCCTTGTCCGGTAATAATCTGCATCAAAGTTGGGCTTGAATTGAACAATTACTTGTTCCTTTCTCTTAATATTGGAATTCCATCTTGTATGTATTCTCTTGTTATTGTTTTCTTTGATTTTCTACCGATCTCGGACATTTCATTAATGTGAAGCCACAATTTATCTCGTTGTTTTAATTGTCATTGAATCTTTTGTTGTATAAGCCAACGGGCATAATCCCCTGCTTGATTTATAATACAACTGTCGAGACTAAATTGTAAATACATTCACATGGTCTTAGGAGACATCTTTGTTTGTTCTGCAACTTTCCTTTTATGATTTACATTTCTGTGAATCTTAGACAATAGATTTATAGCTCAAAACTGGTCACAATTCTTCTTTGTAGTGCATTTGTACCAGCTCTCCAGTTCCAATATTGAATTTGAAGTAGTTAATAAGTATCACTGAGTAATTAAGTAATTCAGGTGTAAATAAATAATACACAATTACAAATTAGATAAAATAATTTGATCAGGCACCTAGTGCAACAGGTATGCATGTAATGCATGTGGGGCACATTTATTTGTTGTAGTTAATGTTATTGAGTAGTACTCTATCATTTTTCCCTGCTCTACTTCTATTGTGTATTGAAAGTATGAATAAGAACTTATATTTAGTTTTTGTTTAAATAAATACATAATAAATTTATTGTCAAAAAAGCATTTACAAACTGCGTATGATCACGTGGAAGACAATAAACTACTTTACTCTTCGGAAGCAAGCAAGCGATCATCCCCAACAATTCCGATCAAGGGCTCCAATGCTAACTCATGGCATTCACCACTTAAAATAAAAATAAAACATAATAAAATTCTTAAAAATGTTTGAAAGCATATCACTGTATTGGAAGCACGTCACTTTGATATAAAACACGTCTTTCTGGGTTTAAAAATAATTCGGACAACATACTTGATTACAACAACAAATACATAGCGCTATTAACATTTACGACGAGTTTACTGCAGCTAAAAAGTGTTCATTTAGTTACAGAAATCGTTTGTAATATGCTGTGGAAATATTTTAATTATTTTCGTATTACATATGTATTTGTAGCCTCTTCTGTTTTTGTATCTGCTACTGACCAACATTCACTTAATAAAAGAGTATTTTCGTTATTCTCAATAACATTAGTACAATCATTTTCTATTCATACATGAATCCTCGTGCATGTTGTGTCATATAACCTGGCAACCTCACACGATCTACTCCATAATTTCAGCGCTTTAGAGCCATATATGCTCTGTGGAAAGGCACTCCAAACGAAATGCAATTAGTACCACTATTCGAGCACTCGCTCAAAAAAGTAGATAATATGATTTTATGATACGACTCCCTGACCAAAGAATATTCTAAAAAATTAAATACGACTTAGCATGGAAGGCGACAAAGTTTTATATGATATTCAGTTTATTTACTTTTAAAATCGACATGATAAACGATCAGATGAAGGTAAGATATAGTGGTCACAATTTTTTGGAATTAATGTTAACTGAACTTTTGATTCGGTTCGTTAATTCGGTTATTTAATTCGAGTAGATTTAAATTCCTGAGTTTTTCCCTCACGACCGTTTCAGTATTTTTTTTATCAATTTATGACATCTTGTTCTTTTGGTTATCGGGCCAAACTAATGGAAATTTCTCACATTCTTCTGTAATCACTTTCAAGGTTGGTTGTGACTTACTCCGGAAACAATGTTATTTAACGGTCATTTCTAACTAGTTATTACCACCATTCTTCCTTTCAAGAATTTAGGTAAAAGTTCTGATGAGAACTGTGTAAGAAGCATGGAACAAATAGTTCAGTGTGTGGGTCTCTTGAAAAGAATTGATAAAGTGTTTCACAATCGAAATTTTGATCATGTTCATTTTTACACGTTATATTTCACACATTACCCATAGCTTAAACTTTTGATTATTAAGGCATGTAAAATTTAGATACGTGGCATTTTAAGGTTGCAACTGACAACAGAATGTGACAATTTTGTTCAATCACTAGCACGAAGGGGTCACTAAATCTAAGTAATATATATTCTATGTCAACCCATTCACAGAAACGCACTCTAGAGAGAAGGAAATCGTGAAGAAAAGTTGTGGGTGCATCGTTTTCATAATCTAAAACAGGAAAGTTGCATCGCGAGCAATAGTAACCATTTCCTGGTTTGACTGATCGATGGTCCTCTATAATATGCAGGAAAAATGGTGATGCAACTCAGTAGCGTGTAAGAGACTCAATCCGTCTAATTGATCAGTTCCCACTCTTCCCAATGCAAGCAATTTGTCTTCTTTTTACTTATCCACAGAGATTCCGATGTCCACTAGCGACGTCGATGTTAAAAAGTTACTACACATTTAGCAAATCCGTTAATAAAACATGTGACTGAAAAATCACATTGATAAACGTACAGATAAGAAAGTGTCAAAATGTTGAGAAATAAGACATTCGTTCGAATCTCCTTTCTAACTAAGAATCGCGAAAAGATGTCACATTATTCCTTTGTATTCATGCTTTACGTTTTCCGTATAACAGGATGTAGCATGCGACAAGAAACGTCAACGAAGAAATATTTCATGTATCATCGAATAAAAGTTCTCTAAATTTGTCAAATTTCAGGAAAATTCAATTATTGTATAAAATAATATTACATTATCTTTTAGATTCATATCATCATTTACATTAATCGAGAAAGTTACTTTTGTTGTGCATAATAATAATAATAAATTTGTCAAAAAGCAGTTCAAGCTGCGTATGACCACGTGGAGGACAACAAACAAATTTACTGTCCGGAAGCAAGCAAGGGAGCATCCCATCAATTCTAATCAAGGACCTTAGGCAAAGGCGGATTGAAAATTTCATTAAGCTCCTTAGATAAGATAGAAAGTTAGATACGTGTTATAATATCAACAAATTTGTATTTAACACAAAAAAATTTCACAATTACGTGTTATAATCGAGCTATAGATCATTCGGAAAATAGTATTTATAAATCGTAAGTATTAAAATAACACCAAATTCGAGATTTATTATTTCAATAGCGTCACCCCTAGAAAGGTTAGGTTAGATGTTCAAGTTAGAAATTGATAGTATGAATGTTAATGTTATTTTGAGTGATTAATTTCTAAATGGAAAAATAAAAAATGAACTTTTAAGAAAAAATTAGAATAAAAACTGATGTTTTACAAAAAATACTTAACAAATAGCTAACCAATACTCGAAGAAGGGCGATTCTATTCCCAAATCTCAAAATGAGTCTAGACATTATGAAAAAATTCACTGAGGTAAATGGTGAAATACAGCGTGAAAAATCCGTGTTTACAAGGCGGCAGAACAACTTGGCCTCTACGTGTTTTATATTACACATCTCGATGTGCATATTCAATAAGGGTTAAAATATAGATAATAATTATGTAGTAGTGAGTTTAATCACTGCGAAATTTAAACTTCATTTTCTTTCTCAATCAAGATATATTTAAAATCATTTTATAGGGAGTGCGCCTCTTCTGGAACTTTGTAAACTTTTTTGAAGCGATGTGTGAGTTACTACTCCAGTTTCCCCGACCATGCGCGCTCACAGTCTGTACATTGCAGGTGTTGGGGTCCCGGGAGAGTCGTGTTCCTGCCTGAGCACGTCATGGAAACTTGGCGCCGCGCGCACGCGTCATTCAAGTACCTGTAGCCGCTGTTGATGGCAGCACTTGAGCGGAGAGTGCTGCTATCGTGCTTAGAGAAGCTGATCAGATGCGTCACTGACAATAAAGTAGAGCCTTCTACGAGGGTGACTTGCGATACGATGTTACTTAAATCTCAACAATTTACGAATAAATGGGTTACGAGGGCNGAGTGCTGCTATCGTGCTTAGAGAAGCTGATCAGATGCGTCACTGACAATAAAGTAGAGCCTTCTGCGAGGGTGACTTGCGATGCGATGTTACTTAAATCTCAACAATTTACGAATAAATGGGTTACGAGGGCAAAGAGAATTTATAACTCTAAAAATACAGTAGTGTCAATATTCAGATTAACGTAAAACCACTACTTGCAACCTCTTACATCCCACTGTTTTTTTTTATCAGATTCTATTAGTCATCTGGAAAAAAGGAATAAACACATAATACCAATTATAGGAATTGAAATCGTAGTGGTTCGGTGGCTGTAGCAACATTTTTATAGGATTATATTGTTTACGCCTCATTACAACTAATGAAGTTTTTTTGACACCAACTGAACGATTTAAAAGTAGGAAATGTTTTTTGAAATGATGGTAGGTTTTGAAGATATAGATGGCAGGGGTTTTCAAACCACTACGGCAACACTTGTGCAAGTATCTTCGACAAAATATTCCCCATCTGAATTAGAATCTGGGTTTAGAATACTTGAAAACCTCACACTTGATAAATAGTGTGAAGTCTTTGAGTGTGGGGGATTTGCTTGTCACAGATTGAAGCATGAAACTTATTGACTCTATTCACGCGAAATTAACCATTCCAAACCTAATTTGGTTTGACTTTTGTGAAATTTTCACATCCTAACAGGGAAACTAAATACAATGAGAAACGCGTCGCTCAGAAACCTCTCATTAAGGGAGTCTCTAGGAATCATGTGGAGTCTTTCGCGCCAAATACCACCCTCGTATACACCACACCTCGTATGTTCTCGTGCCACATCTCATGATACAATTCAAGTCAAGGCATAGTGAAGAAAGTGCACTGCTTATTTTCAGCGGCATAGTATGTGTATTAACAATTAAAATTGATTAAAAATATTATAGAAAGGTTGATGACTTCATGCTATAAGTATAAGACGATGTAATAGGGGGATGCAGAAGTGAGGAGGACTGTGGAGGGAAGAAACATTTGCACTACAATACCCACACGCTGTTGCGCCTGCTCGATAAAATAACTTTTGTGGTTTGGCCAATGCAGTTTGACTGGAAAGCTATTACATCTCTTTTTAAATATTCATGAAGGTGAATTTTGAAGATGTTATTTTTGTCATAGAAGACGTACTTCAGAATCTGCATGATATTTTGGGTTCAATTATATAAATTCATGTATTTTAATATTACCATGCATAAAACGACATGAACAAATTTTTACGCTCGAGAAAGTTTAAACTAATACTAATAAAATTTTAATTCATATTTTCCTCTAGTGAGGTTTTTTTTTTTTTGAGATCAAGTGGAAAACACACTTTTGTTACCATTAAAATATTACGTGATATTAAGTACAAAGTTTTGGTATAGTACTTCAAGAACTTTAAAATGGAAAAAATCTTCTAGAAGCATGTTTTTCAAAATATCGTACTATCAATGAAACCATCGAGCCAAAATTAAGAAAGGTATTTTTAAAACTTAAATAACAAAATTAATTTCTATGGCCTGGTGATGTTGTGTACGGACTTCAGGAGTCAAGGCGGGAAGTGCAGTGACAGCACACCTGTGACCAATGCAGGAATCTCCGGTTCGAGTCCCGGTCCGTCGATTTCTTTTTCTGTCTGTAAAAGAAGCAAACTCCACCACCCTCCTAGTAGGTACTCGGAAGTTGTGAGTTAAAAATCATTTCTAGAAAACCTAAAATACAATCAACAATAAAACAGAGGGATTACATAGAATTTGTATAAATATTCGTATTATTATTTCTGAAAATTCGTGTACTTTTAAATCAATACTTAAATGTAAATGAAAAATTCATTAGACGTAATCCAGAATAAGAGCATCACAATTCGTCGACATTTGCACTATTCATTCTCAGATATATTTTAAGAAAACTTTTTGTTGTTGCAGTGTGTTATGCTACAGGAGAGGTCTAGTATTTTACTTAAATAACACCATGGCCAATAAAATTATATTAGTTTCATATTTCCAGGGCAAATTGAGACAAAAACTTCTTAAAGCACGATACCCTACATCGCCAGCATTACAAAATATTTCTGCGGACTAGTGACTATAGTAGTGAGTTGGATATTACATAAGTATTACTTAATAAAATTTTTACAAATCGAAAAGAAATCAGAGGTAGACCTCAATATAATACAGATAACTGTGTTTACGTCCTGTTATGAATTGAGAAATCACATCATAAATGTCTCTGGCAGAGTTCTATTTGTTTCTCCAGCATCTTATAAAAATTTTTCAGAGTGATCTATCAGTACTAACACAATCTTTAAAGAAACAATGTTTATATTACTAACACATCTGCAGATAATGATTTTATAAAAAATATAATATTTTTGCTCATTATATAAATAATAAATTTATTAATAATAAATTTATTGTCAAAAAACAGTACAAACTGCGTATGACCACGTGGAGGACAATAAACTAATTTACTCTCCGGAAGCAAGCAAGGGACCATCCCATCAATTCCGATCAAGGGCCCTAAGGCAGAGGCGGATTCAAAAATTTCAGCAAAAGTTCCTAGATAAGATAAAAAGTTAGCTGCGAGTTATAATACATATATAATGTCAATATGTTTGTAATTTAACGCAAATATGTTTGTAAATTTACATGTACAAGTTATTATCGAACTATAGATTATTCTGAGTATAGTGTTTAAAAATCATAAGAATTGAAATAACACTAAATTCACGATTTATTGTTACAATAAACACGCCCCTAGACAGCCTAGAGAACCTGTATGATAAATCCGCCTCTACCAGAAGGAAAAACGGAGAAAATACTTCAAAAATATCAGATGCAATAAAAATTTAAAAATTTTAAACAATTTTTAAGCAATGTAAGATTCTCAATGTAGTTTGCAAAGTATGTTTTTATCTATATTAATTTCTATAACTATACAATATTCACATAAAAATACAAATATAATGGTAAAACAAAGATAGTCACGACATAAAGGACCTAAAGCACACATGCAAGAACTTGACTGAAACAAAATCGTAAACTGGTGGTTGCTTTTGCATTATTTTTGAACATTTTGATGGATTTTAACTCGTATTCTGATATCTTTTCACTGATATGAAAAAAGGTTTTTCGTTTAAAACCACTTACTGACAGGTATGAAATTTCATGAACTACTACATTGACTTCGTCATTTCACTATTGTGTAACTATTATTTTTAGAAATATCACAGACATTGTGCTGATATGTATATTTTGATTTCAAAAATTAGAAACATAAATAATGTTTTCACCTAATTCCATTTACACATCCGTAGATCATGATAAAAAACTACCTATTATTTCCAACTACCATTTTTCCTCGCGTGTTGTCGGTATGCCCACGTTACCTTGCTGCCAAATTTCGCGAAAACAAAATTAGCAAATGTTCTAGTACTTATGCCGTAGTATTTTAGGTAAATTGAAGGAGCGGCAGAACAAGACCTCTTAAAGCCCTAAGCTCGTCCAAACTACCTGTTTGGACACAGAAAATACAATTGCACAACAAAATAAGAATATAAACAGTAGGATTCATGTGTGTAATCCAGGACGAGGTTATTGTCACCCGGAACTACAGGAAGTGTATTACTGAGGACCCACCTCTAACGAGAGACTAACGTCGCAAGTGCAACAACGTGACAAAGAGCATTGACCACATCACATCTGACTACGCCACTGTGACTCAGAATGACTATTTACATCACCACAGTCAAGTCTGCAACGTAGTAGACCGAGAAATGGCCCGCAACATTCGTCTGGTTTCAGAACGTACACAGTACAACAAATATTGCCCAGAGCCTGTACTTGAGAATGATAAAGTCAAGCTGTTTTATGATCGAACTATTTTCACATGCAACACCGTAGAACACAATAACATCCATACATAACTATCGTAGACAAAATCAAAACCGAAGCCGTCATTGTCGACATTTCAATCCCACTTGCCCGAAATATGCACAAAGCCTGAGATGAGAAAGTAAGAAAATATGCCGACTTGACACCCAGCACTAAAAACCAGAAGAAGGCAGAAAACATGCATATTGTGCCCTTAGCCATTTCCAGCACAAGGCTCATACACAAGAATCTACGTAAAAACTTCATATCCCTAGGGATCAAGAAGGAAACTGCATACCTGATGTAGAAGTCAGTCGTGCTGAACACCTGCCGCATTGTCAGGAACTTCCTCAGCGTTGACCTTTTACTCACTATCGCTTGGAACAAATTCCGCAATTGATAAAGATTATGTATGCAGTGGCACATTCAAGATATTTTTCGGGGGGAGGCGGCTTAGGAACCAAGTATGTATTTTACAAAAAGAAAAAAAATCACTAATTATTTGGAGGAGGAATCTTGAGCCCGGAACAGCCAGCCTCAATTCCACCATTGCCGGTATGGACCCTGATAGAAACACAGAAAACATTTATTATTATTATTATTATTATTTGTATTCAAGAACGAGCATACACGAGTTATTGTAGAATTGTATCAAGAACACGTGCTCAAGTAAACGTTCTCAAGGGTCAATATTACTTACTATCACGTTAGCCTACTTGACTTGCAATTGGAGCAGTTCAACTGAATTTCCAAAAGAATTTGTAAATTAATCGGTTGTATATGACAAACATTAATTTGGAATTAAATTACATAGTAATAAAATTGTTACATTTATTGAAAAATATAAGGGAAATAACTCACTCTTATCCAATCTTAAAATAAAAGCAGTCTCACACACAAACAAGGAAGTGATTGAGAGGCAAATTGACCAAGGTTGGACGCAAATACTTTGTTCCGACGTTTAGGTTTTGTCCCTTGCATAATACAAACGAAATTCCTTCGCGATCAGCGGAGATCATGGCGCGTGGTTCTCGGAGAGAGCAAGGTCAGTCGACTTTAAATACAGTGTAAGTGGCGGTGAAGTGGGCATGGCTGGTGGACGGTCAGCCTTGACAACCGTGACTGAGGAGATTATGAAGGCGGTGTGGGAGAAGGGACTGCAGAGAAGGCATAGCGAAATGGAAGGACTTACTCCGCAAGACATTGGTCCACTAAGCTGGCAAACTGAGTATGCAAAGTTGTAATGAGTTAGTGCTAATTTAATGCTAATGAAGTGCAGTAATCCTGAATTTTCCACTCTACAAGTTCTTGAGCTATTTTATGTCCTATGTAGAAATCATTACACAATGGTTCGAAAACTAAGAGAGCGACTAATTTGTGATTATTGCTCTCAATTAGCATCATAATAGTACTAACAAATGCGATTTAAAAATGAATTCCACGAGTTTGATTGGCGGCTTATGAACTTTGAAGGGATCCAATGTTTTGAAACATAATATTCAATTTTAAGCTACAGTGATAATGTCTTCTAACATTTCAATCTGAATTTAAAAGAAACAATCGCCTAAAAACAATGTGCAGCGAGATGGAACAGTAAATAATACTTGAGTTCGTGGACAAACTGACAAAAACTGTCTTGGAATATTTATGACGAAATGATACATTAAGATATTATATCTGCGTGAACTGAAGTCAAGTCGCCAATTAATCACACAACTTAAGAAATATTCATGTAAGTGGTTCTTATTAACTAATAATTCATTCTACTAAATTTTTCTACTGGATGAGAACAATTATTTTGAAATTTTAAAACTTGATAATAAATGTAGATTGTCGTTTGACTCTTTCTTTGACAAGGGTGAAGGCGTCATTGTCTTCAGTCACACGGTGCGGCTGCCGTTTCCGTTCGAACAGTGTTTTCCACTGTTTTTAGTGAATTATTCTTGTAAATGCTCCGGAAGTATAAAAATCTTAACGTCATTGCGTTCCTGTTTCCATTTGCTATGTTTTAGTAAGTTTTTTTTTTTTTCAATGTTAAGCTTGTACTTTTACCAGAATATTAAAAAAACGTGAGACCGCGAAAATGTCTCTATATAAGCCCATATTAATTTTAAGTCAATTCAAAATTTTGCGCTGTAAGAGTATGAAAATTCATCGTCATTCAAACCATCATTTAAAACATTTGAGGGGTGTACTTGAACCTAATTGCTCTGACGAGTATAATACCTTAAAGGGATATTAAGGAACTGCTGTACAAAAGTTTTCATCGAATGTGTTCCCTCCCTCTTTCTCTAATTTTTTTGTAAAAAATGAATTGGGACGGAATTATTCAAAAGAAAGAAACAGTACGACAATGGTTCCTACAGGTAGATTTCTGCTATCCATTTTGCATTGTCTTACTAATATTGGTTGAGTACGAGGCTCAAATTTTGCCATTCTTATCTTGTCATAAGAGACATTCATTCGAATGATCACTTCAAATAACTAATGTTCACTCTATTTTTAGCATTTACATACCATTTACTTCACAATAAAATACATAGCGTACGTTTTTTGTACAATTATAAACATATTTATATAAACTTTAAAAAGGAAAAAAATATGTTAAAAGGGAGAATTTCTTCTTCGCTTCAGAAACATTATTTATATTCATATCCAATTTTAACTCAAATTTAAAATCATACGTTTGCACTCAGTTCTGCATTGCCCTGTCTTTGATTTCCGGATACTTATTACGTAGGTATGATGATGAAAATCATGATTGCGTCATTGCTCAACACGAAAGTGATGGACACGAAAACACGACAATAAAGAAACAAGAAAGCGAAGAGAAATATCATGTTTACTTTCCAATTAATCAGGAAAGTATGTTTCCATGTAAGTAATATGAACTTTGTGGGAAAGGTCTCAAATGATGATTCTATTCGAAAATGAAATTTGGAATTTGTGAGTTGGAAATGCCCCAATGGTAGATCGTTTCCAAGAAGGATGTCTTTTTATAAGAAACTTTAAGTTACTTTAAATACGTTTTAAGCTTAAATATTTTTAACTTATCAATATGAGTAACCTGGAAGTTTCCCTTGAGCTTTCTCAATACACTTTCGTGGCAGATATGATAGTTTAATCAACTTTCCAGATAATAGTTTAGGTAAGGTAGGCTAGGTAAATAAATATTTCTATAGCCCATTTGAAAAAGCATTATTTCAACTTGAGAAATCTTAAATAAATATTTAAAACGTTAAGTTGCGGAAATAAATTGTTTAAAAAATTACCAAAACATTAGAAGGTTCCCGGTGTTTATTGATGGAATACTCTATAATCTCACAGTTATAGGTAATTGGACTTTTATAAAACGTTTTGCATGTATGAATAACTTGTTTATGGTATACATCATCTCATGTGCTTAGAGAAGCGAGTAGCAATATTGATCGTATAACTACATATGCGATCGGATGGGTATGTTTATTAATTTTCATTTAAACGATCAGCGTTACCCGGAATTCTTATATAATATTCTAAATTCATATGTTAGTTTCTATGTTTCTCTACTTTCGTGATATAACATTTTCACTTTTGCTTATTTCAAAAACCACGAAGAAAACCTACAAGAAACTCACAGTTCTCAGTGTTTTATGCTTAAATATAGGTAATTACGAATTATTTTAACATCCAAGAAGACGTAAAATACAATTTTCACAGAAAGCTTGATAAACGATGCGTATAGTTAAGACCAACGAGCATATAATACTAAAGAGGAGAAGGACTTGCACAAGATGTCTCTGGTCTTAACAGATTTCGCGCGTTGTTCATATTGTTAAGACAAAAACGAATGCATTGCAATGAGTTGAAACATTGTGTATAAATGAGATTTCTACTTCAGTTTTCAATTTTTCATTAGACATGCGTGTATAACATATGGATGCACACACAGACTTCATAGAAAATACCAGGGATATCTTTTCAAGAGAAGGTCTACTTTTTCTATCTTCAGTTTATAGAATGCCAGTTGAAGTGCACGTGGGGCATAAGGTGTAGGGATAGAAATTTAAATTGTTTGGTGTTCTTCCTATGTCATTTATTATCATAGTGTTGTTTTCGCAGAGGATTATGGTTCTATTTTAATGTCTTTTATACCTAAAAGTGTTCATTCATTTCTTGTAGCTTTAGGTAAATAACGTATTTTTTATTGGAATTATATTTCTAAACAAAGTAGTACTGTGGCTTAAGGACAATATATTGTAAAATATCAGTAAAAGGTTCGTATAATGGTTGAAAAGTCATAGAAAATACATGCAAATAACAGCAATCAGCTGATATTATGATCCTCTCAATAAGGCGGTTGCGCGTCAAGATCGGCTTCACCACTGCCAATGCATTATGCTTGTTTCACCGTCTCTATCAAGAGATCCGGTCGGTACTTGCCGCTAATTTCACGCTTCATAGCAACGCAAAGGTCATGTATATATTCTGCAGGTAACTCGGTTCTGCAGCATAAAATAAGAGTTTTTTTCGACAAATACGCAATCATTTGCTTTCAAACTAAACCTTCACCGGCACATTCTATCATATTCATCTCATTTTTCATTGCTATCCTATTTGCATTCGACTTTTCCTTCCGCTGAATCGGGATAATTTTTCTCTAATTTTGTTAAGGGCTCTAATGACCTTGATGTTGGCGAGCTCTAAAGTCGCAAGAAAAAATAATGATAATAATTTTGTTCAAGATTCTGAAAGTCGGGTTTCCGTTTTCTACCATCAGATGGTTCTTCGGTCACTGTCTTGTGTTTCCTCTACAAAGCAAAGGTGGCGAAGTTGGTGCATGTTTATAAAACTGTTTTTGTTCGTAGCGGTTCTTTAGTGTTAGTATTACTGATATCCATCATCTCACCATTGAATACCTTTACCAAATATATGCAAATGTAACACAATAAAACATATGATCAAATGTATGGTAATTGCCATAGCATTTAAAAATACAATTTTATTATACACATTTCATGTTATCTTGACGTCCCCCGTGGAGTAGAGGTAAGGAGGTTGCGGGTTCGATCCCGGTTAGTTTTGTCTATATAATGTTATTCGCAATAATAAGTTCCGTATACTGCGAAACTAATTTTTGCGATTCTTATGAGTTTTTAATTAGGATCCTATAAATCCGTAGTCTACGAAGAATATGCAATATTTTGATATTTATGTAAAGAAATAAAAAATTAATGAAGTTGTGAAATTATTTCAAAACCTTCATCATGCTCAAGGTATGTCACAAGCTAATTTCGTAGCCGTGTCTATGAATTTTCTTATGTCAAAATAACACGAGATTCAAAGGTCCTGAAATCAGGAATAGCTAATGACAAAATTTATGTGATGTATTCTAATAGACAAATAGATAATTACATAATTTAACAACCTATTGTCTGCTCTTTAACAAGTGACCGAAATCTTGACAAGTAATATATAACACATGCATTTTTTTTTAATTAGACATTACGAAGTATTATTTACCTTTTCTCTGATATGTCCAGGCAGTGACTCTAAGATCAGTCTGTAATTAATGTAGAGAAATCCGTGTACATTGCTTTTTGCGTATAAAACCGGTGGGTCCAATAGGATTAACTATTTTAATCAATTTCTGTTTTATTTTTCATAACATGAGTTATATGCTTCGTATAGTTTAATTTTCATTGAATATTTATTTATATTTGATAAAACTAATTAAAGCATTAATCAAATTTGGACAAATTAATTTAATTTTCGGCTTAAAACTACATTATTTACGTTCACTTGTGATTATAAAAATCGTCTTGCCAAAATAAAGGCATTTTATTTTTATTATTATTATAAAACTAACAATTTATTAGAAATCAAATAATTCAGTGCTGATTTCTGGTTCGTACAAAATAATGTTCGGTCCTGATTCGGATCGATTCGTTCAAATTTTGGTTTAGTTTTAATTCAGACAAATTGGGGTCGCATAGGCTTCCCAACCGAACCGAAACCGATTCAACTGGACCGATCCGAACCGAGAGCGATTCAAATATGTCGGTTCGGTTTGTTTTCGGTTTAGTTTGAAACCCGTCCGACACGACACGATGTCCATCCCTAGTTTATTTCATTTTTTAAGTACCTTTGTCACGGTTGTGTACTCTCCTCCGGTTTCCTTTGGGTTGAGGATTTATATTTCGACAGGATGATCATTAAAACATTTGTCGTTATTTATCTTAAAGTATTACTAATTTTTAGTGGCTGCTATTTTGTTTTCAAAAAATAAATAGATAATAGCCCGTATTTGTTCTTCTTTTAATATTTTTTTAATTCATCACTGCACTTGTGTCCTTGATAGGAATTGATGGGATGGTCCCTTGTTTGTATCCGGAGAATAAATTAGTTTAAGTGCCCCTCACGGTCATACGCAATGAATAAGGTTCTTTTTACCGTAAATTATTTATTTATTACTTCTTATTTGTTGCATGACTATTTTTCCTTCCTTTCAGCATAATTGTTTTCCATGATACATCAGAAGTACTCTAATAACAAATCTCGAAATACATTAGCACCAGTATACAATATGATAAAATGCTAAACAATACCTTCACGTAGGTTACAAACTGAAGATATGTCGTACGTATTAATTGAGAAACGGCAAATGTAGGCGTGTCACGTCCTTCGTGTTCGCATACATGACTACCACTAGTTGCCTATTGTGGAGCAAGTGCTCAAGATCTTTTCAAATCGTACTAATTTGCTCTTATTTTTGTTAAACGATGAAATTTTAACCTTCAAATTCGTTCTTTTCTTTGTCGTATCTCCTTTTTCCCTGGTAATTTTTCTAAAACTAATAGTTACCGAGCTGCAATTAAAAATAGTACGTTCTTCCAAATTATTTTTTTGTTTCAGTAGTCGAAAATGGAATGAGGCAATTGTCATAAGTATTTGGAACGACAAAAGAGTTATTACATCGTAATCATTCTGTTTATTTCGATATAAATGAGTTCTTCACAATTTTTGAGTAATATCTTACATATCATTTCTAACTATTACATATCATTGCATTAAAACTTGTTACGTATGATTACAAATTATTTTTTATATTTATTATTTATGTATTATTTATTTAGTTTTTAATGATAATCCGCAAAATAGTTTACCGCAATGTATATGAAACCCAATTGCCTTTAAAAATTTAGTGCCTGAATTTGTAAGCTGAAGTCTAGTATTCAGGCAATTGCTTTTAAATTTCAATTGCAGACATTTTGACATTATTGACATTTCTTTTATAATTTGTCATATACTTACATTTCTTAATTTTGTATCATCCTTCACATGCCTCTGAAAACACATGGAAAATTGTTCCCTAGTATTCGATATCCTCCCTTATCTTAATAACGACAAAAACCAAAAATATTAACCTTCAATTCATGAGAAAAATCTTAATTAAGAGGATAAATTTCATATATTATATGTCTGATAATATTGACGAAAAAACCAAATTAAATCAAACCTCTCATTGCGGAAACACAGCTTCATTTGCGTGCTCCTTCTCTTGGTACCACTGAACTATAATCGCAGTCAGCTAACTTCACTCAGAGGAGATGTAACCTAAAAAGAATAGCCGTCAACGGGACATTAAATTGTTTATTAATTTATTGTAAAGTAGAACTAGTAAATTAGTTAATTATCCCCAATTTGGTCACAGGCAGTTTGTAACTGCTCTATTGACAATAAATTATTTATTTAATTATATAATTACTGGCTTGATGTTGTACACAATGAAGCCAACGTTTTTATTCGTCATCGTCCATTAGGGTAATGATAAGTATACCTCACATTAGATTGGCAATACTTTCGGATACCTTTAAACTTAAATCAATCGTCGATATCGGCCATCAATTCAATTATCTTGCTCGTGTAGCGCTATTCTGTTCTTTCTGCGTCGAGCATGTGGAACGAATTTAACCTTGTGTCTTCGTTTGTTGTAATTAGTTTGTGTTTTTCACAGCAAATAGTCGTTTTTGTAATAATTAATATTTATCCGGATTTTACTTTAATTATTTGTGATTAGTAATGCGCGTTAGGAAGTCATATTGAATTATTTTCAGTATGTTATATGACTTAGAGTTTATATGCTTTGATAGTTAATTAAAAGTTGCCGATTTAGACTGTATAATTTAAGAAGAAGATAGAAAGATGATCAACACTGAAAGAAAATGCATAAAATATGTAGCGGTAAGGATGCATGAGAAATAAATAAATTAAAAACATTCAGTTTCAGCAACTTTTGCGTCGAAACATGGTTAGAACTGAAGGATTATCGTTGATATTTACTAATTTATTCTTCCCAAGAAGTGCAACGCTTTTTGAGGAGTGTGCTCAATTATTGTTTAGGGTATGAATTGATATTAGGAGCATGGTTTCATGAATAAACGTTTTTACTCTCGAACAAGATTAGTTTGCAAGATAATACCAACCCATTAACCATATATGTTAAATCTTCATTACGCTTTTCAATCAATAGTTTATGTTTGTTTAATTTAATGAATGAATTGACGTTTGAATAGTCTCCCAAAAGTGGACATTCCCAATCACTTCAATATGGTGTTCCATAATCGGATTCATATTGCAATCGAATCATGAGTGTGAGTAAAAATATGTTTGTGATGAAAGCAAACCTCTCATATCAGATTGTAATGACGACCGAATGCTATATGCTACTCGAATGACAATCAAATGATTGGCCGCTTCTAATTGGGAAGTACTCGTAAGGTCGTAGCGACATATAGCGGTCAAATTTCAGGTAGAGGTTCTCCGCTGCCACCAGCTCAGTTCCCCGAGTAAACAAATACAAGTATTAACAAAATAAATTTAAATTTAATATAAAAATGCTAATTAGCAAATGATTGAATACATCTGACCAAGAGAATACTCACGAAGAAATAAAATATTACATTTCAATAGTTGTACATTTAGCTAGATTGTGCACATCTGTACTATTTATCCTCAGACTAAACAAACACTTCCGCTACTCCAGACTACCGCAGCAGTCTATCTCCAGAAATGTCTTATAAATAAGACTACCTCAGCATCGCCCAATAGCTCATGCCTACCTCGATTCCCTTATGAGAATCTACAGGGACTCCGCTCAGTCCCTCACAGCGTATATACGCTTCTCACGCACCGCGTACATCGACTAGCGATTTGAACATGCTTTGTCTCTGACAAAAAGAGAGTTCCCTAAAAGCGAGCCCTTCGGTGACGTCACCAACGTCCGAAGCGTTACTTTCCCTTTTGAACCTTCGTCAACACCTCTTATTGACGGCGAAGCGTCACTCCACTCTGGCGTTCCAAGACTGCATGCACACTCACTCCAAGTGTACATTTCCTGATACGGAAAACTCGCGTCTTTTGCGGTAACCTATTGTGCTTGAAATAAAATAAATATTACGCCGAATATTGTTCGACTGTGGTTTACTACGTTACGTAGATCATCATAAACCAGAAATATGAGGTTATGCACGAGGTCGGAGGAAACATTGCGGGATGTGTATAAAGGACTTTGGTACCGGAATATTACATAGATTATTTAATAATAGATTATGAAAATCGCAATAAATTAGATGGGACGAACATATTACCAATAATTCTCTTCGCTTTCACTATAGTGATTTAATGTTGGCCGGCTCTTTCTGTGTTGAAGTTTTTCAGTATTTTATTTCTTTATTTTGCGTCAAAAACGTTTACAATAGTTTTCTTCTTGTGTTAAATAATTATTTGTCCTTTATTAATTAGTTTGAATGATTTATAATTGTTGTTATAAAGAATATTTTAGTTTGAAGTTCTCAGTAATTGTGCAAATTGATGAAATGAAGTTTGAGCCGAACTTGTTCCTACATCTGTAATATAAATGTTTCTATGTTTATAGGTTACGTTTTATAATAACATCTACGGTTCATTTTGGAATAATTGGATAACTATGATTTTATTAAATAGTTTTTAAAATATTAAATTCGGCACGCCCTTGATCGGAATTGATGTTTCCCTTGCTTTTTTCCCTTGCTTGTTTCCGGAGAGTAACTTAGTTTATTGCTCCCCATGTGGTCATACGCAGTTTGCAACTGCTTTTTTGACGATAAAGTTTATTGTTTATTGTGTACACTAATGTGCATGTATTGAAGCATACAAGAGATAAGATCTCAAATAATCAGTACATCGATCAATAGAGTAGAAATGAAAAATGTTTCTTGTTTGAATTGGAAAAAAACTAAATGTCAAATTCAATAATTAGTTTATTGAATATGACAACTGTTTTGAATGCTAATCAATCAGAGTTCGAGAAGGATTATTTGCGCAAAACTTAAAAATCTGACGCGTGAGAAGTTCTGGGAAATCAGCTAGTACTTCTAAGGTTACTTTCACATTAATCAAATCAGAATTAGTCAGAATGAAGATAAATCACTCATATTGAGCTCCACCTTCCAAATACGCCCAGACTCGGTTCGCGTCTTCAAACCGTTTCAACTCGACTTGATTCAAGACCTGTGACACGGCGTGTCAAAATCTTCTCCCGACAGTCATGAGTCAACTAGCGATTCATCAATCTAAGGACTCTCCCAGCCACAGCTTCAAAGCGATGATACAAATATTTAGTTTTCAACAATCACTATTAATTACATAACTTAAAAATTAAATGAATATTGGGTAAATTTATTCCATTACTATATCTGAGACAAATTGCGAGTCTTTCTCCTTCTCTAATAGATTCTCTATAATTATATCTTGTTTCAAGATTTTAAGTCCCATTAAATCCACTAGTATTATAAACTCTTAGAATTCCTTAACGTTGTTTGAAAGACAGGATGTAGAGGAAGAAAAATACCAAAATGTTGTCTCTTTCGATGAATTTAATGAATCCGCGACATACACTTCTTATCATGTCGTTGATTCCTACTAAACACAATATTGTTTACTTTTATCTGTAATGGAATCTTAAAAGCAACCGAGAGAAGGAAGAAATCTAGAGATAAAATTTGATTCAATGTGACTTATTTTGACTCAGCTGATGTGAAGGTAAGGAGATCGCGAATCAGAACACTATCCGGAAAGTGTTAGACTTCACAAAAAATAACAGGAAGTATTGTATTTGTCTTAAGTATTGAATAGGATAAATGAAGTAAAATGCAGGACGTGTAATGTAGTTTGTTGCGGTTAAAGCTCTGGCCCTCTACCTCTGGTGACGCTGGTATAAACCCCGGATGAAGCAAATAGAATTTTCAGTGTTATATAAGGTGGGTCTGTAGCGAGTTTTCTCGAGGCATTCCAGCCTACCCTGTCTTTCATTCCACCACAACTATTATTCTTCACCGTTCGCCTCTCGCATCATCCACAACGATTATCAACATTCGTATAGAGACGGAACGCGCGCAGGACGATAGGGAAGAAAACTGCAATGAAACATTTCCTTTTGCAGCCTCCCATCAAAATGTCAAAGTGAGTAAAATGCCAAAGTAATATATATAGAGTTACATACATAGAGTAAAATGCTATCTCACATAGTAATATAAGAAAAATATAAAAACAATAAGTAGAATATATCAATTATCATTATTTATTAGAGTATCAATTCACGAGTCGTGGTGTCAAATATCCGAGTAAGTAACCCACACCTTTACTCGGATATCTCCTAACCATTCATCGTATCCCTATCATATTAACTCAGTCAGAGAATAGGATCACCCAGTGAAAGACTGCAGAATAATCATGAAGTTGGCACATAAAAAGGCAAAGGAAACAGGAAAGCGTAAAAGACCGCGATGAAGAAGAAACATCAACTTCAATAAATCGAAGAGAAATCCGCCGCTGTAGGGTTCAGCCAATCTGCCATTCGTGTCGGTGCGATACGATCACCGATATCGATGAGTCGTCGTTTGGCGGCGGCGCTGCCAATTTCGCATCGACGCTTGTCCACCACCACCTCCACCACCAGTGCTAAGGAGAAGGAAGCAATGACGTCGTGGCCGGAGGCGACTCAGGACGCTGTAGTAGCTGCGAACCACAGTGGACACGAGGCGCGCGGGCAGGCGACGGGCATCCAGTGGTCGCAGACATGCCAACGCTAGAGGACGAAGCCGTCGCCAGCGACGTTTTACTCAAGGGCCTGCCGCATGTCGCCATCCAGGTAAATGTTACTCATTATAATTTTATCGTTCGTTTTCACGTATGAATTGAGTTGATTCTTGTTTATAGAAACATGGTGATATTGTCTACAGATTCGTATTGCGTAGATTAAATAAAGAATTCACAATTGAAAGAATATTCTTCCGGAGTGCATCGCTCCCTGATTACGCGCAGTCTCCAAGTCTCATGAAACATTAAAACGGGACTTACAAAGAATGTAATTTAACTTGTCTGACGGATAGTGGCCGTAATTGGTAAATCAGATTTAAAACAGGTGATTCGGAGACAATAGCTTTATGCAGACATTCAGAGCATCTTACGTAATTAATGATTGATAATAGTTTAAGTTTGGCTGACCAAGAAAGAGTTGAAGGATACTAAATAACCACAATTCCATGTCTTAAAAAATATTTTCAGTTTTAAATAAACCAATCAAACTAAATAATAAATATTAAAGTGAATTAAAATGTCAGAGGAGTCAATGTGACAGTCCAAAGACAAGACGAAGAGTATTCGTGTCGAGATAGAACACATCACTCAAACAACGGAAACCAATAATGCGACTAAAGTCTCGCTCTTAATATCCTCATCAGTCGCTTAACAAAAAAGGGGTACATTCCAACTTAAGAAACATTAAGAGAATATAATAATGATAATAATTTTTTTGACAACGATCTCAAAACAAATGAGTTCATAATTTGATTTTTAGTGAATCTTAAGTTAGGTTTTCCCGTATTTTTAACAGAGTCATTATACGGGGAAAATGTTTACTCATCTGTTTTCGTACCATATGACAATACATATTGGAACGTCTCCTGTTTGTTACGTCCTGCTAGATCATTTTAATCGCATCTCGTACCGTGCACATTCTGCAGGAGACTTCGTGGAATATATTGTATCTTGTTGTTGTAGATATCACGTCGGAGTCGTTACCTAGCCGCCTGAACTCTTCTTTCTGTAGAATAAAAATTAATTCACGTCTTTCCATATTATAGATGTCGCAGTCCCATAACACGTGATTCCAGGCTTCTTTTCCTTTCCCGCAAATACATTTTTCCCTGTCAGTCTTTCGTATTTTTGTCAAGTATGGTACAAAATTTCCGTGTCCTGTCAGCATCTCCATCATTTCTCGTCCTGGTCTAATCCACTTTCTGTTCCTAAAGGCATAAGTCTCGTCCGGTATGTAAGAAAAAACTGGTCGTCCTGTCGTTTCATTAGTCCATCGTATCTGCCATGCATACATCACCCCCCAGGGGACTTACATTTAGTAAGTACGTGTTTGGCAAACACGGGGCCCCGAGCTGAGTCAGGCATTACTTCCACTTACTTGTGTAAGGCTCCTTCCTTTCTCTTTCCTGACCTCCCTTGGTCATCTCTTGTACTTTTCGATTCCGACGCCATTAAGGCTAGGGTATCTTTCATTTTCCTCATTTTTTTATCCCTCTCATTTTTTACCTACCCCTCATTTTTGACCCCACTATTTCTTTGTCCCCCCATGTTATTTCCCCTCCCCTCATTTGATGTTTTGATATTTGGTTTTGAGATATGTTTTGGTATGTTGTTAATCAGAAGAGATTTTAGTGGGTATGGTTGAGTCATTCGGCGAGTCCCACACGCGGGGAGAGTCATGTTGGCTCTCGCTAGAGCGTAACTGCATTTTCCCTACCTGTACGAGTTTTTCGGGTTCCAATGCCGTAAAGCCCCACAAAAAAATGCATACATCAATTCTCTGGTTATTTTTCCTCTTCCTCGTTTCTCGTCCTTGGTTATTCTCGTGTCGTTAATTTGTATTTCTCCCGTTTTTCTCAGCCAACAACGGAACCTCATTTCATGAAAATGAATGTGTATTGGCATTACTCCTCTATACTTGCTGTCGCAACTGTGTTGGAGCACCGGCTTAACCGGACTAAACATTTCCGTTGTGTGGAATGTAATAGTCTTTCCATGTGTATATGCTGAACGTAACAATGTTAGTTGAATAGTGTCAGTTTTCTGTGGCGTTGACATTCTTGCATCACTCAGTATTAAGAAATACCCTGTTCATATCACTTCTTCCTTATACTTCTACCAATCTTTTATTCTTATTTGTCTCTGTTATCTTGTTCTTGGATATTCCTCTCCAATTTGTTTTTTTAATGAGCTGATGATTCTCATGACTTCACTGGCGTTTGTTTCGGAAGTGAACATAGAATTGTGTACGTGGGTGGATATAATTGGTGGACATTGATTTGGATATATTGAGTTCGTTATTTTACCTACTTCTGATTCGTAAGAATTAAACAAATTTGCGATGTCGTGAGGATTTGATACGATTTTGCCATCGTTTAGTAGAGAAACATTTTCTTCGCGATTTTCAGAAGTTGACGTGTAATTTTTGACAATACTCCACATTGCTTTCATCCGGTTGTTCGATTTTAGTACCGGCCTGTCGTTTTCCATTACTTTAGCTTCATAGACTACTTTTCGAAGAATAGTCTTATATTTAGGAATATAATCATGGAATTCGGGTGGTTGGTTATAGAGTTTTGAAAGATAATATAAACTGGGCTTGTTTTTTGAAGAAATTCTTATCTTTTGATGATCTATCTATTGTATTTCTTTGTGTTAATTAACTTGCATTTTATGGGAAAGCTAGAGTTGTAATATTTTAGGAATATAATAAATACATTGATTTTGTCGTCGTTTTTTTTGCAATTGTAAACATCTTTCCATGTTTCTTCTCGCAAATAATTTATAAATATGGATTGATTTGTGTCATTAAACTCTCTTGAAAACTTGTAAGGATTTTAAGTGGTTTTAGTTTATTATTAATAGTCTCAGATGTAAACCGTGCTGGGTAAAGTCCTTGGCAGTGAGGTGTGGTTTGCAAATAAAAAAATGTTATTGTGTGTCTGCCAGGTGATGTTTTAGGGAGATGTTTGCCAGGTTAATTTCGTGGTTTATTTGTGGAACGTTGAAGCGTGGAGGCAGGCTAGAGAGTACTATGTTCGTGTGCTGAGAGGCCACTTTTAGTTTTTGTAGATGTTCAGACGCGTTGAAATGACCACCCAAGTTAATATCGTTCTGCTCACCTATGATGATTAATGTGACCCGCTCTGTCAGTTTTTAGTGTAAGTGTCCAGTTTTCGAATAACTTCAGCCAAAAGAGCGTTTGGCTTAAAGAAACCTGAAACTGAGAACTGGCTAGGAAGCAATCCACGCAAAATGGAGGAAAATGTATAGTCTCTGTTAATTTATTAAATCGTTCGTCTACTCATACTATTTCTTCCGTTGGTAAATTTAATGTCTTATTTATTTTATCACCTATTAATCTCAATCTGTCCTCTAGAAGTTTGCTCACGACGTTTATAAATCCACAGGAACGTCCTATTACCATATCTTCGAATTTACTCAATCTTTCCTCAAGCATTCCCTCAATTCTTTTAACTAGCTCAATTTCTTCCGTTTTCATCCCCTTAGCTTCTAATGCTATCGCAGTCTCCATACATCCTATTATCTCCTATATCTTCGACATCATTATTCGGTCGTATTCCTCCATTTTACCGTGAAGTACCTCTTCAAGTTTCTATTGGACGTGCTTGGCAAATTATCTAGATCTACGCTCCTTATTTTCTTCTTCATTTACTTAAACATCTCATAGTCTATGATATTCATCATTAATTTTGTCTATTGTATCTTTAATTCTCTGTAGCTTTTTCCCCGCGATCCGACACAATTTCTCCTCCGCTAAGAGTTCTTTCACTTTCCGATAACATTTCTTGAAATTATTTGGCCTTCCTTTCCTTTTCGCACTCGGACTCTTTTCCATTTCGTGTATAAACTCATCGTCTTCCCCATTCATCTTAACCGTCCGTAATGCCTTGCAATTGCTAAATATTGTTACTTTCCCTCTTATTTACTGTGTGTTCCATTTGTTAATAGTTTCCAAAATTCAATTATCTCGCCGCACTCGCAAATTCTCGGTTCCAATTAATGCAATAAATTTCTTGACAGTTGGGTTTGTGTCTGAGTTAGAGATACACGTCTCTTAGATGTACGTTCCTCCCCAAAATAAATGACGTCAACATCCGAAAATATATGACTATTCCTTGAATTGATATTGTCAATAAATTGTAATTTAATGTATGGCACCGGGATACGGTGCCCCTGGCTAAGTTTCGCGATGTCCTTGGGTTTCACAACGCTCACTTTGGGGAACTGCTTTTAATGTCATAAGTAAATAAGGAAATTTATTGTCAAAAAAGCAGTGACAAACTGCGTATGATCACGAGGAAGATAATGAACTAATTTACAGCAAGAGACCATCCCACCAATTCCTGAATATTTACGAAACACATGCCCGTTTTTAGTGAGAAGTGAAAACAATGTTTATTCCCATTTTTTCCATTTAACTCATTACTGAGATTATTCTATGAAAAACGTAGTTTAATCGTGTGAAAATATCCTCGCGGAAGTTGCACTACGTGATGGTATTTTGATAACATGAATATTTAGAAAAAAATCTATTTTTTAACATTCATTTCAATTTTAACATTTATGATTTATATGTAAGCCTAATACGTTAATATTGCAGCACATTGTTAGAAACGTAAAATTTCTTTATCAGTTTTTTATTTTAAAATATTTCATTTTGATTCAAAAAAATGTATTCATGAATTAATTTTGTGTTAAATTATTTGTTAATAATATGAAATATATATACTTATGAATGAATTTTGAAGTTCATTTAATTGTCAAAATGGACTTTATATTCATAATCTTACACCCAATACCTCTCATTTACGATGTTTTAAGAAATTTAAACCGTATTATCCATTTTTGCCGCTGTTGGCCGAAGTTTTAGAATTTAAAAATTTTTTGGTCAGTGGGATGTTTTAGTCAGTAACAGCATTAAATGACGGAGGAGTAATAACAGTACTACTGAAAAGTATCTGCTACACTTAATAGAGCCTTTCATACGGTATTGGATGTGACGTATATTAACGACTGTATTCGAGACAAACAAATAAATATTCATTATATATTTTGTAATGTGCACTTTGTTGTTTTTAAATAAATTGTTTTTATACTACGGTTGTCCTTAAAACGACATTTGTGACAACTTTAGTTGTTGGACCTGGAAAATCTTTTGGCTGAAAATGACATTAATGGGGACGACTTGTATAAATCTGATATTTTATGATCCAGTTAAATGAACATGGCGTTGCTCAAGAGCGTAAATTGACCACACAACTTTTGTGTTCTTATTTTATAATAGTTGCGTTTTCAATCATTTCTTTTTATTAAACTTCGGTAAGATCACTGTCCACATTTGCAATGAAAACCAAGCGTTTCCATTCTGAGTAATTCATTTTAACCATATCACGAAGTTGAGACATAAATTTCCAGTAAGTTCTACACTTTAGCATTATTTCTATTCGATGTGCATATTTCTGTATGTGGGCTTAAATACCATCGATACTCACGCCCATTACCTTAACCCTAGGAGGGTTAGGAGTTCCTCACCTCTCCTCCCCCTTCATGAGTGCTGAACTTGTACTCAAATGGCGTCGTGTCACTACTCAGTTAAATGGCGCCGAAAACTATTAAATCGGAGATAATATTGGATGTTTTCGATTGTTTTTACATACACCCCTACCACTCCACCCATATGGTGTTCCTGGATTGAGTATGAGTAAGAGCGAGGAATGTAAAGGTCAAGCAGGGAATGAAGCTTCCGTTTTGATAGTCTTTGATTCTAAAACAACATTTGTGACCTGCCGTACCAGGGTATTTTGTTTCACGGTCGTGTCACACGTATGAAATAAAACAAGGTATGATAGGTATCATATTTATAGTGAGATGTACTATTTAGCTATGATGCCAGCCAAAGCTGACAAAGGAACTATTCTTGTAACAGAATAACTTGCATTTAGTTATTCTTTCTTATTATTCAGCAGTTTATATTTGTTCACACTTTCTACCTGTTGTTCTCCAGATTGTACTTCGAAATATGTTGTTCTCTTCAAATTCACTTTTAATAATATAAATAAATAATTCGTTGCTGAAATACTTACAAAGTGGATGTGACCAAATGGAGGATCATTATCATTATTATATATCACATTTAATATTTATAAGTAGAATAACTTCTACATACCCTCGTATTAAGCAATTCAAGTTTTATGAATGACATTATTATATTACTTCATACTTTGATAGATTCGTGCTCATTTTTCTTCTTATATTCACATTATTTTGGTATTTTCTACGATGATTATAGAGCCAATTCTTCACCGTTTTTTTTCACACAACTTAATGGGTTCAGTATTGCAAAAACACATGGTCACATCCATTTACGCCGTTATCGACCAATCCCATAGTAATCCCCATTTAAATTCGAGGGTCACGCTTCATTACAGGTCATGAGTGTTTCCGTGTCTATAGAGAATTATGCTTCAATAATTCAATACAAAAGCAGGGTGGCCAATTAATTCCCTTGTCATTGCTCACAACCGGAACACTTGACGCCCACTATGTTGCAGTATAGATAAGGAGAATTTCCCCATAATGCTGAACACTACTGCCGAGAGTGAAACGAAACCTACCAGAGCAAATACAATGACATTTCAGAATGTAACACAAAAATGTATTCGGACGGATGAGATATGAATTACATAGTAGAGAACATCTGAAGAAGTGACTCTACAAAGCAATGAACTGAAAAAAAGGCTGTAATATTTGGACGATGTTAGCCTTAAGCCTTTAATTACAAATACTTCAGAAAAAGATTCTGTAAATAGCTGATTTTATTCAATTAATATTAATTTAAAACAAATTGAGTGTTTTAAAGCTGACAATTTAAGCCTATGAAGTAATAAAAATGAATAGTTTCAATTAATCTTTCAAATGCGACCTTTAGAATATAAAAAAGATACTGCTGCAGTCTGTTTGTCAAAACAAATAATGGTAAATTAAATAATCTTATACTGTTATTCAACGCATTTTTCATTCAATATAAATAGTTTGTCCACCACCAACACAAGTATATTTAGGTTCTTAAAAAAGGAATGTTAAAAAATGTATTCTCAAAATCATACTACTTGGATAACAATATAAAAAATATGGTGGAAATCAAATATTTTCAATTAAAGCAATAAAAGACTGATGTCGTACACCCGTGTTAACGCACGAATCGAAAATGACGATCCTCATGAACAATTTGTTTATCAAATATTAGCTTTCTCTATTCTGCCTTGGTCGATATAAATCCAAAAGATTTATCATGGCTGGTTGATTGTCGGTAGAACATAGGTAGAATGATTTTTTTACGATTTTTGACGAACGTCTCTCTTTGAAAATTTATGTATAAGTACTTAAAAACTAAACTAAATCATGCAACTTGCTCGAAAATAAATGTGATTTTTTTTTTCAGTAGAAAAAAATTTTCAATTCTCTACAAAGGACAAAATGTTTCCTCGCCTGTTAATTCTGGTAGACCGCCAAAGTGATCTCAGGAAAAAGCTCTCGGTCTTATCACTCGAGAGTCTATTTTTATCCATTCATAAGCGGAAAGTGATTCTGTGCATATTTATTTTTAATATCACTAAACAAAAGTATGGCATTTCAAATGAAGGTTTATTTCAGAACCTTAATTATGTTTTCAATGAGAATGGATGGTTTATAATTGAGAAAATTTGCTATACGTTTTTGATGAATGTTACCAAATAATTCATTTAAAATTGAATACATGTGACAGCAAATCGTGAGGGAATGTATGAATGTTTGAGTCATCAGATTGCAAAAGGAATTCAAGAATCAAACACGACTATAATCTTCAACTTTTGTTGAGCCACGCCTTTCACATTTGCAGGTCTACCTCAACTAACTGCAAGCCAAAACTTGACGACTTTAGTTTTACTAACTAGAGTCCGCATCCCAGCGGTTGCGTGTGCATCTGCCCCGATGCCACGTCGCCGACGGCATTTTATAATCTTCCACGGCCGACGTCATGCAGTTGTACCATGGGCGGTCCACGTGATCAGATCGCCCTTTCACATGACATTGCTCTCGCCACCTGTCGTTTTCTGCCACGGGACTACTTCACCCATTCCCCTATACACATCTCCCCTTCAGCGTCTGAAGGAAAATTGTGTAAGCTGTATCTATAACTTGGGTTTTTCTCCTTTGCAGCCTGCTCAGAAAAAGCAGGCCTCCCATGCAAAATAGATCAAGTTTTAGAACTTCACATTTTCTGCATAGCTTTTGGCCGCCAACACTCATGACTTTATTCTAGTACAGCAGAACCATTGCAGTAGAACTGCTAAACAGAACCATCTGGAAGTGTTTAATGGTTACATGAAACATTTCATGAAATGCTCCCCAAACATGGGACAATTGCAGATGTGTTATGTATCAGTACCCAACAAAACATTACTGATCGGCCAATCGTAGAGGGAATGTACACGTTGAAGAAGCCATTATGCCGGTGACGTCACCGATGGTTAAGATATGTTGCTGTCAACCTTAAACATTACAACAAAGGGTGAGAATATTATGTTGAATTAAATTCGAATTATTTTTAGAATTTCAATGGAATGTGCATTGATGACCATTGATCAGAAACACTGGAACTTACTTTGTTCCCGTGCCAATTAGCATACATGTAACCTGGTAAATATAAATAAACTATTTTCAAAAAAGCAGTTGCATAATGATATTAGTTTAATATATAAAGATATCTTCGCTATTTAATCCAGCCTTGTGAAAAAATCTCACAATTCAATTTTTTTAAATTGGTTTTCTCTAGATTAGAGAGGAAATGTTTTTAACTGAAAGTAAACTTAAAACCACGTAACTTTATTTGTAATCAGTGTATCTCTACAACGTAATAATGCAGCTAGAGCACTCCACATTTCGCCACGATGTATGTATTATGTCCTGGGAACCCTCTCCACGTACAAATATTATCACGTACAAATTCACATATTATGCATTTTGGTGTCCGTTTGCAACAAAAAACTTTTTTTAAGAAAACAAATATATACAAATACTATAAACGACTGCATTAATTTTTCTCCAATTTTCAGCGATATTATTTTTTTATTCATCAAATTTTATTTTAATTCATTTTAAAATGATATTTTCAGGTATGTACCGTACGTTTGCGTCATTTTCTGAATTTTATGCCAATTTAAAATTCGGATACAATAACAATAATGTAGAGAAATCAATCAAAACAAAAATTTGCTCTGTACTCTCCAGGTAAAATTACTTTTGTTTGGATTACGAAGGTATTGCGTCACTTCTAAGCGATCACTGTTTACTATATTTGTACTATTTTAGCGTGCGTACTATTAACCTCACGTCATACATTCCTTCTTAAATTTTGTAAAAAAGACTTTCTTTTTTAGTACCCTTCTTCCTATGTTAATAAACTGTTATTGGAATGAAATTTCCACTAGGTGCGTACCATCACCCTCATAGCGGGAAATTAACAAACTCCTTCATTGGTGAAAAAGAAATTTAAAATGAAACAATCTTGTTAACGTGGAAGTGCTGACCCTAGAGATAAACATTTCCTCTCGTTGAAATATTTAGGTTTCGAGTTAGAATTTTGGAACTTTCTCCGTTTCTGATTCGGGTTGAAGTACTGTAATGGAAAAAAAACATCACACGCGCGTTGTAAACCAACTGGGTCATATCAACTCCCAGAATAGAAATCTCTCATAGTTTTATCTTACACTGGTAGAATAAATAGAAAGAATTGAATTAACTCATGACAGTTTAATACTCAGAAAAGTTTTATTAAAATTCATAAGTTCGATTTTATTAAGAAAATTACCATGTTATACTTTTATTCACATCTTTGTTAAAAAAGCTGAATGGTAGCGTCATTAAGTTCATTTACCGCTTTACCATGCCTTATGTACGTTATGTAGTCCACGTCATGGGCAATTCGTTCATCGGGGACGGAGGCAGCGAGTTAAAACGCGCGGGAAGTCCCAGAACACGAGAGGCAAGCGGTGCACGACTGCGATGATGCTGTTCATATGATGGTGGCTCCTGGCTGGGAGAAGGTGACGTCATAGGCTGAGCGCGGGTACGAGACACGTGCTCCTTAGCCGACGATGACAGCTGCTGTCAGAAATGAGGATACACGAAATGACAAATAAAACAGAAAATACTCCAAGAGTCAATTTAACAAAAATTTTACGTGACTAAGGAAGGGACTGTCAGTAAATCACGGAACGCAAAAATTACAATCCTTTGACCCCCCCCCCAAATAATTACGTTTCGCTAGTCCTATCTCCCCTCCCCTGTTTAAAAATACGTTAGTCGCTTTTCGGATTACGTGGAGACAAATATTTAACACTGTCATGAACGTTATTCCCTCATTGCTGTGTGCTCTCAATTAACAGTTGGGTTCGTAGATTACACTGAAAAACGTCAAGGTTAAAACGCTTCGTGCAAAATATCATAAAAATCTTAGCGTTACGTAACAACAAAGCTAATAACCCCCTTCCACACTGTAACGCAGAGTAACGATATAACAAATCCCCCTCATTGGTGCGTTACGTAATATATTAGGGAGTTTTTGCATAACGTACCTGCAAGCTATCGTATACGCTATCCACATGCAAGTTACTCCTGCCAATACTCAGAAGTTGGTGGTACACTATCGCTCCTAGCGTAGCACATAACAGCGTCTCTGTTTGCGTATGATGTTAATGGTACGCTAGTGAGAGGTAATGGTGGATTCTGGTCTAGATTTGAGGATATGTTGATATCTGAGGAAGTGCCAGAGATTTGTTGGTCGTGTTTTCCATATGATCACGTGCTGTTGCACTCCCAGTACAGTTTACTTGTCCACGCTTGCAACAACGTAATTCGTTTGGGTTCACAATTTTAGTGTGATTTGAGTCGAAGGTACGCTGTGCAAAATGCATCGATTTCACTAGTTTGTTTTCGTGTGAGTTACATGGTCATTGTCATCAACGTAACGTGTACGCTAGGTAGCGTGGTCGTTATGCAAAAACTCTCTAATGACGACCCCTAGGCGAGCAATAGTGTACCTCAAGGGGGTCTTCAAATAAGTAACCAACAATAGTAAGTAAAATCTAACTTAAATATTCTCATAAATATTTTTCTAACAATAATAGAAAGAATACGCTTCTGAAGGCGAGACGAAAGAAAGTTTGGGGAAGTGATAACTATGTGGACAAACATTTATTCAGCAACAATAATAATGTTAATTGTAATATGAATAATAATAATAATAATAATAATAATAATAATAACTAGCAGAGCTTTTATATCTTGAAATATGGGACAAATATAAGATTCTAAAAGCAATAAAAAGCTAAATAATAAAACATTAATTATTAAAGTTGGTAAAAGCAATCTGCCACAGAAACCCTGTCATTATCCTTTTCTTTACATTACATGTTACACTTCATTATTCATATGATCACTTATAGCCCAAGTAGATTAAAGTACATTCAAAATAAAGAAACGTTTGGAATCTCAAAAACAATATTTTCATGGTATTTTAAGATCCCTTTTTCAAGATTTTAAAGAGGATTATTATTTTACGTCTTTGCTATTCATAGTATCAGCACTAAGATGCCAATACTAAGACACCGAAATACAAGAGGAAAATATATAGTACATAATGCTGGGTTACAGTAGCTGGCCTTGGGAAGCAAAGTACCCTGGATCAAATGTGGGCGCTGTCGGATGCCCGAAGACGAACATTTATAAAGAAAATCCTATTAGGAACGTGCACTAATATGATTTAAAAAGGCAAGACGATTGGTAATATCCATAAAAGTTGTAATAAAAATGATAATTCAACATCAAGAAAGTTGTCCAGAGAAGAGTTGACGACGCCGTTTCCTTGCGAGGTCGAATTAACGTTGCATGCGTTGGCGACGTCAAATCGACCCTGACGTTGAATATGAGTGTTTGTGACGTTAAGTTTGTCTAATACGTCGTGTCTCAACGTCGTGAAGACGTCTTTGACGTTACATCGTACGCGTTGACAACGTCGTCACGACGTTGTTTTTTGACGTCGGCACGACTTTGAAGACAATGTAACGACATCGCTACAAATGTAAAAATCTATGTGGGATGCTAATACTTATTCTTTTTTATGACTGTTACGACTATTAATTTATATTTCAATACAATTTGTCTTTTAATTGCTTTGACAGTTCAGTAGTCATTCCATTGACACTTTTTCTTTCTGGCACCCACGCGGCGCATACTTCATTCACTGATAGTCTGCTTACTGAAAGATAATTATTAAAGCTACATGATTCCATAATTTACTTCTTAGGTACTGTAACATCTCACCTCAAGCCCTGATGCGATGTTAGTATTTTTTGGTAGAAGAGGGATCCACATAAATACCACAATCTGGTATTTTCGTCGCTGCCACCAGCCCAGTTTCCCAGGCAATCAAACCCACGTGTAATAACAATAAATAATAATTTAATACAAATGAACTAGAAATCTGAATTTACAAACAGAGACAAACTCCCAAAATCATTCATACATTTAATAATATGTTATTACACAAGTAATGCTATCGGAAAGCATTAATTACACTTGGATAAATTTAGTTGAAGACAACTAAATAGTAAAAACCCTCAGGTTATCTGAACCTTCAAAATTATAAGTTGTTTTCCCCAACAACTATCTGATACAAGTTACGACACTCGCAACTAGTAATGACTTCATGAAGACTACCGCAGCAGCCTAACGAACATCTGGTCCCCGTGACCTAATCTTAGCCCGGTCACTTCTCCCGTGCCGGCGGACCTCTACTTTCCCACGTAAAGAGTCGACGAGGATCTTCCCTCCTCCCAATATATACAGTACAAGAAGTCACGTGATCAGCAAATAACCATACCTTCGCCACCACCGTGCAAACACTCCTTTTGGGTCACCCCTTCGGCTTCTAGGAACGCAGAGACTGCACCGTAGACGACGAACCGCCATGGGCGTCATCTAGGCGCTCGCAAGCACCCTTTTTTCAAGGTATCTCATTGTTCTTCACTCACATCAGTCTTAAAATTCTGCTTTTCTGAGGTACACCGAAATTCCAGTGGACCTTGCATAGGTCAACGCCGTAGGCCGCATTCTCCGAAATCAATTGTACCTTCCTTAGAAGTGAAAGGTACATGTTCAAACAATACCTCAATAACTGAAGAGGCTTAGGGTGGGTCCCATGTTCGTCGCACTTCCGTCTTAACGCCGATCGGCCACTTTATTTAAGCTTCTTAAAAGTATCCGGCTTATAAAATGCAAAGAAATACTAATATTTCACAAATTGATGATATGTCTTGGCGCCGACGTTACAGATACCAAAAAGGGAACGAAAAAATGCATAGTACATATTGTTTTGTCTCGTTTCAGTTGAGAGAAAATTTACCGTACAAAATTGTTAAAGTTTGTTTGTTGACGTTATCCGCATTATCAGAGTACAAAAAATATGAACAATTACGGGAAAGAATATCAAATATATAAATTTAAAACAGAAACAATGCAAATACAGTAATATCAGATTCAAAGTACGCCAGAATCGGAGCAAAGCGAATTTTCTTTTATTTCTTTAAGGTCAGTGGCCTTATGCACTATTTCTCGAGTAGAAGAAAAACAGTTGATTCTAACATTTCTTCTCTTCTACCGAAATCTTTAAATGAAAAAAATAATCCTTTTTTCCATTATAATCATTGAAATGTTATGCACAATAAATCATGATGTTAAAATAAAATAATAAAGGAATTAGTATATGAAAGGGCGTCTCTAGTTATTTCACTAACTGCATAATGTTAACAAAGTCTCACATCTATTTTGAGTAGAATTTTTGTTTTTAGGTTTTCTACGTTTAGGTTCAATACAAACTTATGATATTTGTTGCATATGAAATTTCAATGAGCTTACGTAACTTAAGTACAGAACATTTGTGAGTACTTTCGTTGATCATGACTGGAGTGGTTGAGGTACTGATCTCAAGCTCTCGATCACATTGGTGCAAGTTACACAACGAAAATTTAATTCCTAGAACCTATGGTAGGTACCCCAAGTGTGACCGCGACATATTAGATAACAAATCTCAACCCTTATTTCATTTTATGTCATTTTCAAATGGAAAATTGTCTTCTTATGACAAAAATATCGCCTGAAAATACTTATTAACACGTTAAATACAAACAAAATTTTCATTTTCTAATGATAGGTTTTTCTCACAGTAAAGCTCTAAACACAAACCCTACCACTTCATATTTATACAAAAGTAAATAAATTTACCATCAAAAACCAGTTTGTTGTAAACTGCGCTATACCACGGGCAATTAACTAATTTCCTCTTCATTATCGAGGAACCATCTCATCAATTCCTCTAGGGTTCAAAGGCAATGGCGGATTCAATATTTCTAAAAGAAATTTGCTTATCAAATACGTAGTTGTCAATTTATTCTTTCGAAAATAATTCGTAACTACGAAATATAAAAAACACTCAAAACTCGAGACTAATACTGACAATAGTATAAATGACACCCACTTCTATACTCCAGCCTCGAGTGAAACTAGTATGTTAAAAATAATTTTATTAGGCAATGATGAGGTGTTGATAGAGTTTTCATAACTCAATGAGGAAAAGATAGTGTGTCACTCTGAATTGCTTAATGCATAAAGCATTATTTTACCTCGAGAGACACAACATTCAGTTCTGATGATTGCCGCTACGGACCGAAAAAACTTTATTCGTTAAAAAACAGATAGAGATACTATGTTTTCCTCATTGAAAAATAATCTTGTTATTAATAAAATTAAACATTTACTGTAGTGTGTAATGAATGGTTTATGAAAGAATCGTAGCCAGTTAACTCGTCTCTAGATAAAAGGATCCGCGGATCTAAAAAGTTTGGGAATCACTGCCTTAAGCATTTTTGTCTATATGGCTAACGATATTCCCTATTATTGGAAATATTTCCGGTGAAATCTTATCTGTGTTTTCACAAAAATGTAAGTTCTGGGTAAATATTCCCAGCTTATTTCTCTCGGCGCAGAAATGCGAAAGGCAAGAAAATATTAGGCGCTTTCTGAAAGCAATTCTTTCGACTATAAATTTTTGAACCCTAAGGATTCAAAATGGGGAGCTTACTTACCTCTCCACCACCGTCACCTTCAATGAAGAATATTTTTTCAAGCTCCAGCGGATCGCCCTTCTTTGAACGCATAGCGGGACCACTGTTCTGCTGCAGCCCTGCATTCAAACAAATTACGTACACAATGCTTCCGAGTACATACAATGGAAGAGCCGAGTGAAGTGGTACGTGACGTTGAAATTCTACACAGTTCTCTAATCAAGTTCACTAATCAGGAGAGATGCAAAAGGTAGATGTCGGGCGCTTTCAGGTAAATTCTTTGTCCATAATAAATTATCACGTTATTAACCAGTTACCAAATGGTAAAATAACAATATATTTTATAGATAGGCTATTTACGCGACGAATATAAAAACATCAGAATTTTTGGGGGGGGGGAAGGGGAGTAAAGGGCACCCTATTCCTTGAACGACGTCACCCTTGATTTCAATAAAAGTTCGATTTCATGAATGCACTTCATAGCATGGAGAACGATGGTTTCTTGTATTGTGAACTCCCTTAATCACAGATAATGTTATTGCAGATAATATAAGAGAATGGTGTATGAAATCATTCCCTTAAATATTAATTATTGTATAGAAGATATAATTTATTATTACCTATCATAATTTCCATTAAAAACTTAAAAAAATTTAATAAAAAACAAAAATTTGATAAGAATTTTCAGTAATATAAGGTAAATAGAAACATATATTTCTAATACCGTCAGTGAAAAGTTCTTTGGATTACCAAGCAGCATACTGAAAAAAAATTTTGTTACCAAAACTTCATGGATTAATACGTTTTCTAGTGGATTGATGTAGACTCACTAACATTTCTTTGAGCAATATAGTGACTCTCAGAGTGAGCAGTGTGTTCATGTAAAAACAATCCCACCTGTTTCTATGTCCACCATGTGTCCATCGCTGATTATTTCGTCTCCCGAGTCGCTCCTTGGTGAGAGATTCCAGAGGGACACCAACCGACGGGCACCACCCCAAACCCTTGTGACCTGTTAGGATCGCAACCATTTTCACTAGACTGATTTCTGCAATGTACATTCAAGAGCAAATGCTAAGGAACAATATTTAGCTGTAAACCAAAATCTCCTTGTTTTTTATTATGGAAATACTTTAAATAACCAACTAAATATGAAAACAAGTTTTCTGAGTCCGTTCACATGTCATCATGCTACAGACTGTACAGTAGCTATAGTGAAAAAAAAAGTTGCAATTTTTTTAACACGCGCGTCCAAAAATTATGCTTTAATGGAGAAAAATACATTATTACTATTTTTGTAGCAAATTACAATTTTTGGAAATATGTGACTATATTTACAATATTTCGCTTTGCTCGCTGGGGGTTTCACACCCAGAACCCCAGTTAAGGGACTGCACCCTTGCGTAGGTTTTTTATCATCTTCATTTATTTAAAAAATTGTTTTTAACTATCCGTTTGAATAAAAATTTTGTTGGAATATACTCAAATCTCTACCAACTAATTATGGGCCATTCTTTATTAACACAACCCTTTCAACAATTACATATTAAGAAATTTCTGTATATCATGTTCAACTTGTTTTTTCATGGTTAACTACATTCAATAAATTTATCTTATAATAACTTATTGATAACGCTCCGCTCGTTAGGGGTTGTAACTCCCCCCTCTCCCTCACACCGAGACTAACTGTTTGAGGTTTGCGTCCGTGCCATGCCACCTAGAGAATTAACTCTTATTTCTAGATTAATATCATTCAACGAAAAGACCAACGTTCGACCCGTAACATTCAATATATAAACAGAAAATAACTATTTTGCAGCCACCTGTAACTGAAAGAAATCTAAATATACAGAAAAATACTTCTGAATATCTTGTACTTATTTTTTTTAATGAATAACTCTTCTATAAACTTTCCAATGACATTTCAAAAATCGAAAATAATTTTACAAAAAATTGTGTACTCTTTATTAGAATAAAAATTCTAAAATATTTTTCTCTTAGTTATTGGAATAATTTGTCATTAAAATAAATAATGTCTAAAAGTTATGAATTCCCATTGCGCTACGTGACATGATTTTTATCATTATCAATCGATGAAAAACCATTCTCTCTCTCTCTCTCTCTTGTACTAATAGTACTGTCCTTAATTCGTTTGCAGTGGTCTTGGTAAAAGATATCAATGATTTATGTGTGAAATTTCTAGTCATATATAACATTTATTACATAGTACTTGAAAATATTGTATTAATAATATTCTATGGATGAAGTAAAATAACTGTTTTTTTTATTAGTTTTCTTTCCAACTAAAGCACAATTTAAAACGAAACAAATACGGTTCTCGGTCTATTGTTGAACATATTGTAAAAGAAAGTCAGAATTAGCGAATTTCCTTAGAAAATTCAATAATTGACAAGACATTGTGTTGGGAAATTGAAACTGAACTAAAACTCTGCTTCCATTGTAAAAATTATTGTTTTTTTTTCTTTCTAAAATTGAATTCCTTAAGAACTAAAATACACAGCCCAAATGGATCAATGAATCGATGCAAATTCCACAGCCAACTTCATACACACATACATTGAGACTTGAGCATATCTTCTTGTAAGATACCAGGAGTAAACTTACTCATTTATAATGTTCGGAATATATTTCAATCCTATTCGTATAAATTATGGACCATATTTTTCATTGAAACAACAGTGATAAATTAAGTATTACCAAAATATATCATTCAATATATTTATTTTTCTTTATGCAACTTTTGGAAGTATTTTCATTTAAAAACATCTAAATATTGATAGTTATTCTTAGAAAATTAGGTGAAAACAAATGAACATACCGTAATAAACAAAAATATTTCATTACATCATATCAAAATATACCCTATACTCCGGAGATTACGAATATATATTATATCCCGATTGAAAATCCTTTACTTTGTAAGAAACGCAAAAGTAATTTTCAAAATGAACATAATACATTATTTCGTAAAATGTTATGTAGACAAAACTCAATAAAAATGTGCAACGATTCCCTGTAGCTTCAAACCCCCGACATTCTGATGTCCACGTGCACACCATTCCCCTACACCACGAAATCAGTTAATTTTGAATGAAATATCGCAGGTATAAAAAGCTTTAAAACGCAATGGCAATTACAATAAATTTTGCAATTGAAATTATATTGCCATATATAAAGTCATAGAATAATTCTTTATACGTTCAAGAAACGTATGTTCGATAACTGGAATTAGATTTGAAAGTAAACTAAAAGAAAAGTTCAAATGGAAAATACACAACTGCAAGACTTCAAACTTATTATATTCGAATATTCTAAGCGTTCTGAAGCAATTATTCAGTGTCATTCATTCCTTGCATAATAGTGCAATTTTTACATACATTACAAGTGACACAAACACTTACAGTAACCGAGTGCGTTAAATTGATACGAAACAGAAATTACGAAATCACGTCATGGCTGCCGCTTATCGTAACTTCAATTTATGGCTTATTACCAAAGAAACAATGAATTTTGGAGAGAAATGTTTCGTACAAAAAATGAAATTCATTTATTTTTCTTTAATTCATAGCCTTTGACTTTTTCATTACTTCAATAGAACGCAAAAAGTAAGCAACGTATATTATATGTAACGCGTCTAATAAAATTTAACAATTTTCAATATTAAATACGTTATTATGGAATGGAAACGGAATAACACAAAACATGTAAGTCATCATTATCGTCAGACAGTATTATTCACAAATTTTCCCGTCCGCGCAGCGCCAGCCCCGTGTGGTATCGCAATCCAATGTTATCTTATGGCGTAATCTTCATCTCCCTAAAATGTACTTCAAAACTTAAATTGTTTAAATTTTGTCATGCATTGCAGTTCTATAGCATTGAGCATACCAAATTTCATGTTTCTACGACTAGCAGTAGTATCTTATAATTCTGATATACAAATCAGTCAGACAGTTCGTTACATATACGGCTTGAATTAATATTAGAAACGAACCGTTCATACTTGCAAACAACAGTTTTTCGTTATCTTTGACCTGGAATAGAAATATTAGCACTTCCAGTGTGATCTTTGATATTTCGTTTGATATTATGACCTTAAGGTTTGTACCAATTTTCATCTCTATCGTAATTAATCCGATGTCGAATGTCTCTTTTGACTATTTACTTCAAAGAACTGTCTACACTCCGTCCGTTAATAACGTTAATAACGATATGACGTTTTATAATCGCCCTCACCCCGTGTTAAACTCTTATCGCAAATTCAGAACCCGCCACCCATCACTCTTCCATCCCTTCCAGAAACGTTATCGCAAACGTTTTTAGATTACATTGTAATACGTTATGACCTATGACAGCATGAATTTTTCATGTTTTTCTAATCTTACACTTTTCATGATTTTGTATTTAACTTAAAAAATTAAGATATAGTACATACATTTTTTGAATGAAACAAAGTTAAGTAACAAAAGGTTAACGCATCGTGACCAATCTCAGACCACCTTGATACAAAAGTTATGAACGATTCTTTCTTCATAAGAAGTATACGGTAAGAAATACGGTACGAAATACAAGAATGAGAGATAGCAGAACCATTAAACAATGTAGACGGAAGTAACATCGACCTTCATTTCAAGTCCTCACTAAGCGTTAAAGTTTGTCTGCTTATTTGCAAACACGAAGTGCGCTCTCATTTTTATACACATTCTGCAGTTTGTTTTAATTTTAACGTATTGAAAAGGGATTTAATGACCCTGACGTTGGCGAGCACTAAAGTCCCAAGAAAAATAATAACGTATTAAAAAATCTACACAATCATTTTTTAACGTGATAATGCATGGAGTGACTTTCTTGTGCACGAATGATGTAAATAATTAAATTAGCAAGATTAACGGTATTTAAATGTTTAGTTAAAAGACAAACTGAAGGAGAGTGGACGCTGGAATGAGGAAAAAACTAATAAAAAGGGTGACAATTAATTTAAATGTGACAGGTGCTTTCAGAGGGAACTGCGAGTTCTTGTATAAAAAGGAACTATTTCAAAAACTGAGACTGGGTATTTAGGGAATACGTATCTAGTGAAACATATTGATAACCCGGAAAATGCATAAATACTACATACAATTTCAGTGTGCTGCATACAGTCCCAAAAACGACGCAACATGGATATTTATGTACGGTGAAATTATGTTAAACAACCTGGAAGGGGTTGTACGCACATTTCAATGACAATCCGTCATTCGCGAGTACAAATGTACTAGTGTACAAAAAAGTCCTAAACACGAGAGGGAAAAACTCAAAAAGGAAAGACAAAACACGCGAGGCCACTTGTCACAACAATGAAAGGCTGCAAATTTATTATGGATATTCCATTCACGTACATAAAAGAATGTCCGTTTCTAAGGATGAATAATGTTCTGAATACATAGATCGCAGGTACAAGGTTAAGGAACGTTCTGGAGTCTTTTGGTATTTCTCGATATCGCTTTCTAAAACGGTTCCATGTTATGTAAATGTATATTTATTGTAATTTGCACTGAGAATAGGAAAATTGTGCAATGGGTGATGCTCTTTTGGTAACTGTGATGAAAACTGTGAAATTTCACCACTTCGCACGTACTTCGGTATATGGGAATTTCTAGAAGTAAGCGTTCGATAGGGAAATCTGTTGTAGAACACTGTCCCCACACTTGAAACCGTACGATAAATAAAAAACATGTTTAGATAGTGTCATAAAGGGACTAATCTCGTAAATTCAAATACGACTAATACTGTGTTGTATTCGTACTTAGGTCGATTTGTGCAGTTTTTAAATTAATTTTGCTTTAATAAAAAAGTGATGCTTAATAAACACAAGCCATGTATGAACTGAACAAAGATGTATAAAAGAAAGGTCTCCAAGATTTTATGGACGTTCTGATTTAACGTAAATGCCAACTGAGTTCAGACTTTACCATTTTTTCGTGTTCTTTAGATTTTCGCGATTTACTAATACCTGGTGTGTGATGGAACTAGCATGCATCAAATCCGTGATTACACGTCATAATAATAATAATAATAATAATAATAATAATAATAATAATAATAATAATATAGTGTCTTTATCTGCTCTACCGTATAACCATTTAAAACATTTACATTAAAAAAAACAAGATGAGGATTAGGAGGATCGTATTTACATTTAACGCTGGGAGACAAAGCTAGGGTCCATCCCAATGTAACACCTTAAGCAATTGAGTAAACCGAGCAAAGCTCTAATCAGGATGCCGGCTCACATTGCCGAACATGGCATAAAAGCAGTAACAATACAATATAATTATGAATATACTAATAGTAAAATATACAAATTAATACATGAAATAAGATTATACAATAACATATTATTACGTAATAACGCTATTCTCAAATTACATATAATAATATTATACTTTACTAGATACACATTACTTATTACACTGTATTTGCAAATTATATATTACATAAGATTTAGTTATATTATATATAACTAAGTTGCTGAGAGAATGAAAGAGAGGAATAATATAAAAGCAAAGAAGAGAAAAAATGAAGGGAAGATAGAAAGTATCAAAGTAAAAGAATGAGGGAGAGAAAAATAGACTGAGAGAATGTGGGAAGACTAAAGGGCATTGTTTTTCATCCACTCTGTAAGACGTCACCTCACTGAGTAGTATTATTCACGTGGTAGTAAAACGTTGATCAACTTTTCAGTGTATTTTGGGATAAAAACAAAACTATAAAGTACGTTAGTCTGATTTAAAGTATGGTTGAAAGTTTTGCTAACCTGAAACTATATTTTCGAAAAAAATCGAGAAATGGAATGAGAGAGACAGAGACATGAAACAGCCAAATTTTCGGACAACGTCATTACTTTTGTTGCAGAAATAAAATGCTGAACTTGCTCCACCTACCTTCAGCAAAAATACTGCAGCCGTGAATAGTCCAAGGCTGAGTAGAGCCACTGCTACTGCAGCATCATCAGCATCTACCGCCGCAGCTACCGCAGCTTTTTTGCGACTACATGACACGTCCAGCGTTGGAGAAGCGCGTGCATACTCACTCAAAACAACACCTCTTTTCTCTCCAGATCCCGGATATCCCATAGCATATAGTTTATCCATGTTGGTTGAATTTGACTGAGATGCATCCTGAGGGATTTCGTGTTTTTCTCGTTTATGTACGACTTCTTGTTTGATTCTTGGTAGGTCAGTATGCAAAGATGATCTAGATTGATCCGAGAAACGTTCCGAATTTTCCATTTGAGTATGTAAGTTATTAATTTGTTCCAATGCAGATGACAGGAAATTTTCACCTGGACGTTTTATGTCTTTGTCCTCACGAATTTCTTGAAATCCAAATATTTTCTTAGGATCTTTGTAAGATGCGTTTGCCAGAAAAGATTCATTACTTTTATCAATGTTTGTGTGAGACCTTTCTAATCTCTCTAATGTCTTGTGTTTTAAATTATCCAATTTCATGTTGAGTTTGCGGAGAAATTCTCGCGCTGTTTCGGTTAATTCCTTTCTTTTAAAATGATAAAAATCATTTTCAAGTACATTGTTTTGGGCCTTTGTATCTTTGTTTGACAACATCGCTTGACGCTTGATAGAAAAGGTTCGATGATTCTTCCCCGCGTTGGAACCAAACAAAGTTGTATCTGCAAGTTTATTTATGAATTTACTATATTTATCTGTGTCCGTTTCAGTGATTTTCGAAGTAACTGTGTTTTCAATGTTTTTCAATTGTTCAGACTGAATTAGTATATTCTGTTCAGAAGATTCATTGAATTCACTTGTATTTACGACACGTTTGACTCTTCCATAGAACGTCTCGGATGCTTCATCCATCTTTCGTGAGCTTGAACTTGGTAGCGAAAAATTGGTAGCATTTTCCTCTTTCTTTTGATCAGAAGTCATCAACACACTACCTGGGACATTAGGTACGTCATTATTTCTCGGGATGTTATGAATATCAAAGAAGTTGTTTTTCCATGCTGGCTCGGGCAGAATCCAGGGGTACTTTCCATTTTCTCTTTGATTGGATTCTCTGGCTTTTCTTCTACGGTCTGTTATTGAACTCACGGTTTTCTCATTCAAGGAACTTTGAGATTGCTTCATTCTGCGATTTTCCTTCTCTAATTCTATCAAGTATTTTATATCTGGAATTATGTTTTCCAAGCTTGTATTCAACGCGAACTGGGAAGGCAGTTGAATATCCTGCGTAGATTTCTCAGCATTCGCTACTCCATCTGAAATCAAACGAGCTACCCCGTGAATATATTTCCACAGAATCTTTTGGTCCAAAGGAATAGTTTTAGTGTCATCTTTCGATGTGTAGTTTAATTTATCATTAATTGGCTCTTCTATCATGCTTTGAATATAGTTTAACAAAGCGTCTCTATCTTCGGGGGTGATAGATATATTCTGACCCGCTCTGTTGATGTTCCTACTTAATGCTTCGACAGGAATTCTTTCGAGCACTTTCTGGACGTACGATGTCATATCTTCCATTTTCGAATGAACGTTCTTTGATCTCTCTGAAGTTTCGTCAATATCTCCTCTGATTTCAGCTACTGGAAGTCGTTGCAGAATTCCTCCAATATATCTTGTGAGTATTGCACGATATGCCCCTTTGCTTTCTTCTTCCTCATTCGATTTCGTCACAATTTCGCCAGGATAACTTCTAAGATGTATAACATGCTGTTCGTGAAGAGAATCGTTGTCTTCTGGTAATGTGTGCAAAGAAGTTCTAGAAGTTTCATTTACTGTTTCTTCTTTGGTTTCTTCAGATGATTCCTTTTCTTCAACAATTGTTGTTTCATTCGTATAATAAATAGGACGTTTCGTATAAAATGTTTGGCGTGATACATTTTGTTCTAAGACACTGTTAGATATTTGCTCATTATTCGTTGTGGATAAATTATTATGAACTTGCACATTTTCATTATCTATGGAAGAATTATGATTCCAGTTCCCTCTTCGTTGACGTATACCAGATTCTGAACTGGACTTTTCTCTTTTTGAATAATTTTTGAAGATTTTCTCTTTGATCTCATCGATATTAATTGAGCTTAATAACTTTGGGATATATTTAATCACGAAAGTATTTAAGGACTGATTCATATTTAGTACATCTTCTTTTGGAATGTTTTGAAGAATGATTTGCAAGAAATTTTCCACTGTTTGTTTATTGCCAAAATGAATAAGTTTTAAAAACTGTTCCATTGGCAATTTATTCTCTAACAACGAAACATTATTCGCTTTTTCTTTCTTATCTGCTGACTCCTTGCTCTCGTTTAGTAAGTTTAAGCTTATATTTGCGTAGAAATCTCCCCTCAAAATTTGTTGCATTTCCGTCTTCATAGTTGTATTTGGTGATTCATTTAGTTTGTTTGAAGAACTTACCAGAACCAATGAATTTGATTTTTCGTCAATTTCACTTCTGTGTGTCCCATAAATTTTCTGTAAAGCTTCTATTCCAAATTTTTCAGAAGTTGTACTACTGATTTGAGCCATTGATACAACCTCTTTTGATTCTAATTTTGAAACGGAAGTTTCATTCTCCGCATTCTTAACGTAGTGCATTTCCGTAGTCACTAGCTGATTATCATAGAAAATATTAGCCCAACGTTTTTTAAATTTATGGGGATGATGTCTTTTTCTTCTTCGCTTGTGTTTCCGTTTCATCGCATGCCTCGTTTTGCGATTCAACTCCAGTGTTTCATTTTTCTCTGGTTCTTCCGATTCATCTTCAGAAAGTCGTACTTTTTGAAGTTGCTTTGCTTTTTTCGAAAGACATCCTTCCATTGTACCAAACTTTTCAAGCAACTTCTCGTACCGCTTTCGTTCTAGAGAGAGACAATATCTCAAAGTGTTTGCAAATTTTGTTCTCGCTCGGAACACTGTCGTATTATACATAAATTCAAGTGTCCAATCGTTTATGACATGTTTAAGACACTTTCTCACTGACGGCCATCTCAAGTTAAAGCGTTCACTCGACCAATTAAGAGCGCGGTGCGTGTTGGGTGGTGAATAGTCTACAGCTACGATCACGTCCATTTTCAATGAATTTTCTAACCTCCTCCTTCGTTCTCTACAGCGTCTTCTATTTATATGAGAAGGATTCCATTTCGAATGCTTTGGATTTCCAGTGGTTACCTGAGTCTCTGAAAAATTGGATAATAACTCCTCTGCTTTTTGAGAAACCATATTTTTCATTTCGATATCTTTCAACGAAAGTCCATATGATTCATCACTTACGTTTAAGGTTTCATTAGTATGTGTTGCGCGGATGTTCCGCGTGTACCATTTTAATGGATGACTAATTCTCATTTTTTCTCTTCGGATATTTTCTTCTCCATCGTTGTATTCTCTTACATTTTGTCCTTGAAAAAGTTTTCCAATTACATATGAATCGATTTCTGAGTGTGGTAACGTGATAGAAATGTCTGAATTTCTACTTTTCAGGTCATTGACACTTTCTGTCGATGAAACCTTGAAAATAATGTTTTGATTTCTTTTTTTAGGTATTTCAAGTAGTTCATTTGGTATTGACTTCAATTTACCACGTGAATTTATTGGTGAAGCATAGAGAGTGAGATAAATTGTCAACTCCGTATTGAAATCAGGTTCTTTGTGAGTATGAGATTGCTCACTGGCAAAAGGTTTTAGTAACTTTTTATTCTGTAAAACATCTTCTTGTAATGATTTTAATTGTGATTTTTCAAAATGACAAACAACATCATTGTTGTTAACATGGTCTTCGTTTTTGTCCTCAGATCGAGGAAATGATTTCTCATTATTTATACTGTCTTCTTCATTTCTACAACCGACATGTTCTTCGATATAATCAAAATAGTGATCGTCAGGTAGAACATACGTCGTTTCGAGGCCTATAAAATAAAATGATTCGATCAAGATATCTGAATTGATAGTTAACATGATATAACTACAGATACAAGGATAATTGTAACATACGATTCAACGTTTTAAAAATAAAACAATAAAAATAGAGCGGTGAAGAGATAACTCTATTGCCACTCGACGACTTTTATCATAATATTATGATTTCAAGCAATTTTATGTATAAAATTACGTTGCAGATGTATACTTCAATTAAACACAAATAAAACCTTGATAGTTGAGATAATAATAGTAATGTGTGTTTTTGGTACAAGTCCAGAGCGTGGCGGGGAAACTTGACTAACCCGTCGCTCACCGAGCAGATTAGTCGCTTAGGAGTGAAGAGCTCAACTTAGAAATGATATTAGTAACAGTCAGGTTTCGTGTCGGTGAAGGACGCGGGGCACCCTATCGGTATAGTTAATTACTGACAGGGTTCAAGAGTGATGCGACGCGATAGGCAGCGAGCGGCGACGAGTGGTAAGAATTCCAAAACGAAAGTTGCAAGCGGCAGAAAGGAAGTTTGTATGTGAATGTTATGGTGAAGAAAGGGCGAGGTATCTGAGGGAGATGAAGAGAATTGAATTAATAACGGATACATCACATACCATGATAGATAATAAAGAAACATACGAGGTATTTTACTCCTTGGAATATCTTATACATATAAAAATTCAGCCTGCGCATGTTAGTGTTCGCAAAACTCGAAAAGTAGTCAGTCGATTGACTTGAAATTTTAAAACAAGGTTACATTCGAATAGGAAAGTGTTGTTATATCCTCATTATATAGATGTCACACCTGTGAATAGTGAAAAATTAATTTTACTCGTAGTGGAGTATTAGGGTTGATGAAATTTTTAAACTAACAATGCCGTTAAGTTGAGATCACATTATGGCACACGGTATCGTAATACCACATTATTTAATCATCTGTAATGCCTCGCTCACGTTCCAACATAAGCCGCAGTTCTCGACAAGCAATTACAAAACGTCAAAGGAGATCAAACCGCACTGATGAAGAACGTTTAGACGAAAATGAAAGCGTTAGAATCAGAATTTTCCACAGGCGAGCAGAAGAAAACAAGCACTGTTGTGGCAAGACATATCTTGCACCTCAAGGGAGAGGGTGACAGGGGGATGACATGTAAAAAATAATGGAATAATCGAACATTAGATTCGAAACCATACTTTTCGGTTCCGATGAGATAGATTAGAGTGTTCCCGATGCTTTGTAAGTTAACAATCAGTCCACATTGGAGGTAATGTACCCCTAATCCCTGGGGTAGGGGTGAGAATGAAGGACAGTTAAACATAAAATACCGATATTAGTATTTAACAATTCATTTTTGGGAACGTAGAATGAAGCGTCACCTTCATGATCATATAAGTTCACGATCACGCCCTATAAGGAATAAGCATCCTTTGCGTTGGGGATGAGGAGTGAAATGTCAAAATAATCGAAAGTGACTGATATTAGTGTTCAGATCGTAGTTTTCGGGGCCGCTGGAACTAGTAGTGACATAATCGAAGAAGTCAAAGTTCACAATCGACCCGTATTATCTCCAGTACCCCTAGGGAAGGAGATGCCATGAAAAAATATCGATCATGACAGATACCAATGACGAGTCCATAATTTTCGACGTCGCTGTGCTGGAAGAGAAATACCGATATTGTGAACGTCTGAACTCAGCCTTCATGAACAAACACACCATTAGCACCTCTTTTTGGGTGGGTAGGTGGACGGGGTGGTGGAAATGGGTTTATGCATAAAAGAGAATTGCAAACTAATTTTGAAATATAAAAATATGAAAATTGCATCGGATCCATAGTATTAGGGTTGATGAGATTTTTAAACTACCAAAGTCGTTAAGTTTAAATTGAAATCATATAGTGGCACGGTATCCTTAGAGCTGGGAAAGCTGGGCGAGTCGTGAAAGTAACATAAAAATACCGTTATTAGGGTAGAGTCAATGGTTTTTGTGAATTCTGAAATGAATAATCGTATTCCCAATGACATTATGTTCCTACATTAAGTACATTATGCACGATACTGCTAAAGGTGAGGCTTGTGAAGGGTATGACACAAAATACTATCAAAAAAGTCAGGTAAGAAAGGATTTTACGAAAATTCACCTCTTAGTGGGTGAAATGGGAAATTGGTATTTTCAAAAGAAAAAACCTCAATTACATTAGTGAAAGTGAGGGATTGATACACACCAATACTATTAAAACTTCTAATATTGATGGACGACAAAGTTACAGACATATTACAAAATTTACGCCGCGGGTACTCAGCTAGTCCTATACATAAAAATTTAACCTGCGTATGTTTGTGTTCGCAAAGCTCGAAAACAGTCGGTCGATTGACTTGCAATTTTGACACAATGTTGCATTCAAATACGCGCGTGTTTTTATTTGACTAATATATCGATGTCACACCTGTGACAGGTAACAACTTGTATGAAATAAAAGAAGCACTAAAAATGTAGTGGAGTATCTATTCGGGGCTATTGAGTAGACTCAAAGACGTCAGGCAGCAGAAGGAGAATGCAGGATTCACGACCCGATAGTCATGTAATTTCTCTTATGATGTAAACATGACTAAATAAATAAATAAATGAAAAAAAGTAGATGTATAACTCAAGGGATGAGAATTTCTTAGAAGAAGTCATTAATAGTATACTTAAAAACCTAATAATAAACGACCCGAATTTCACGATTATTTTCGTATACATTAATTCAATCTTAGATAAGTGTTCTGTACAGTCAAAGGAATAAAAAATGACTGGCAGATACTAAAATTGGACGAAAACCGAGTGTAATATTGTAAACAAATATAAGTACACTCCAGAAAATCGTCAGGAAATCATTTGACGACGACAAAATCGTGTCAAATCTAAAGTACATCACAAATTTGTTTCATTCTTATTTCTCATAAGTTGATAAAACATCAAAATCAGTAACTCAAAATCAATGTCCACCACATACACCCAGACACGTACCGTGTCCTATGTTCACTTCCCAAACTAACGCTAGTGAAGTTGTGTGTGTCGTCAATTCATTAAAAACAATTTTAAGCAGCGATTGATGACATTCTTGAATTTACAGTAAAATCTTCCTCCCGCATTATATTAAGTATACCCACTTAGATTTTCGATAGCTATTTCTCATGTGTGTTTCCTGAGATATTTAAGAAAGCTTAAGTGAAACCATTACACAAAAAGGGAAATAAAAGTGATGTTGGAAACTACCGACACGTGTCTTTATGGTCTACTTTCTAAAAAATCCTGGCTCTTCTACAAGTTACTTTTAGATTTCTTATCGCATAATAATACTCTCTCAAACGATCAGCACAGTTTCAGGAAATACCTTTCAACATTATATTTTCTTTTTTAAATGATGCCGTTTCTCTTGACAGTGGAAATAATTCTTAATGTATTTTTCTTGATTTATCGAAAGCATTCGATATAATCAATTTTGAAATTATCTCTAAACTGCATTCATACGGCATTCGTGGTTCGGCACATCAATGACTAACTTTCTACTAAATAGGCGCGAGCAAGTTCCCGTTTTAAAATTGAAGTATTCCTGCATTATCTTTCAGTATCAAAAACATTTACTTGCGGAATCCCCAAAGGTTAATTTTAGGCCCTATATTTTATTGAACGTAAACGATATGTCATCCACAAAACTTTATTGCAAAATAGTGCTCTTCGCTTGACTAAGTAAACATGTCAAAGTTCTTTCTAACCTCTCGTTTTAGTTCTTATTCAAATCATCTCATCATTTATACTGATAAAACAGTATTCATGTCATTTCACAATAGTGTAACGATATCTCTTCCTCCTGAATCGTTTTCGATAAACGTAACCGAAATAAAAACTCTCAATACAATAAAAATTTTACAGCTCCATATTCAGGACAACCTCAAATGGAGTTGTCACATCGATAATCTGAATTACAAACTAAGCAAGTTGTGCCATGCACTCTGACTTCTAGTCAGTTGTTTGTCAACACGTTTCTCGCTGTGTGATTTTTGCAAATGTTTATTCACATTTACGACACGGCATTACTTTTTGGGATCAATCCGCTCAGAGCTTTCAAACTTTTAGAATCCAAAAGATATATGTAAATATCTTTTGGATTCTAAAATCGGATATATAGGCTCCGAAATTCATGTATAACTTTATTTAGAGAATTAAATATTCTCCCTCTTCTTTTTATATGCATTTATGAAGACAGAATAATTAAAATCTCACTCTTGCTTGAGAAGAAACAGTCTAGTTCTCGAGCATAGCACTCATAAAAAAGACTAATATTCATCGTTCTGGCGTGTTAACCACTCTTTGCCAAAAAGGTCCATATCATTCAGCAATTATTTTGTATAACTCCCTTCTCTAAAATATAAAAGATAAATATAAATTGAACTCTTCAAATCCACTGTTAAAAGCTTTTTAATGCGATATTGTTTTGTTATTGTTCAAAATTTACTGATTCTAATAAAAGAAGTTAATGAGAGTTTCAATTTCCTTTTTTATTTGTAATTATTGTTCCCTTCCCAGGGGTCCCAAATTACTTACTCGCCTCCATCAAATTGATACAATACCTTGGGGGCCTTAAAATGCCTCTGGGCACCTCCACCTTGAAATTGACTGCTACTGAAATTAACCACTTAATGGTTTGATCTAATAAATTATTTCTCTATCTACCTATAAAGCAAACTCGCTTGACCTGGCATGTATCAGTACACTTATGAGGGGGTGGATCGGCTGGGATGAAAAATACTCTTTATGAGACATTATTGGAAGTAAATTTATTGTAATTCATCTTTTATGACTGGCACTATCCTCTAAAAATGTCTAACTTTCGAGTTATAAGCAGAAAGCAAAAGAAAAAATGTTTAGGGATCAATTTTGAAACTTTGGTGAAAATTTTCCGCTGTCTAGTGCGAAATCTGTTCGTCGGACAAAAAATCAGTAAAGACCTAATTTGTAGGAAATTTGATGTGCATTATTTTTGCATTTGTATATTTTCGTATATTTTCATCAGAAGCGTGTGCATTTCGAGTTATAAAGAAAAAATCTGAAAAGGAGTTCTTTTCAGAGTTTTCGACTCCTTCTCAAACAAGCTCTACGAGGTTCAGACCTCATGACCTGAATCTCGTCACAAGACAAGTAATGATTAATAAATAAAATGTAGAAACATATCCCTATATTACGTATTCATAAATATCCCTATATCCCTATATTACGTATTATACAAACAAACAATGATACTCTCCCGAAACAAATCTGAAGACATCAGTCAAGAAATTAAAAATATATCTGTATGCTGCATGTGGTTTGATAATTATATAATTTTAGGTGTTTTGAAACTTTTTTTTTTTTTGCTTATTCCAGATATGGTATTTTTTTTCTATCCCGTTGTTATTTTGCAAATTAATATGCACAATCAGTGTTTTGTCAATTTTAGTTTGATTAAATGAATCATTTTGCAGCTCTTGTCACACCCACCCAATTTAGTGACAAACAGTCATTGTTGACTACCTACAGTGATCAAAACAAAAATTGGGCGCCGCACAGTGGAGTATTTGAGATTAAAGCCCGGGCATAAAGGGAAAAATTCAAAAATTTTATATCTTCAAATAGCTGATTAACAGGTGCATCTAACGATGTTAATTTACGTAAAATTTGTTGAATCTGGCGTCTTGCTATCGCCGATTGAATGTAAGGTTTGCTGTTTACAAATGTCCTTAAATTAAAGTTTTAGCGTTTGTAACATTTTAGAAATAAATTTATACTATCCGTATGGTTCGCTAGACTGATTTCAAATTTTACACTGGGATAAATAAATATACGTTCTTTAGTTGTTTGTATTTTTAATTATCATTGGAATTAAATTAACTGGCTTACAAGGTATCTTTACTTGAATGTTTTTAAAGAAATGTTTTCGGAAGTTTATAATTAACGTAATTTTTAAATGTGTGTCGGGGACTGTCGCCCAACTTTGAGACCACTGCGTTAACATATGATATATGTAGAATAGATCCCAAAAGACAATTTTTTTTATGAATATTTAAAAAATTAATGCACTTGAATACGTTTATGAAGCGCATTTGCAAATTTTGAAGTTAAACACCAGATTTATATGAACAACTCTAATGGGACATAATGTAATTCTTGTTTATACATCTAATTGATTTGTAATATTTGACAGCAATTGAAATAGACCCCCTTGGAGGACGATGGGATTTGCATGAAGGTGAACTGGCCATATATCAGAGACAGAGAAGATTTTATTTTGCGTGTTGAGCTTAGAGAACCTAAGGATATTGAAAGAAAAGATTATTGAGTGTTTTGTGCTACTTGCCCAACACTCACTCATTGTATGTCCAGAATTATCTGCGGACCCTTCAATTCAGCTTCCATTCAACGCCATTCACTGTCTCCAGGGAGTTCCCTTTGAGAAGACATGTCAACAATATTATTACTCCGACAAGGATCGTCTGTTGAAAACATGAAGCACATTTTCTAGGCGTCAAATGATTAATTCCATAATGTCCTACCTGCAAAGTTATGTCCAGAACGGGAATTCAGTAGTATTATTGAGAGGAATGTCACCGTAGTGTATACATATTCCGCAGTGCGCTTCCTGCGTATATACTAAGTTTTTAAGAGCTTAGAGATAAATTGAGAAGTTTGGTTATTAAGTGAAATAATTTTTTTTTCTGAAGTGAACTTTTTAAATAATATTTGAATGAGTAAGGAAACGTAACTTTTTAGTTTTAATTAATGTTAATTTGCTTACGTTCAAAAAATATTGATTTGCCTAAAAACTTTGTGATAAATAAAGTAAACTATCAAATCTGAAACCAGAATGGAAAATATTATTTATTTTACTTTTATTAAAAAAAATCTCTCAAAAACGTTTTAAAAAATGCATCATAGTGTATTTATAAAAGCATTATAAAGAAATGTTTCTAAAAAATATCAATGTTTGTTTTGATGTAAATATTCATTTATGTAACTTCTCACTAATATGTGCCTAACTGAAAATGTTTATGAATTTACCCTTTAAGTTATACTGTCCACCTTTCTCTTTCCTTGGAAGCTTTATAACTTGAGCCACGATAATTTATTCTTTATGTCAGAGATAATAAAGAACATTATTACGATATCATAAAATACCAAAGGAGAAAATTTAAGCGTAATGATTAAGCGCGAACGCAAGAAACATTTTTTAAAATATTGTTCGGACTACTTTGTGACTGACTCTGTTTTTGTTAACCGGCAAAAAATATCTCCCTTATTAAAAATGTTAATATTACAGGCAAAGTAGAAAATTAGGTAGTGAACGGTGTCCAGGTTATATGAAAAATGCTTGAAATCATGAGGTAAAATAGAAAACAATTTTCAAAAGCAATATTACCGAGGAATAGTTTACAATAATTGGATAAAGTAAAATACATCCTTTCGCGGAGATTACACTCGTATGACCAACTGCTGACATGAGTTTATTGGTTCAGCTTTGAATAATAATAATATCTCTAAAACAGGAACTGAAGAATTAAAAAGAAAATGGAACTGGAGGGAATTTGGAAGAAATCTGCCAAACACAGACAGTTTCTCAATTAGAAATGTTGTAAGCATCTTGTAAGTGTACGCATATAAATAATCGGTATAGAAGAACCTAAATAAAATAGATTACAGAAACGTTGTTTCATGATGACTGAGAAAGAAAAGCAAACATTATTTCATACAGTTCAGAGTGAAAGAAGTTTAATGAAATTTTTTGTAAGATTTTTTTTTCCCTTCCACAAATATATATTTATGTCAGATATGGTGAACGCGGAAGAATGATAAAGGATATTATGTAAAGTACAAACACGCGCTGTTAGATAATTTACATTCAATTGAGCCAACCATGGAATTAAAATGAAAGACTGACAAGAGGTATTTCGAAACCTTGCTTATCGAACAATTTAGTTATCGATTCCAGGTTGACCTGCTCAATTTCTAGTTGCATCCATACATTGTTCATATATTCAATTATATACCATGACCAGCTCACAATTTTTTTTGTAAGATATCAAGACTAAGAGGGACTACGGAGAAACTAGAAATTTCATTAAATAACTTCTCACTCCTTGGAGTGTCGAGCATTCTCCGGTGTGATGATAGAAGTAAGTTTGACCCAACATAGTTCGCAGTTTATTTTTAAAATAAACTGGATCTCGTGGATGATTTCTCACAGAAGTTCAATTCTACAATTCGAACAACAAATAAAATAGTGATTTCTATGCATGAATAAAGACATCATATGAATCTATTTTTGGGTATCAAATTAAGTATGTAGTTGAAGTTCGTCATAAGCGAAGAAGTACTAGAGGGCCCATGCGAAGATTTCGCAGTCATTTGAAAATGAGTGTACCAATCTATTGGTTCACTGACGGCGAATGCAATAAATAAATACTCAACAGTAATGAAGTATTTAGTTTTTAAGGCATGTGAACGTAATAATCTTAATAATAATTGTGGCTTGCATCGATCCTCATTTAGCAGTAAGTAGTTACCTGAAATACAGTTCATGGACTAACCATAATTATAATTCAATTTGCATATAAAACAACTTTTAAAAAATATTAAAAATATAAGATTACAATTTCATCTCTATTCAGAAAATAATCTCCTTTGTGGTAATTGGATAAGAATGACGGGAGAAAGAGGATATAATAAAAAAAGTTACCTTTTGAAAAAACTAATAGGACACACATTTTCAGAGAAAAACTCAGAGTCCGGACAACAGGTTCTGTTGCTGTCTGTCTACCTTATAATCTGTTTCATGAATTCCTTGAGATGTATAACTAAGTCCTTATTATTCCACATTTCATTTCATATGCATGTTGATATTCTTATTTATATGCATTTACGCACATGACCCCATTGTCTCCCGCAGTGTCATTCCAAGGTTCTGTTTTCTATAACTATTGTCCTATCTTATGTCCCTATGGTGCCGAATAAAGTGTTGAATAAACTCTAAAACGATCTGTACGTCTCTTCTCCTCCAAGAGTACTGTCTTGAAAATGTCTCCTACCGTCATTTATTACATAAAGCGAACTCTTTCCAGTCTGTATAAATAACACATCCATAAGACATGATCGCGTGAATCTCTTAATTCACCATATCCACACATTTCTTCTGATACGTATCTTTTTCTACATAAATTCCCATGCCTCGTCACAAACTGAACATTAAACTGGATTCAAACCATCTCTTGTGTTTGTTCTGATTTTTTTTTCTGTACATATCCCTGTACTTCTCTACCTAGATCCCATCAGACAAAAACTATCGGAAGTTAGAACTATAACTAGAGTATTAACGATTTTTTTAAATCTCCTCGTTTACTTCATTCCTGGATCATTAAATCTGAAAACAACTAACTCTTTCGCATTACCTGATTTTACAATAAAATATCAGTTTTGTCGTAAAAGAAGGTGGGCCACATCGTGGTTGTAATATGACAAAAATAAAAATTTGTAAAATCAATAGACTCATTTAGAAGTATAATTAGAAAGGGAAGTGCACAATTTAATTCTACTACTTAGACAAGCACGTCGTGTAATTTTAATCTTTTAAGTTCCCAAAAATAACGCAGAAAAATTTACCAGTGCTTTTATGTATCGTGTGTGTGAATATAAAATGTTATATACGTACTTAATACAAGTGAAACCTGATCAACCTGTATCAAACTTTACCACATTTATTCCTTACTACCCGCACTCATTATTTTTGGAAGTACCCATAAGGTACTTCTCAGCTGTACAAATATGTTTCTCAGTTCTTTCGAATGCTTCTCATTTCTAAAAACCTGCTTTAAAATACAATCGCAAATTCACTCTTGCTTTTAAAAAGAAACTCTTACATTTTCACTGCGTTTCCGCCGTGTTTTCGCGTCTTAGTATTTCTTTGGTGCTTCTTCCGCTCTCTTTTGAATTGAGATTAATACTTTTCCACGATAATTTCCCTATCCTTTCATCTTTTCTAATTGGTTTTAAATGATTTTCCACAGTATTCAATATTCTTATTTGTACCTATCAATAATGTCGTCTATTCCATTTTCTTCCTGACTCATCTGCAAAATAATTTCTTTCCTAGTTCTGTTTCCGATTTCACCTATTGAGATTTTCGAAAACTGTATTCTGGTTCGTTAAGCTTCCTTCTCTATCTTCTCCTATCTTCCAGTTTAGGTTTCACGTCGCAGATTATGCCCAGGTGGTCACTTGTTACTCTGTTTACTAATCTCCTGTTACTTATCTCGTTCTTTCGTAATCTTGTCGTTGTTAGATTAAGGACTGACTCACCATTATCACTCTTGAAACTTCCTTCCCCCAAATCGCTTTTCTCAAATCATATTTCATTATATGGCTTAATATATTTTACGAACTTAATGGCTTAATATATATCCATTTTAACACGTATAGTGTGATTTTCTAGAGATATACGAATTTAAAATGAAATAAAACACGTAAAAATAATGTTAATGGCCATGGTGTTGGCTTTATTTTTAAAAGATAAGATAAAGATTTGATGCCATTAGTGTTTAAACATGATTTTGGGCATATGGGCTGGCTCAAATAAAACGCAATCGAGAAATTCAATTTTGACCTCCAATTGGTCCAACGTCTGTGGTTTATCGCTGTATACTAGTGGCTTCACATATCCCCGATGAAAGTAATTCGTAGTAGTGAGATTACACGATCGTGTAGGTCAGTTCACAGGTCCATTGCACGAAATTATGCGCACATCGAATGTTTCCAGCTATAGCGCGCTGTGTGTCATGTTGCGCCATCTTGTTGAAACAAAAGCTCTGCCACATCAATACCAATCAACTGAGGAAAGAAGAAGTCAGCAATCATGACTCTATAGCGCTCTCTATTGACGGTAACATTCTGGCCGTCATCATTAAAGAAATATGGGCCCATGATTCCACCTGCCCATAAAGCTCACCAAAGAGTGGCTTCTTATGGATGTAAGAGCGTCTCAACAAAGGCTCCTGGGTTTACTCCACTCCAAATTCTGCAATTCTGCTTACTAACGTAGCCGTTCATCCAAAAATGAGCCTCATCGCTGAACAAAATTTTGCGTTGAAAACGAGGATTGAGCTGAATATTGTTTTCGGCCCATTCACCGAACGTACGGCGCGCATAATAGTCCGCGGTTTCAACTCTTGTACAAGCTGGATCTTGTAAGCTCGTAAGCCAAGACCTTTCCGCAAAATCTTCCACAAAGTGGATGGGCACAGCTCGAATTGCTGTGCTCTATGGCGAATAAACTCATTCGGGTCCTCCTGAACACTACGCTCCACAGCAGCAATAACTTCTGTGCGCAGTGTATGGAGTCTTTGTGGATGCGTATTATCAACTCGAGTGTGCGTGGTGCGAAAAAGATTCATGGTTTTCCTAATAACGTGCTCGGGTGGACGTTTATGTCGACCGTAAAATGGACGTTGCGTACGGTAAGTTTAGCGAACTAACCCATGATTATCAAAATAAATTTGCACTATTTGCAAGCGTTGTTCTGGCGTAAGTCTATTCACGTTGAAATGACAAAACATACTGACCACAAATTAACTGTTAACTGTCAATTTTTTTGTGGGGCTTTAAGGGTTCGTCAACAGCAAGGTCATTAGAGTCCATGCAGGTGGGGAAATATGCAGTTTCGCACCATAGAGAAGAGCCGTAGTGACTATTCCCCGTGTGTGGGACTCGCCGAATATCTCGACAATACCCACTAAAAAACCCTCCTGAATTCAACAAATATCTAAATACAAAGATGAAAGTGAATAAAATAAAACAGTTGCCCAATACATTATATCATAAAAAAGAAAAAAAATTAAAGATATTTTCTAATTTCAGAAACGAAGGATGAAAGAAAAGAAGACAGGAAAGAGGAAAAAGGAATGCAAATTTAAACTCTCCAGAGAACATGTGGGAGGAACCCCGATATACTAATAAAATTCAATAGTTTATTAACATTAACCGTTACATTTCCGAGAATTGTTGGTAAATCTGCAGCCAAACGCATTTGTCTCCGCATACTCGAGTATCTTCTGCAATCAGTTAGTAGGTCACGCAGTCAGAGAAAAGCTACACTCCTCACAAACGGGTTCATCATCAAGTAGTAAGACATACCGATGAGTGAGAGGACAATGTCCTATGCGCAGGCGGATCAGCAAGACCTCGTCTCGCCGGGCTGGCCTACAAGAACTGCTCCATGACTTAACAGAGGATTTGATAAGTCGGAGCTTATTCCTTACAACAGCTAACCACTCATTGTTCCATTCACTAAGAATCCTCAACTTGATGGAATTTAAGAGATCTCGTTTTGGAATTGTGGAGAAGTTCACGCGATTTTTGAGGCATGCCGACTTTGCGGAAACGTCTGCTTCCTCATTTCCTCTGATTCCCATGTGTCCGAAAATCCAGAAAAACATTATGGTCTTTCCATCACTTTGGAGTGAGAAAATCCTGGATGTTCTGGATCAGCTTATCAGCTGGATACATATTCTTGATTGCTTGAAGGGCACTTAGCGAATCAGAACAAATCATGAAATGTGATCCGCGGAAGCACTTTGTTGATCGCAATGCTCTCAATATGGCGTAGCACTCAGCGGTGTAAACATTGCATAGGTCGCCTAGACACAGGTCTCACGGGGAAACACCACGAAGCAGCCGACACCATCAGCCTGCTTCGACCCGTCGGTAAACACAGGGATATGGACCCGGTGTTTGTCGAGGATTGGGTGAAAGTATTCCCTCAACATCCGAGCTGGAGTGTTCTTCTTGTCATAATGCACCAGATCGAAAATAATCTTCGGGTTGTGCAAAACCCAAGAAGGAGTCTTACTGAAACCTTGATTTAACACATTAGGAGTGCGTATATTCAAGTTTTCCTTATTTGTTTACAGCTATATCCAAAAGGTTTGGTTGCTCTAGTCTGTTGTTGTAGAAACGGGTGGTAGAAGAGGAAGGATGAAACTCCGCTTTGTGCACCAGATTGTCGGGTAAAGTTAGCACGTGGCAAAAGTGTCGTAGCATGATGAGTTGCCGCCGGAGGTAAAGAGATGGTTCGCCACTCTCGGCATACAAACTCGGAATGGGACTTGTGCGGTAGTCTCCCGTAACTAGTCATATTCCTACATGGTGGTCACTATCCAACTTTTTTAAATAGCTTGCACGAGCAGAGCTATATACAATGCAGCCATAATCGAGCCGAGATCTTATGAATGCTCGATAAAACTGGTGCAAGGAGGAGCGATCAGCGCCCCATTCCCTGCTACTCAGTCACTTCAATAAATTCAGAGACTTTAATGTTCTTGCTCTAAAAACATGCTTTATTACCCACATTTTCTTTTAAAATTTACTTATTACTGGTAATACCTTCTTATCTTCCTATTATTATACTAGGTCATGGATCTCCAGCAGACAGGCTATTAACTTTCTTAGTGTATTTTGTCACATTATCTCTATTGCGTGACTGCATTCTTGGTATTTGCTGTTACATGTGCTAGCTACATACGTTTTTCTTCTTATAATGATCTAGCTTCCTTCTTTCTTGTCACTTTTTTTAATCCGATGAAACACATTCCACAATATCCAGTTGGGAAGTTATCTATGTCGTAGTTGTACGTGAAATTTGTTCATTTATTTGTTTGTAAATTATTTCTTATCCTGCATCCATTAGCGTCGTGTGCTATCTTTAACTGCAATTAACAATAGTTGTTTAAAAACTACAGTTAATGCTTTCTGACAGATTTATTCACTCAATTTACCAATCTTTATATGCACTTCAAGGGTTCTAATTACCTTTCTGTTGACGAGCCCTAAAACCCCACAAAAAAATTTATATGCACTTTAGAAATTTCCTAATTTGATCAGTGTTTTCTTGTTGATCGTAGGAAGACTGTTAGTTTTTTCTCATTATTGCATACGATCAATTTACATAGTAAACTGAGAATATTTCACCCATTTATTGGAATTAGTGAAGTCTGAAATGTTTTCAAATTTTTGATGTGGAGGGCAAGCAGAGCTCAGTAAAATTAATTATACTTTGTTATGGTTTGGTATTTTCAGAAGAAAAACTTAATAACCTGCTTGGTAACAAATCTTTAACCTCACGTCTAGTTAATAATCATTTTATGTTATTTGTGCATAATATTTATTTCATAGAGTACTTGCCTCCTAATATAAATACTAAGGAACCAACAATATATTTTACATACTTTAGCATGTCAGCCTCAAAAGATGGTTTTTGCATTTCGGGCCGGCCCAAAGGTATTTTAGGCCGAGTCCAATAATTACGCACTAAGCACAGAGTTATTTCGGACCGGTCTAAAGTTATTTCAGGACAACGTCCAGTTATTTCAAGCAGGTACATAGTTATTTCAGGCTGGCCCAAAGATATTTCGGGCTTAATCGAAATGCATTTTATGTCGAGACCAACTATAAAGGTCTCACCATTAAAATTATTTCAGACCCTTCTGCAATGGGTTAAGCTAGGTGGATCGTGGAGTTGACATACGAGATAAAATTTGGGCTTGAAAAGTCGAACCTACTTTTTAGTCTTTGAGGCAACTTGTATGCCAATTTCTCTCTAAATGTCCCAACTATTGGTCCACGGGAACCATGGAACATCGAATCGTTATTTTTGTTAAATATATTAAAGAGAACAAACCGTAACACTATACAAAGTTCCCGTAAAATTACCTCATTTTTAGAAAATCTAAATATTTTTCAACTTGAAGCACGTTTTATTATTGGACGAGAGAGAATGCAAAAAATAAGACGTATTACGATACAAAAACCAGATTTATAAGCTCAAAAATAAACTATTTATGGGCAAGACTGTCAGAAAATAATTATATCATTTTTTACCAAAAATCTTATTACTAGTCTACGCATTTTGTCTAAAAATTTCATTTTATTAAAAATCTGTTGTTTTTTAGGTAGGTACAACAAATATACATTTTTAAAGTACGTTGCAAGAAATTAGTACACATCCGTAATTACATGAACAGAATGACATCAAGAATGTGAGGTGGTTCATGGAGTGACTACAATACGATCCTATTGCATCCATAATGCGGAAGAAAATTTCCTGTTAGTTCTCAGATTCAAAAATCCACCCATTCCTTTCAACTAAGAAAAAACATCCGTGGAACACATTCTGTATATTTACCTCAAGGGATTGTTCACCACAAGCGTTTGATATTGTTGAGAACTTAATAAAATGGTTGCAAGTTTGATCGCTTTAGTGTAGGGAAACAAAATTCAGATCAAAGTTATCAGAAGTCAGTACATAATATGGTATTTATGTGTTCTACATTCAGCAGAGATAGATTCACTGGGTTCTTTTCCACTTTTTTGGTGCACTTATTTCTTACACCTAGTCACAGATAGTAAACTCGAGTCAAGACATCACTTCCTGCACATGCATTGGGCAGCCTTCTTGCGTTCTGGGGGACCAGATGGGAGGCCAGTTTTCGGAGCAGAGGCGTTGTCCGGTGCGCGTCGTCTCTTAGAGAAGCCCCCTCCCGAAGAAGAGTCATCGCGAACTGACGACAGGTCGAAAAATGTAATACACGAATCACATCAGGACTAGGTACATTTCAGCGTTATAATGGTCTCAGTTAGGGATTCCTGAGACATACTTTCTATAGTCTCTAATAAAGGCGGCATCAATGCATCAATGCATTAAATATTTTTATCGTTATCATATCGTCGTACCGAAGTTTGCAAAATGCTACAAAACAAAGTTTTTCAAAAGTCTTCTATTGGAACAGTAATATAATATTTAAACCTTGCTATAAAATTGCAGATTTCTAGATCTCCCAAAATAAAACACTCACGTTCATGCAAAACATTCAAAAATAGAAAAATTAGAATACTACGTAAGAATTCTCATGTTAAATCGTACAGAAAGTACGAGGAGAATTGATAGCTTATTAAGTCGCATCTTAACACGTTTCACTTATCTAGTTTCAATTCCATTTCCTCACTAGTAGGTGAATAATTTCGCATCAAAACACTTTTATTTCAATATACGCAATTTATCCTTGAAACGTACATTTTTGGTATACTACAATATATATGTCAAACAACAATTATCAATGATTGTTAACTGAAAACACAAAAGGAATGAGAAGTAAAGGAAAATTAGTTTTAAATATTTTCGTGCCAAAACATGTTTGATAATTTTGAAGGATTTAATATTATATACGTCACTATTCATAGTTTTAAATATATAGATTTGCACATATTTTGAATAAACTTATAACATTAATAATTTTGAAGGTTATAATATTGTAGTGTCACTTTTTCTAAGAATGGCAAGTGGTATGCGTTCTTAATCAGTTTAATTCAAAATTAAAGAGGGTTACCCTACATCGGTGATGGTATAATTATAGGCAGTATATTATCAGCGATCTTAAACAACAGTTAAATCCTCAAAGCACAACCGATGGAGCGTCCACAACTTATCACTTCGCTTTTACTTTATTTACTTTATGACTTTTAATTGCTTTCTTTAATTTGTGAATCCTTCTCTTCCACGTAACCATGCTTTTTTGGCGAAGGAAGCGGATAGAAGATTTTGGGTTGTCAGGGAATTTGGGATACAATATTTTGAGGAAACCGTTTGGGGAAACATCTGAGATCTTCATGCGGATACGTGGGAGATCGAATTTCTTTTCCACTGCTCAACAAGACCTGGGTAACTAATATATGCGCATTACGCCTCTGATGTAGGAATGTGCTTTAGTAATGAAATTCGTCCTTAGCCTTTAGCTTCCCCATTCACTTGCTGCTCATCCCTTTATGCGTAGTGCTGATAAGGACCTATGCACTATATACATCGACTTTTTTGCAATACTCTTCTGGATTTGGTTTATGTTAAATATCAGGAGTTATTTGTTCTCTCTCACCATTAAGAAAGTAGTAAGCGGCTCCAGCTGCCAAAGCAAGGAGAGCGACGAGAATAGCTCCCGTGATAGCGCATCTCTTGGAATTGTTCTCCGCCGCCATGGTGTCAATGGAGGTGGAGGTGCAGATGGGAGCGGTCCCCACTCAGTCCTTGGACTTGTCCTGCCGCCGCCGCCGCCACAGCTGCTACAGCGCTGAGCGCTGATGGCAGCGCCCAAGCGCGCGCCGCTGCCGGGCGACGCGCTACAATTCACCTCCTCCGCTCCGCTTCGATCAAACACCACCAATTCTCATGGACGAGTCAATCGATATATCTGCCAACATAAAACACGCTCATAAATAATTTTCATAGCGAAACTGTAGTGGAGGCGACCCGTGGCGTATTGAATAGTGCACTTTGTTGATACTGGTTGAAACCTCAGCTAATCCAAGACGAATACGCAGTAGTACAGTGGGTTAGCGGCCGGTACTCCCATTTTCTCTTCCTTTCATTTCACCAAAAGTAGCTAATCATTATTCGACATGCCTCACGCCATTCTTAGTTCTTAGCCTTGGGTAGGTGCATTGGAAGGGCATTTGGTACGCTCGTGATTCCTAGCCAAGAGACATGTGGCAACACTTCATACTTCATCTCCAACACAATTTACGACACGAGCGACAATTACCTGTAAGTTGGTGGGCATATTGCCACCAGTGTCCTATATGTTCTCAAAGTGGGAGTATTATACAGATACAGAAACATCGGTGCATGGACAGTTCAAAGATGGTTCCACCACTAGGGAAATATTTAGCAGCTTTCGGGAATTCGTATTTGACGGATGTATGTATGACACCTGACATTTTTGACCAAAATTGGTGTTGGAAGTTCGTAAATGGGACCATGGTCGACGCTTGACGCTAGGGAAAACCAAATCTCGCGTAGTGACTCCTGAGATAAAAGATGTCCATTTTTTTTCAATGACTGTTAAACTTGACAACAGCTGCATCCATTGCTAGTGATTCAGCACATCCTATTTTCCATGATGTCCTCCATTTCTATGAGGTGTCTGAAAGATGGGCGCCCTATTAAAACTGATTCCGGAATTTACACAGCGACGTTCATACAGTTGAAAAATATCTGCGAAACCTTGAACTATATTTTTACCACTTTTAAGTGGCAAAAAATAGTCCAACGCGTACGCGGTCTGCAACTGCATTTTTATTATCAAGTTTATTTGTTTATTGGCAAGTTTGTGGACATCTGTTCATCTCAATAACTAATGTCTCTGTTTAGGATATAACAGTTCCGACATCAGTGAATAATCTGGTTGAATTTGGTACAGTTACTGACATACCTCAAACTCATCCTCACCCCCTTTTTCGAATTTCTGCCAGGGTTGATGTCCGCCAGCCCCACTATGCGCTGCACAGACAAAAACAACTCGTGCAGCTCCAGTAATAACACCAAACAAGAAGTGTGTAATTCTGCGGTGTGGGAGTGTGGGGGAGACTGAGACTCAGACATTTCGCCGTTAAACGATAATCGATGTACATGCGTTAATAAACCACAATAAGAAAACAAAAGTTTGTTAGCGAGAATTAGCTGTTTCCTTGTACAGTATATAAGCAGCTTTAGCTGTAAAGAATAGTTCCAAAGGCATATTATCCTAATAAAATCTTAATTTTTGTGAATAGTGCCATTGTTGTCGTGGTCCTGATCAATTCCACAATAGTACTTGCAGATAATAATGTTAACTTCGGCACATTCGATAAATTTAAAATGGATCAGTTCAGTGTTTTACTTTGGAAACATTTTCTCCTTCGTAACATAAGTGAAAAGAATGGATTACCGATACTTCTACACGCCAGAACAACGCAAATAAATAGAAAGTTCAGTGCATATCAATGATAGTTTGAATTAAGTCTGCTTACAAATTCACAAAATTCTCGCATTAAAAATGTTTTTACAGATCCATCCATCCAGAGAGGAATCACAAACACGTTTTATCCCCCTAACAGTCAGGAGAAGTTCTATTTGCACTATTCAAAACATCATACTATTTTTGCAATAAATTTATTTAGTGAATGTCGTAGTATAAAAACATTTCGTTTTCACCCTCAGCTAACGGGTAAGTGAATATAAAAACGGCGCAGAATTGGGTGTGACATCAATAAAAAATACGCCCAAAATTATAGTAGTATGTTTGTTTGGTTTCATCATTCGAATAACGGGGAGGTGAGGTTTCAAATTTTCGTTTTCTTTGATTCATGCGCAGGCCTCTTGATGATACTTTAGTCGTACATTACAATTGGGGTCGTCTCACGTACAGTTNAGGTAGGGGGGGGGGGTGAAGGGGGCGCTCGCCTCTCCCCCTCCGCTTGAAACAAAAAAATATTTAAAGTTAATTTTTAACATTCCTAACTTTCTTGATAGTTTTATTTCACTTCACGGATTTCCATATGAAAGTATACGTAATTTTTAGCCTGTTTAAGTCTTTCAAAAGTCGACTTTGTGTAAACACAAAATCATTTTAAAATGTTATTTATACGACAAGTATGTATGTGAAAAAATAAAAACAGAGATGTGTAAATTTCTGAATTGTGGACAGTTTTTGCTCGCCTCGAAGCATTGCTTGCACGTGTAGATTGCCTTGGTGATCTTTCTCATGACCTTCGTATGATGGTTCTGTCACGTTTGAATGTCACAGGTGTAGCATCTTGCGCTTTTCATGAGATACAGGCAATTATTCGTGAAGGGAATGCTAATAATTTTTAAGTTAAAATTTGTTGTTGAATTACTTGAACTAATCATAACGGACTTGAACTAAATCATAATGGATTTTATAAATTGCAAATTGTTTAAGCAATTCTTTTAAACTTGCAAACGGATAAGTCATTGCCTTTCATCTGTAGAATTTCTTCCAAAATATTGTAGAGGAATCGGTTCATAAGAGACTGAACGTCAAGTGTGGTGGGTTTCAATAATGTTACAATTGAGCTCCATAAGAATTCGCTGCGGAACATCCTGCCTCCGGTTCTTCCACCAGGCGCTCACCTTCAGGTCACGACTTATGCTTACAAAATGTCGACAAAAATTTATTTATCTGAGATGGGGAATGTTTTACGCTAAAGCGACGCGCTGCACCCGCTTGACAATTCCTTTTCCCGTTTGCACTAAGAAAGTTTTCACTTGTAACTAGTTTGTACTTTTGTTTAACTTATACTTTTAACAAGTTTGTTTTCTTCTGTAAGAGGTTTATAATAAACGTATAATTTAATTAACAGTACCTAATGAGTTTTAAATACAGTTCAGATTATTTCCACGTATTTTGACAGTTAAAGAAATTGCTTTAACATATCAATATGAAACTTTTTCATGTATTAGTTTAATTTTTCTTTGAAAGTTTTTACACACATTTCACTCCTGATTAGCTAACGTTCATCACTGTTTCCTCGCGTAACTACGAAACTAAACATTCTACATCAGTCAAAATTCCACTGCATCGACATTTCACAGTGGCTTAGGCGGCACTCCATGACATTCGGATTGGTCAGCTAAGGATTCTCAGGTTGAGGGCAGGCTCATGAAACAGGACAGGGCGAAAAGGTCTGAAGTTTGAAGCTTGTAGAAGTGTGCATAGAACATCGACCAGACAGCGCCACCAGCTATATATTTATTGTTGCGCTCAATAGATGGCTGCATGATCGTGTTCACCCATCTCCCATTGGCTGCTAGTGTTCGCCTTTGTTCGTCATTTTCTGTGTGCGCTGCTGTGCGTTGTACTTTGTTTGCCGAAGTCATGTCGCGTATTTTGGTATGTTGTGTCCCGGGGTGTTTCAATAAAGCAGGCGGCAACCCGGACATTACTTTCGTAGTCTTCCCTACCCTACCAGAAAGGTAAGTAATTCTTGTTGCGTTAACGCTACTGTCTACGTGGGCAGACGTACTTAACTCAGTCGCTTTGCTCGATTATTGTTGCTTATTTATTTATAAATATATTTGTTACATTCTCTTGTAGACGAAAACAATGGTTAAATAGTCTTGGCCTCACGGGTGTGCTCCGCACATTTTACTCCGGACGACTTCCATGCTACGTTAAATGAAAAGGAATGTTACATGAAGTATTGTATAAAACTTTATTATCTATAATATCTAAGTAATATATTGATGAATGAAGTCTGTGTATGAAGTGATTAACAAATATTGTTGCACAAACATAACGACATATTATTATATGAATACCGACTGATAATGCTGCTTTCTTGTAATATTTTCCAGATGTCGTGAAGTTGACCCAAAGAATGATCTCATGACACCACTTCCAACAACGAAAGTGATGCTGAGTCTGAGTCTAATCAATTGCCAACTGTGGGCAACAGTTCTGTGGATTTTTCTTTAGCGAATGCAAGTGTCATGTGTTCTGGTGGTGCAAGGTAGCTAACCGGGAAATGAAAGCTTGTTCATACGTATATATTTCTAATCACTGGTCTTACTTATCACAGGAAGGGGTATGCTTTTTATATATATGTATATTTAGTATATTTTATGTATATTTTGTATTTGTATATATATTTTTTTGTCTTTGTGTTGTGCTAACGGGAGTGAATGGCCATTCCTTTCAATGGGTAATTAGTGATACTTTGCTTCGGAGTCCCTACACGTCTTCATATACAGTAGAACCTCGATTATCCGTGGTAATGGAGGAGAGGGGTCCTACGGATAAATGAAAACTATGGTTAATCGAAACACTTTATTTAATGAATTGTTGTACATAAATGTGCATACATGAGTGTGTAGAATGTCACGTTATCAGACATTGAAATATGAAGTTATCATTCTTCGTTTCTTGTGGTTTGAAATTATTTTTCTTACTTCATTTCTAATATTTCTCAAATTACGTCCTGGAAGTCAAAATTTTATTGATACCTGATGGTCTCTGTCTCTAAGTTCCGAGGAACCTACGTACAACTGTGGAACTAATAGGAAGTAATTGGATTTATATATGATGATACATTTATTTTCAAAAAAGCAGTACAAACTGTGTATGACTACGTGAAGGACAATTAAATAATTTACTCTATAGTAGAAATAGTAGTTGAAATTATTTTTTTCGACGGAAGAGTGAGCACCATGGTTAATCGAAGTTCTACTGTATCATGTTTTGTACATGCATGCAGACATATGTAGTCTGTGTTTAAAGGAACATAAAGAGTACAAATCAGTGGGCCTATCACATCACGGATGGCATGTACTATGAATAATTAGTATTGCGGTTAAAGGTGGTATGGCATACTAGTCTTCTACCTCCGGTGAGACAGGTTCTAACCCTGTCTGATCCAAGATTATGAAGGCAGGATTCCTTTATTTCCACAATAATTTCCATTATTCGTCCTCATGCCATTCATGTATCACTCAAGGGCGCTAAAGACCTAGATATTGGCAAGCCATGAAGGTCTATAATAATAATGATGATAATGATAATGATAATAATAATAATGTATCGCTTGCCTCAGGGAGGTATGTCAGGGCATCTTGCACCATTGAGATTTCCGTTAAATCAGAGGCATTATTGTCTCCTGTGGTATGTAGAAAATTGGAAGTGGAGAGAGTAACCTTCATCACTCAATATGTATTTTATTGTTAACATGGTTTGTACTCTTGTCTTGGTAGTGAAGTGTTCGAACATGTTCAAGTACAAGATGTAGTGTGTACAAGAGTTACATTTTTCATTTACCTATCTTTTTTATGTTCTAATGTGAACTTGCATTTTTAAACATTTTATTTCCACTTTGTTTATTTACAACTTGGTGTATTGTGACTTCTTTTGGTTTTCTGAAACTTAATGTTATTTAATTTTACTTTCACTTTGATAGTTTACTACTTATACTTAAGTTATAGTATATTGTGGTGTTTGTAACTAGGTAATGGTTTTCTTCTACCATGAGACTGATAAATCCAGTCACGTTATCCTATGGATATATAAAAGGTTTTACGGTAATCTTTTCTTCAAAATTAACATTTGCATCGGTACAAATTTTGTGAATTTCTTATTGTGAAGTCAGTGCTCACAGATATTCTCAGGTTGACAGACCTCTCCCATTTCCCTGATGGATTGATATTCAATTTGTAGAATGGAAAATCTTCAGACTGTTTTTTTTATTTTGTTGTATTTGTAAATGGGAAATGTAGCTTGCTATTGAAGCTAATGTGAAAAACTACAAATTTTCTGGCCCCATTGGGAATCGAACCCGGGATGACTTCATGAAGAGCGACAACACTACCACCTCCGCCTCCGTTGGGGCTGTTTGTTGGTAGAGTATTGTTAGAAGGTATTGGCTGATTGTCATTAATTATTTTAATTTTATTGTTACCTTTCCAAGACTGAATGTCATCTAGGTTATTCTGCTCTCATTTGATTAACGCCTTTCTCATTTGTTAAACTGAATGATATTAAAATTTTATAAATGAAAATCGTATGGTTTCTTCACAGATTATTGTAACTAGTTCATCCTATGATATATCCAGCGCTTTTGAAACCATGATACTGGTGGATTGTCTTCATTTCTTTATCAAGTATTTCTATTTCACCTTTATAAGATTTGTCGCATGTAATTCTCTCATGCAATGAGTAGAGGTATTTATACACCACTGTGGATTAAAGCAAAACCAACATTCCATTGACTGCTTTCTACACAGCCAGTGGAGGAGGTAGGAATTTAATCACATTTCCCCACGAGTTTGATAAAGTTGTATCACTTTTATGGATTTACCTACTTTTTTTCTCGTATGACTTGTTTTATCAGTCTCATTTATTATTTATTATTGATCCGAATAGTTGGTGGATACACATAAATGAATACCTTATTGCAAGTATACCCCATTTTTTTTATACAGGATTGTATATTTCCATTCACATGAGAATGCCCTGTAATCTTTAGTGTGAATAAATAGAATTAAGATTAAGTATGTATTTTCTTTGTGTACATTTCCTGTCAATTGTGTCCTGTTTTCATTTTGTTTCATATGTGTAGTAAAATATTTGTTACATATCGTGTTAACTATTCACAAATGTTAATTTTTGTAGGGAAAGTATTTTCAGCTAAATTATTATGAAATGATGAATCGTGGGAGTGGGGGTTCAGTACTTAGAAGGGGGGTTCAGTACCTGTAAGGGTGGGGGAGGGGAAGGGAATCGGGAACTGCCACGCGCCCTGGTGACTGCTTTTAGAACTAGGCTCGGAGAGTAGTTTGCATAGAACAATGTTAGGAGCGCTGAAAGCAGTAACCCACCGTTAGTACGCGAGAGGACAGTCTGGTTTATAGTCTGTTGTTGAGGGTCAGTTGAGGACGATGTTCGAGTACCATCTTTCTCATAACTTACTTTTTTATTTTAAATTTACAACTGTTACAACAACAAAAATTAACATAATTTTTCAAAATCAATAAAAAATTAAACGCATTTATTTTCGCTAAATAGTTGCAGACAACTTTTATTATCTCTTGACAATTTTATTTTATTCGACTCGCTTCGTGTTTTACACCACAGACGCTCTTTGGACTTCGTTCCTGCTAAGCACCAACGAAGTGTCTCTCAGATAGCGGCATGTGTTAATATTTAATGGAAAGAAAAACCTCACGTTCTTTAAAATACGACTCATTCCTCATTTCCTGTTACGAATCAAGATAGTTCATAAGTGATTGAATGGATGTACTGGCAACGATACGAGGCTTCCTTGAATTTTATTATTCAAGTAGTGTTGCCTTAACTATTGATTCATCCAACAATTCAGTGTTTCAATGCGACGTATGAGAAATGTATCATATTAAACACGAGCTGGAAAAAAAATTGGCAACTAACTCTACTGTAACGTCACCATTTAGCATCAATTGTTCTAGCACCGATCGGTCCCCAAAGCGAGTGGCTTGAAGCAGTAGTGGCGTGAGTGGCGACGCTTTTGGTATTTTCAGTTGCGTAGTGCAGCGTCGGAAAGTGAAAGTGCTAATTCTAGCGCCCTAACATCATGTTCTCGCTGATGGAACAAGCTTCTGGAGAAACATCAAGGGCGCATTGCTAACGATTGTAACCAGGGACTGCGAGAAGCTTGTGGCCAAATCACCTCATGTTTCGCGCGGTCGCTACTCGACATGAACAGAAGAGAGCGCATAGATGTTGTAAGACTCCTTTCAAGGTTACAGACATGGGGAGCGATTACATTTAAATGGTTTTGCATCTGCAAATAAAGGAAATATATAGTGTTCTCACTACTTTTTAAAATTGTTTTCCCTACTATTCGGCAACTGAAATAATTTCAAAACAATTTAAGGCGGAATAAAGTATCATGATATTTGAATCCTAGTTGTTATATTTATTCTATTGCTGCACTTTTTTAAATTTGACTTTCCAGTTTTCTCCGACATAATTCACAAATTAAGTATTATAAAAGAACGACATAATCCATGCTTGCTCGTCCCATCAAAAGTCAAGAAAATTTCTTTTTACGTAGGAACAAATAGTCACGTAGTCAAAAGAATGAAGTGTTATTCACGATTTATCCTCTTTTTCCATGAATTGAACAAGTAAAAAAGAAATCGACATTTTTTCTCTAGAAAAGTTATTTCTTCACATAAAATGTAGGTGGTTGAGATTATGAATTTATATGTTCGGAAATGCTTTATTTTATATTAATATCAACATTTCATAAAAATCATGACTTGAAAGAAGAGTAAACTTCAGTTTAGATGATCTATACTTAAAAATATGGTATTACGAAGAATGTGTTCCAAATAATTTTACTTACCATTATTTATGTGTTTGAGAGAGGATGTAGGAATTAGGTATAATAGAAAATTACGTGTACCATTTCGTAATGCAGATTGACGAACATGACAAGGGAATTTTATGAACACGCTGAGGTCAATGGAATGTTATTTACCTTTCACTCGGATTCACAGGTGTGGCATGTAACTGGAACAAGGACCATTAAAAGTCTTCGTTGGTTGTAGAGTGCCATTTTCCATGTCCATTCCGTGACTGTCTCTATCATAAGAATGGTAATGCTGAGAAAAAAGAACAAATATAACACGCCCAATATTTTCAATGAACACAAACCTGTATAATATCCAGTCCATGAAATATGTTTTGTGAAAGTAGACAGCAAAAATGGTTATACAAAAGATGCAATAGTGAGTTTATACAAATATGCAATCGTGGGAACATCAAAATAAGAAATCGTTGCCCTCTCATTTGGGATTTCTATTCATTCATCCATTTCACTACTTCCATGCATCTATATTGCGTGTAACAAGCCTTCAATGTTGTCCAAAATCTGGAAAGATTTTGTGTTTCTTGATATTGGATTGCGAGTAATATTGCATCACTTTTAATTACAAATATATATAGTCAATATTCCGGAAAATAATTTCGTACATCATATTTTCAGGGAGTAGTTTTACGCTGATTCACAAAAGAATCCAAATTCCATATTTCATGCACATGGTCGTTCAGGGAATCGAGTACATCTCGAGTCAGAACACTAAAAGCATTATCTCTACATCATGTCATGATTGTAAAAAGTATTGGTATCTTACTTTTATTCAAACACTATGAACCCAGCGATATCCTCGTCATTTCATATTACCGTTACTTCAGAAATTTATCCAATGGTTAGAAAGTATTATTTTCATAGGAGTCCTGTATGACGTAATGTTCATGGAGAATCTAGCTGGGCGTGTTATGGAATGCAGTGAAAGACAAAGAGGTATATATCAATCCTTATTGTTTCCGTCACAGCCACCGAAAACTTCACAAGAATTTTTGAAGAAATCTTTGTCGTTTTGTACTAGGGCACTAATTAAACATTAGAGACGTCTCTCATGACTTTCTTTAATGAAAAAGAAATGCACTTCCAACCACGACTTACTAGATCAGACTATTTTTTCTCTCTCTTTGCGTTTCACTACCGTCTTCGTGACGATAACATCAGTACGACCTTCACATATCGCTTTTTGACCTAAAGACATTTTAGGAGGCCAGTTCTTTTTCATTTATTTTATTGTATGTGCTTTATTTTATTTTAGCATGTATTTACAAACACGAATTAAATTATTTTTCTTCCGAAGTAATGTTGACGATGCATTTCCACGGAACTCACAACACGCACGAGCCGAGTTCGGAACCAAAATGGCGGCATTAAAATACCTATGCATATATTGCTCTAGTTCGTCCCTAACAACAGGGAGACGGGCATTGTTCCGCTATCTAGCCTTTTAAACCATTTTGCTGATATTAGTTACTTAGTTTTCCTCTGTATTAATCTACTCTTTTCCTAATTTATTCTTCAAATATACTGTCCACATTTTAATCAAATATTGTGCTCGTTCTGGTCCCCAGAATACATGTTCTCTTGTTTCCTCTTCTATACCTCCCGAGGACTATATTAAACAAGAGGGGCCCATTAGTGGAAAAACATGTAATCTATGACGTCACTCACCGGTGGTTCGTGTAACCAGCGCGTGGCGCGGCATGTATCATAGCGCGGTCATTCAAATATACTCGTAAATTTAAATAACAGCTCATTAACCATTAATTGTTTTGATTTTCACCTAAAATTAAAGGATTGAACATTCTTTAAACATTGAAAATATAGATGTATTTTTTACCAAATTATCTTTTTGAAGACCTTGATTGCATTCGACATCGACTGAAAGGAAAGTGGTTTACATAAATAAAATCAGNACATTGAAAATATAGATGTATTTTTTACCAAATTATCTTTTTGAAGACCTTGATTGCATTCGACATCGACTGAAAGGAAAGTGGTTTAGAAGGTAAATTAAATTTAGAAGGTAAATTAAATCAATATTTATTGACAAGTAGCCTTCAGATAATTTAGTTACAAATTACACCGCATTAGAGCAGCTTACATATTTATTAACATCAGATCAATTTTATTTTCCTCTTTATTATCAATTCAACCGCACACAACTGTACTTTTGTACTAACTAGTTACATCTTTTGTCAAAGATCTGCATTACTAACCTTCGCCCATACTTTGAAATTCGGGCGAACGCTAAAGCGATTTTTACATCCAGAGTAAGCGTGAATTTTCACTCGTGAATTCATGGTTCAACACAATTTTCACGACGCAAAGGTGGTTCAACAAATAACGTCTTCTTGCGTGCACACGAGGTCTCCGCAATTTGTTCCATGCAGCTATCAAACAAAGTCACGCCAATTGTATGGGAACCTCTCCATTTCATTTCGTAATGACGTAACGTTGCAATTCCATTATGTAAGGTTGGCTATATTCGACCCCAACCCATTTACATGATTAAGAAATAAAATTTATACCGTCGCACTCAGAAGAATGCTATAATCATATTACAATTGAATTAAAACGTTTTAAACTATTTACCCAGCCTCCAGTAAGTAATAAATAAAATATTGTTTGCAAATAGCGACCAGCGAAGGATTTCAGTTACCCGTGTTGTTGGCGCAAGTCAATCCACTAACTGACTGGTATTATCACAGCGACTGAATACGGCATCGACAACAACGCGCGTGACTACAATGCCCTGCTGGCCGATTATTCAAAACATGGTTTTACTTATCACTCGCTGGAGGCTGTGTAAATAGTTTTAAATGTTTAAATTCAATTGTAATGATATCATGGCATTCTTCTAGGTACAACAGTATAAATTTATTCCTGAAAAATCTCTAGTCGTTTTCGAAAAAAATTAATAACTCTTAATTGCATGTAGAAGCTTGAAATTAGTAAATGTTGTCACAAACAACAGGAATCACTCGCTGAATAAGAATTATTTTCATCACTTTTAGTTTATTTTCTAAAAAATAATAATAGAGGCAACGTATCGGCAAAAAACGTAAAAATATAACGCTTTTTTAAACATTTCAAGTATTAAAAAATTGATATTCATTCATAAAACCAAAATTTTCACTTTCAAAACAAAATTATAAATCCAATGGTGATAATTGTTTTTCTGCGATTTTTGTCGTTTTCTCCACAACTGTTAGAAGTCAGGGGTCTATAATAAATAAAAGTCGAGAGTAGTGGCGGTTACCGGAGCATATCTGGCGATTAACAGGGAAGTATTAGCATTGGAACACAAGCAGCTAGATATGTATCTAGGTGGAAATGATAGAACACATCTCTTAAATTCTGCTTCTCTTGGTATTCCTCGCATGTTCCATTAGGAAACCGAGTCGTGAGATATTGTCAGAACTTGAAGTGTTTTGGACTGTACTTCCTCGAAACTAATGGATGGTCGAGGTCCATAGAGTATAATTTATTATTCTCAAACGGTAAGTTCAGAGTAAGGGAACATTGCATACTGGCACGGTCTCGCGATTTTATTCAGATCGAGGTACTGAATCTGAATGTGAGGATCATTGTAAATGGATTTCAAAGTTTTCATTTTCTCAGTCATCTTCGACATGACTTTCACACGAAAAAAGGCAACTTCTGACTTCCATGTGTATTTCTTTATCAGCAGAAGGCAGACAACGAGAATAATGTGTGGTACCAACCTTATGATCGAGGTAACCAATAGTAATAAATAGGAGAATACTGTTCATACTACTCCATGGACTAATTACATCCAGTGTCGTCTAATACAGACAGTAGTGAAATATACTTATCATAACCGTAATCATAATCGAAAGTCACATGTCATTGGTTAATGCAAATCAATTATTTTTCTCTTAAAGCAACCGTTAACCAATAAGCATGCATTTCATTCCATTTATTATTATTTCATTATATTCCTGTTAGGCCAGTAAAAGTAGACCAAACAATGGGGGTTGCCGGAATAAATTTGGAAAAAGTAAGAAATCGTGTTAATATCTTCATTTGGCCTCAAATACATGGAATCTGAGTTTACACCTCCTGAGGTGATATAAACTCAGATTCCTTGTATTTGAGACTAAGTGAAGGTACTGAGATGATTTCCTACTTTGTCCGAATTTATTTCGTAAAATTAGTTTGTTGTCCTCCACGTGGTCATACGCAGTTTGTACTGTTTTTTTGACAATAAATTTATTATTATTATTCCATCAAAAACTATTTTTACTGGTCTAAGTTATGAACATTTAAATAAAGTTACAATGTTGAAGACAATAACCTTATTTACTCTGGCCTGGCCCGGGTTTTTCTCCTGGCCTGGTCCTTTCCCATCCTGGCCCGGGTTTTTCTCCGTTTTTCCTTCTGGTAGAGGCGGATTTATCATAATGGTTCTCTAGGTTTTGTCTAGGGGCGTGTCTATTGTAACAATACATCGTGAATTTAGTGTTATTTCAATTCTTATGATTTTTAAACACTATACTCAGAATAATCTATAGTTCGATAATAACTTGTACATGTAATTTTTTGCGTAAAATTACAAACATATTGACATTCTATTAGTATTATAACTCGCAGCTAACTTTTCATGTTATCTAGGATTGCTGAAACTTTTGCTGAAATTTTTGAATCCACCTCTGCCTTAGGGTCCTTGATCAGAATTGATGGGATGATCCCTTGCTTGCTTCCGGAGAGTAAATTAGTTTTTTTTCCTCCACGTGGTCATACGCAGTTTGTACTGTTTTTTGACAATAAATTTATTATTATTATTATTATTACTCCCCCCAAAGCAAGCAAATCCGAAAGTTTGACCGATAATAAAATAAGAATCTCGTTAACAACAACGTAGCACAATCCCGAACAAGCATCTAACTTGATCTTACTCATAAAAGAAAAGTAATTATTAACTTACCTTTTCAATAAGTCACCAGATCGCCAACACGAACAAATCATGCGTCTTGGATCCAATCTATTGCATTACGTTCTACGCGCGTGTTACACAGGTGTTTGGACTTACGGTTGAAATCGTAAGTCAGTGGCACAGGTACTTCAAGGCTTCAAATGCAAAAGTTCGACAATTCTGTGCACATGTATTGCAAGGCTTTGAAAGGAAACTTGCATCGACAAGTTTGAGATAACTTGTTTTATTATTTTTTTATATTTTTGTATTATATTTATATTCTATTTTACTGTATAATTTAATATCATAATGTGTATTTTATCTTTCTACGCTATTCTTTCATCTTTTCAAAACAACAATAAATCTGTTACAAAAATAAAGAAATCTGGTACTTTTACATGGGTACATGCACAAAAATAATTGAGGTTTGAATGACATAATGAAAGTAGTAGTTCGTGAATGTACGAGAAAATATGCATTATGGTGTACATATGATTGAATTTTTTTTCCAGCAATTCAAGCACATTGCTTTGAACTTTCCATAATTATATTAAAACGAGACGCTTATCAGAAAAAAATGTACATTGCATTATTGTACTGAAGCAATACTTAACATAACAGTGTATAGCAAGAATTAAGTGAAAAATTCTAGTTTCGCACGCGGTACGCGGCCAGAAACCTACATTCTTTTATTGTTTTAACACTGAACCCATTTTCTCCCCACATTCATATTTTCCCAGATTATTATTAAGAATATAAACTATTTCAAGTATTAATTTTAAAATTTTAGAAGCGACGCATTTTGAGAAATTAAAAATCAAAAATTTCATTTTTAACATGTTATTCATGTGTTTTGTGTACAGCCGATTTGGCAGGTTTTGTTTAAACTTTACATTGTTGTGTCTTCCAAACGGGTAGAAATTTAACAACAATACTTGGTACTTGTCTTAAGTACACGATGGGTTCCTCCCTACAAAATTTGATCAAAATATGATATGGTGACATTGTTTCGACATAGAATGACCCTGCAGTATCGAAATTAGTCACGCTTTTTCTTAGTACGACTGTGCAAGTGAATCATATATTACAAAATTAAATAATAGAATAGCGAATACTAGGAACATATTGGACATTATTTCGTTTGTTTTTTATACTTAAATTAACATTTGGTGGGATTGAAAAATTAATATTACGAATAATAAATAATAAACGAATAAAAAAAAAAAAAAAAAAAACATAACCAAACTGGTGGCTTCCGAGCAACTTTCGTTTTTCGGCATTGCGGCCATAAGTGCCTTAATATTCCTGCTGGAACTTACGTTAGATCTACTATCACTGCACTCACCAACCGATGCGCTAGTCAACATCGGCCTCCCGTGCATATTGTAATAGTATTATTTTTAAATTGGTTTCTGAGTATTCTTCTTTAATGAAGGAAAATGTGGTATTTTAAAACTAATCCGCAGTCGAGAAAATACTGATATTTTACAATCCAATGAATTTTATATGGTTCCGTACTTCCGTGTACAGAAATAATATTTGTAGACGAGTTACGTTTTTGAGACATCAGAAGTCATCAACCGAAAAAACTAAAAATATTATGAAATGCAAAATAATATCGAGGAACTAACTAAACAATGTAATAATATATACGCCTTACATGGATAGTAAAACAAACACTATTAGTTCGACTGCGCCCTGAGTGTTGACGTAGGAAAATACAATAGTTCTTGTGAAGCTACTTTATTCTCGTCACATCCAACACCATCACCCGAAGCGTGGCAGCCATTGAAAAGAGCACCCTCAGACGTGGAGGGCACCCAGTGGCACGTCGGGGACCAGGCCGTTGTCCACCAGGGACACATTGCCGCCAGGGGTCGCTCCAGCGATCACAGTACTCGCTGGGTGGTGATGGTGGCGGTGGGAGCGTGAGCGCTGACGTTGACCATAAGCACGCAGCGCGTCACGCATCATTCGCATTGCGGAGCGTGGCGCGTGAGTGGCCACCGGATGCGGCGACGACGCGCGACCCAGATACTGAGCATGCGCAAACGATGAAAAGATTAGAAACATTACATGTAAATAACACACATCCACGTTATTTTATCCTGTCAAGTAAACAAATACTAGTGATGGTGAGCGAGTCTAAATCAAAGGAAGAGCAAATATGATGAATCTTTTAAGTTGTTTCAAAATCCAGTGGCAACTTTGCAAGTGGATAAATCTTAACCCTATTTAAAATTAAAGAAAGTTGCATATTCCGTCGATAGTTACCCAACTTTCAAAGTTTAACGTTTGAAAAACCGTCACGTAAAATGTGCTACATGTCAGGATTTAAAACAAAAAAATTGTCACTGAGAATTAATTTTCGCGAGGGACTGAAACAAAACTATCGAGCAAAAACCTGAAAAGCTTGTATCGGATCAACGTCTAAATGTGTCAGTTGCAACAATCATAAGGCAAATATACGTACAAACATGAAATCTATTAATTTTATTTCATTTTTCTTATTGATTAAACTACTGTCGATGTCAATATAACATGTCGATGTCAGGGTATGGATTCGCGAAATTCCAACCTATTGGGTTTTCACAAGTCTATATTCCCTAGTTCATGAAATAAAAGAACTTAGCACATTGAAATTTACATTTATTAAATAAAAGAAAATGTAATAAATAATCAAATCCACGAATCCAATTTTCTTTTCCCTAAGCATTCACACATTCACACTAGAAGTTTCTTTCCTTCCTTTCCAAAAATAAGTTCCATGACGCTCTTAACTAATGTCCTTAGCGTCTTAATGAATGATGTACTGCGACGAAATTAATTTCAGTAACTACATTACACAATCATCTGATACATCACAGCTGAAAGACAAGCTGTTTAAGCGTATCGGCTTCATAAACATGAAAAATAGATAGATTTCACCATGGGTGGTGATTGTTTTTTATGGTGAATGAGACGAAGAAAGTTCTCGATGTCAGTGTTGTGTGACTTTTGAGTAACTCAGTAGGCATCTTGGCCGAAGCGCTGTTCTGCGTCCGGTGTCAGGATAAGACGCCCAATGAGTTCGTTGACAGGGCGCGTACTATTGCACTCGCAAACTCGTAAATTGTTGACTCGGTGCATTATGATTCGCCACTAAGTAGTTCATTAACGTTAACTGGACCTTGATTTATCAGTCACACGATCACGTCAGAAACAAAAAATCTGGAGTGTGACCCACTCAACTCTCAATTATAATTATCCAATTATCAATTACAACAATCCAATTATAGGGTGATCTAAAGGAACACTGTGCTTCGCACAATCACGACGTTGTGAATCTTCCGCACCCTCAATGACTAGGACGCTCCATGCGCTCGCGCAAGAATGAAACGGACACTACTCACGTCTGGGCTAGAATATTTTTTTATGGGGATTTAGGGCTCGCCATCGTCTATTTCATTAGAGCCCTTGCAGACAGGGGAAAATACAGTTTTGCACCAAAAGAAAGAGTCGACGTGACTCTTCCCCGTGTGGGGTAATCGCCGTATACCTCGACCATTCCCACTAAAAAACCCTCCTGAATTCACCAAATATTTAAACACAAAGATGATAGGAAATGACAGATATCAGCTGTCTATTACATTATATATTAATAATGTAATAATAAATAAATAAATTCTGAAAAATATAATTTTCCAAACAACGGAAAGGGAAGAATGAAAGGAAAGAAGAGGAAAAGAAAAGAAATAAAATTTAAACCCTCCCGAGAACTTGAGGGAGGAGCCCTGATCTATTTAATGGAATTTAAACATTTATTTACGTTATCCGTTTAATTTTCAAGAATTGTTGGTAAATCTGCAGCGAGATGAATGTTTCTCGGTATTCTGGTGTGTTTTCTGCAATCAGTTAGTAGGTGACCTGCCAGAGAATAACTACACCGGTCACATATAGTTTGATCACCAAGTTGCGAGAGATATCGGTAAGGGAGAGGACAATGTCCTATGCGCAGGCGGGTCAGTAAAACCTCCTCACGTCTGACTGACCTACAGGAACTGCTCCACGACTTAACAGATAACTTGATAAGTCGGAGCTTAATCCCCTTAACAGCCAACCATTTATTGTTCCATTATGTTTAGCAAATGGAACATTGTATCAAAAAAGAACACGTGTTTTTTCAGCAGAGAAACGAAAGCCAGTCATCTTTTGGCCACTCATTCAATCTATTGAGGACGAGTTGGATTTTTCACTCCGCTCCTGTGACATTCTGCGATGAGCAAAAGATGGCAAAGTCATCGACAAAAGACAGGATTGCTCACAGCAGATGTTATGCTGTTAATGGCCACTGCAAATAAAATCACACTCAGTACTGAGCCGTCAGGAACACCGTTCTATTGAAGAAGATCCGAGGAGTCTCTTCCAATTCTGTAACAGAAGGGATGCTTGTCCAAAAAGAACTGTAGCATCAGAGGAAGATGTCCTCTAAAAACCCATACATAGAGTTGTTGTAAAATGCCATGACGCCAAGTAAGCCTTTGCGATATCAAAAAATATACCGACGACAAGTTGTCTTTGGCTTCTTGAATGACTGTTTCCAGGAGAAGTAGATTATCCAGGGTGGAATGGAATTACCTGAAACCACACTTAGATCGACTCAGCGAGTTATACCTTTGAAGATACCAGACGAGATGTCGCTTTATAATCCTCTCCAGAGTTTTACCAATGCAACTCGTCAAGGCGACACTTCGATAACTGCTAATAGCTGTCTTGTCATTTCCTCATTTGAACATTTTGATTTCAATGAGTGACCAAGTGAGGGTTTTTTTAGCTAAACATTTTTGATTTTCAATTTTACTGATAATTATTGATTTCATTTTGTAATATATTACTTTTTATATAAAAGGTTTTTTTAAAACAACTATTTACTTTTATTTTATTTATGAACTTCATTTGTCTGCAAACATGATCCGTTTCCTTGCCAAGTCATTGTTGGTAAATATGCAGGCAAAACGATATTGGTTTGTAATCTGGTTATTTTTTGCTGTCAGTAATTAGGTGACGCACTGTCAAAGAACAATTACATACATCACAAGCGGGTGGATCTCAGTTGCAAGAGATGCCGATGAAATAGCTCATTATCCTCTTATAGGTTTAAGTTAATTTCTTGGTGATTTAATACCGAACATTTTGATTTCACTAGGTTATTTAATCAAATTTTGATTTCAAAAATTAATATTGGCAAATGTTCATTAAAGACCTGGGTAAACAGTATTAGAAGTTTTTAAAACAATACTTTGCTGAAACTAACATCACACACATCAAGTTGATGTTGGATGTGATGTGGTGGATAGTCAGAGACCCAAAGTTATAATATGCTCTGTTATCATCATGAATAATTTATTTGAAATGACATTTTTTGTAAAATTTCTTATTTAAAGAAGAACCATTTCACTGATTTGGTTTCACATTTCACCCCTAGTTTAATCGATTGGTGAGTTTTATTCATTGATGTTGTCCACTTATTTGTTCGGGTCTTACCCACGGAGCTGTAATTGATGAACTTTGTTCAGCTTAGGTAGATAGAAACGTACATACTTGCACTCTGAAAATGAAAACCTCAACTATTGTCTACTAAACTCAATAATCAACGTACCTGTGCCCAAAGTGGAGTTCGCGGGGCGCTAGTAGAGACGCCTTCAGCAACAGGTGCGCTGTGCTTCATGACTTCAGGAACCAACATTTCATCGTCGTCGTCTACTGAGCGTCGCAGTCCACGTCTGCCACTTCGGCGCGTCTTTCTTCGTATCCGAGTCGACGCCAGCAATGTCAGCAGCACCAACGCGCAAACGCTTAGCGTCGCCAACGTCAAGGGTCGACGCCATGCGAAGCTGAAAGGCTGATTGGATCCTGTACCTTGCCTGAATGTGAACAGCAGAGACAAATCACGAACGGTACACTGCGCTTGGGACGCCGACCTAACATGCACTGTACAATAATGTCGTTCACCCCACATTACATACATATTGGGAGTGTCATCGCAGGCTGTGTGTAGGAAAATCGTCCTCTTTAGGCTGTTTTGAGCAGTCCCACGTTTTCCCAGACGTAAGATGTAAGATCAGAAAGTTACTGGTCTGATCTAATTCGCGCACACTCAGAAAAAAGTGGTATTTCAAATCGTGACATTTGAGTTACTTATGGCCTTAAATGTGATTTTCCTCTCTCATTCCAACACGTCAGATACAAGGGCAAACCTCACCTCTACACACCATGTCGGGCTTTAAATGTTATGTGGTGATAAAATGTTTGTCGAAAGAAGGTCGTGCACTGTTATGCAAGATTCACGAACACCTTCAAAATGAATGAAAATTTCTTATGCATATTTCAATGTATAATTTGTGAAAAATTGTTCAACTTGGAAGAGAATACCTTGAACAGAACCCCTGAAGAGGGCGACAGAGGAGAACATTGTGTTTGTTGAGAAAAAAATGTTTTCAGATTGAAGACTAAAATCTAAAACCAAAAATAACCCTGACAGTCTGTGCATCTTGAGAAAAAAATCAAACTGGAATTATCAATGAACATTAAAGTATCCATGAACATGAGCAATTATCCATGAACATGAACAAGCTTCATGCGCGTTATATGTCCCAACCTCTTTTCGTAGTGTAGAATTAAGACCGTATCAACTGCGCTCGAACATTTTCAGAATGCCAAGAGTACGAAGATACAGTTCTTCAATCCATCGTCACCGGCGATGAGAACATAGTTTTGAATGATACTCCATGAAAGCAAATGAGAATCCATGAAATGCATTGCTGGACAATGTCTAGTCATAGAAATATTGTATTCCTCTTTCCTTTGGTAGATGAGTATTAGACAATATCAAGGATGCCAGGTGCATTACCGACCCCACCTCCGCGAGGTGAAAGATATTACTGACGTGAGAGCGAATGATTATCAGTGACTGTTGTGGTGGAATGAATGACAGGAGAAACCCCGATAAAATCTGCCGCAGATTCGCATTTTCAACTGCAAACTCAACTTGAATCATCCAGGATTTGAACAACCGACAGCAAAGGTAGAAAGAGAGGACTCTAATCACTATCCCTCATTAACACATTTAGCTCTAACCACTCTACAGCTAAAGAATGCTTCAAGTTTGACATGGAACCGGAAAGTCACGAAACTTTTTGTCGCGTTCATGACGTAGATGCATTATGGAACATTTTTCGAATGTTGGCATCTCTGAAGAGATATTTTGTGCTGTTTGAATATGTGTTGAGGGTGCCCGGTGGCGATTTAGTGGAAATGTCTTCGCCACTGATTTTCAATAACATGGAGGCAATGATTGGAAGACAATTTTGTTTCCCACGTTTCAAGAATATGAATCGCGTGTATTTCCAATATTATTTTCATAAATTCGACACCATTGTAGATCAGAAGTATTCTTGATTTTCAACGATGATCGATTCTTGTGTGTGTGTGTGAGTGGGGGGGGGGCTTTACGACATCGAGGTCATTAGAGTCCTAAAATTCTATACAGGTAGGGAAAATGCAGTTACGTACTAAGGAGAGCCAACATGACTCTCCCCGCGTGGACTCGCTGAATGACTCAACCATACCCACTAAAAACCCTCCTGAATTACAATATATCAAAACATATCTCAAAACATACAAATCCACAACATTACAGACGAGCAAAATGAAAGATACCCTAACCCTAATAGCGTCGGGATCGGAAAGAACAAGAGGTGACAAAGGATAGTCAGGAAAGAGAAAGGAAAGAACCTTTCACAAGTAAGTCGAATGATCGATTCTGATATATATGGTGTGGCATTGGGAATAATCTAAGGTGTGTCCATTGGAAGAGTTCCAATGTTCCAGGTAAGTAGTATTATTCTGCAAGTAGGAGATTGAAAACACGACAGTATAACCGATGTCTTTATCGAATCTGGTGTCGGCATTGAGCACTAATACGAACACCACTTCTTATTCGCTATCAAGAGGGATTACACTTGAGTTAACATTTGAGGGATCACTCATGGGTATATGTGTATGTATATATATTTGTGGGGCTTTACGGCTCATGTCGACATCAAAGGTCATTGGAGCGCGAAAAACTTCTACAGGTAGGGAAAATGCAGTTACGTACTAGGGAGAGCCAATATGACTCCCCGCTTGTGGGACTCGTCGAATGATTCAACCCTACCCACTAAAAACCCTCCTCATATACAACACACCAAAACATATCTCACAACATACATCAAATGGAGGTGGGGGTTAAAATGAGGGGGGCACATAAAATAAGCGTGACAAAGAATAAGGGGGGACAAAAAATGAGAGGAATGAGGAAAATGAAAGATACCCTAGCCTTAATGGCGTCGGGATCGAAAAGAACAAGAGGTGACCAAGGGAGGTCAGGAAAGAGAAAGGAAGGAGCATGGCACAAGTAAGTGGAAGTAATGCCAGACTCAACTCGGGGCCCCGTGTTCGCCAAACACGTACTTACTAGATGTAAGTCCCCTGGGGAGACTCATGGGTATAAAATCAGGTTGGTGCGCATGTACGTCTTATATTAATTGTCAATACCACTCACGAGGAAAGGTCAACATTATGGTCTAGTTATCTTCGTGTTGACAATAGTTAGTGATCCTCAAAATTCGGAAATTTTAGTAAGTATACAAGATGAAAAATATTTCTGAAAAATCACGAAAAGTTTATCTGAGATCTAGAGTGATGGTCATTATTGAGATTATGCTATAGGACCATCTAGTTAAAAATGTATCTAGTGCAATTGAATGTTATGTATCCAAAACATCTAAGAATTGAACGTAAATTTGAGTTTTCAATTACAGTGAAGTGACTTCTTCCATGTGTTCTTTTAACAGAAATGAAGATTAATTTGCAGCGGTATTCTTCAGAGGAAACTATGAATGTGCTAATGGCAACATCGTATATACCAGCACTGAATGAAATACTTAACAATTAAATATCATTTAAATTTGTTTTAGTTATATTTTCTCGAACCTTAAGCAATACAATATTTTGCAAATATTTTGCGACGTGCCACTCGCAAATTATCTGTTGTGTTTCCTGGATTAAAATTTTTGTATTTTGCTTCCACCTCGTTTTCCAAAATTTTGAGCGTCGTTTCTAAAATGTTAAGCAATGAAAGTACTAAGCGTTTTATAGAGTAATGTTTAAAAATATTTTTAACAAAAATAATTTTTTGAAATCTATAATAATTTTTTGAAATCTATATTTTAGAGGTTTCTGGATAATAAGTTTATTAAGAGAGGTTAGTCTCTTAGAAATTACACTAATAATACGTTATAATTGTAATGAGCTAAAAAATGCAATCAAACCGCCACCAGTTTTCTTGCAGCCTATTTCGACGGCAGACAGAGGCTAGTTTTTTTAGTATTTGGAGAATTACTTTTACTACTAGTCATTTGGTATTTGGAGAATTATTTTTAATTCGTTTTAAAAGCATGTTGTTTGGCACGAAAATATTTTAAATTCAGTCTAAAAGCAGGACTTTAATGAAGGTTTGCGAGAATCTAACAAGAGAGATGAGAACTCATGACCTTGCGACATTAGCTCCGCAAAATATTTTTGCTAGGAACATGTAGCAATAGTTATCGTATAGTGTACATCTTAAGTTCTCATAGCATTAAATCGACAAAACTAAAGATAAAATTAAAATGAGTGGTGTACGGAATCTAATTGTCACTTAATATTAAAAACGTTGTTTCTTCAAAGAATATTCACCTTATCTGAGTAAGCACAATTAGTTTCTGCTCTTCATCGTCCGCCTCTCTCTGATCGCGAATGTGGTCTTTTATTGGAAGATTCACAAAAGAGCCTCTAACAATTGGAGCCGAAGAATCTTTTCCGGATGACGTTTCTGAGTTATTTACTTCAAAACTAGTTCTCATATTGCTATCTTCAACATCCTCAGGTATTTGAGGATCGAACATTGCTGGTGCCACGAGGAAAGCAGCTCTGAATTTGTCAAAAAATGGTTCAAATACTCCAGTTGCTTTTTCAGAATTCATTTCTCCGCTCACATTAGTACGTCCTTGCTGATCTATATAAGAGTTGTTCTCACTGAGATTAGTGGACAGATCAGAACGTTTGGCGTTAAGTAACAGGACGCGGATATTATTTTGGAAATTACTGTCCTTGTTGTCACCTATTGTATGTGGAGGTAGTTCAAAGATTCCTTGGCCCACATTCTGAATACCACCGATAAGTTCAGAATCAATCTCTCTCTTGGATAACTCTCCCGTTACATCCACTCCTTTCCAATCACTATATTCTGCCCCCAATCCTCTGTCGAGGTTCGAAATACTCGAATCCACTCCATTTGGCATTTGCAATTGGAGCCGAAGATTTCTCGATATCGTGATCTGGGGACTTTCAGGTATCAAGGGATTCTGTATCTCCTCAGTTTCAAATGGAATGAGCATTGATTCCACTCGAGCAATGAGCTCCACCATATTGCGATGTTTGTCCTTGGGCTGGACTCTCTCTCGCCTCAAAGTATCCATCAACATTAACTTCTTCGCAATGGCATGCTCATCGTCGTTAGGTGCTATTCCCATACCGTCCTCGGCAACCATAGGTTTAGCTGTGAAAAAGAGAAAACAATAAGAAGAAATATCTATATGAAAGCGGCGGCGATTTCCTGACAAGACTCATTCATCAACGCAGACAGAAATATTTAAAGATATGAAGGGAATAAGTTGAATTTTTTTTATTTTGTCGAGACCTGCTAAGAAGGAATTTTTCGATACATTTTAATGGGTGCAAAGGGGTCGTGATGTTTCCCGGGTTTAGTCGTTCGTGTTAACGGCCTGCTATATAGTAACCTCAAGTTCGAGATATAACCTCGAATTTGCTACATAAATGTTACTACATTACTTATCTAAATATATAGAGTTTTTTTTAATTTTACTTTTAAGTGGATGGAAAGGAGTATAAATATTTGATGAGTTTTCCTGGCTGACAGATAAATCAATGCAGACAGAATAATATTAATGATAAAAATTTGATATTTTGACAAAATGTTGAATTTGTGTTGTAGGGGCACACTAAGAAAAGATTTTTGGACTTTCTTATTTTTTAAAGTTGGGGCTTTAGGACTCGCCAACATCTTTAAGGTCTTAAGGTCATTAAAACTCTTAATTTCTGATCTTAATGAGGGGATTTGAGGTAATGAAATTTTTTGTATTTCCACTATTATTAATATATTTTATAAATTAATTCGGATATTATCCAGTTTTTAATGTTTAGATTGTAAAACAAAATATCCAAATGTCAATTTATATAGTATTTAATACTTCTACTTTAATGGGGGCAAGGGAATGAAAATATTTAGTGTGTTGTTCTGAATGGCGAACTTATTTATCAACTTAAGGAAGGACTAGCACTCCACGCCAGTCACTGAGAAGTACAATTAGTTTCTTTATTATCTTTCTAATTGTTTTGCAAAACAACATTATTATTTTGATCAAGAAAAAACAAAATTTAATTTGTATCTCTCTCGTAAAAGTAAATATTAATAATATTTAAAAATTTTGCTCGCAATTTTTTTAATACACAAAAGCATGTAAATGTATAGCGACCGTCCGCAACTTTTTTGTATTCATGTTTAGCACCGCGAAAAAAGTAAAATATCTTATTGAAAGTCTGGTGACATATTAACAAAAGAGAAGTAAAATACTGTTGAAAATTTCCAGCAAAGTAAACTAAAGTCCTGATATATTCGTGATTTAAAACTTAGTCTGCTCTTGAAAGTACGTATTTTCTACATAAGATGTAATGTACTCCATCATAATAGTTATAAAATTATTTCATTTAAATGGCCGGTGATGTCTGTTTTTATGTTAAAATCAAAATATATTTATATCTGTTGATTTACGCCAATGGGGATTTAGTTATAATAACACACGTACTACCTTAAGTACGAGAGTACCAGAAAATTTACGAAAATTCTTCTCATGTAAGATTAAGTAAGATCTTTTATATAGTCTTGACTGTTGCATCAATCATTGTTCTATAATGCAAATGAAAACCTTATATTTTTTCGTTTATGTTGATATAAATTTATCACTGACCACTACTTCTGGTAATTGTGGTCAGTTATTCCTAAGAGTATTATTTATTATGTATTTTGTAATTATATGGATGGAATA
>NNCF01125809.1:255212-297958 GCA_002313205.1 Laupala kohalensis | reverse complement strand
AGTGTACTTTCCGCATACCGCGTTGATGACGCGCTGGCTCTGGTTCTCCCTCGCACCGCCGTGCGCTGCTGAGGTGTCGACATCGGGAGTGAGTGGCGTTGCTCTGTCGGCGGTCGCACCGGCGATGTTACCGCGTCATCAACTGGGGCTGGGGTGTCTCTCTTACTCGCCTTCTTCAGGGCCTCTAGCGTGTAGCGCTTCCCATCCACCACAAGTTTATCAAAACGCAAAGAAGCCCTGTGCCCTTTGCTCCTAGCATCCTGCAAAAAATGCCCGAGCTCTTTGCGTGTCTGTCGTACTGCAGAGGAGAAGTCCTTCGCGGCGCAAACACCGCGAAGAGATTCCTCGGTCGCCTCACGCAAATAATGGGAAGCTCCCAGTAAGAGTTCCTCTCTCTTTTTATAAGAGGCCAATTTCACCACTCTTGGCCTCTTTCCTATCTTGTGGCCCACACGGTGTGCGCGCTCTATGTCGCACTCAGTTAGCACTACTCCCGTCTGGGCCGCGACGTCTCGTACGAGCCGCTCCGTGTCCCTCCATGTTCCGTCCAAGTCCAAGCCAAAGTNGCCAAAGACAAGAAGGTTGTTCCTTCGCGACTGGTTTTCCAGGTAGTCAATCTTTCGACACAGAGCTTTATTCTCTGTCTCGAGAGACGCAACCCGGTGCTCCAGACACTCCACTTTCTGCATGTAACCCTGCCAGATAGCGGAGTGCGCGGTCAGACTCTCAAGAATTTCCTCCTGTCCGGCTCGAAGTCGTCCTCCAGAGCGGTGTCAGTGTTAGTGGGGCCAGGGTTGAATTCTATTCCACCTATAACTAATAGAATGCCTATTAGTGCCGCACTAATTAGACATGTTAAATTTAAGGAATGGGTAACTAATGCACCCAGTACCCGTGGTCGTCTCACACATCCAATAGCAGCTCGCCACTGTTCAATCGAAATTATCTCTACCAGTTACAAAGAATAATGAAATGAATAATACACTATACTTATCTTTAGAATATTTTTACGTTCTGGAACACACAGGAAATTCACTAAACGTTCACAATTCGTACTTCACTTTCCTTCGGCACTTGCAGGTATACGGCTCAGCGGAGCTACGACGCGCACGTCCTTTCACTTCGGTGTCTCAGACAAAACTCCAAGTAAGAATTAAGTGGTCGGAATGAGTGTGCCATAATTACATTTTTAATCTGGCTCTTGAATATACTCACAATGGTGCATTAAACGTACCAGTAGAACAGCCATTGTCGAATATGGAAGTTTCTATCTCGATTCTTCGTACATTTTTAAACTATTGTAATGAGATTCAATCATTGAGGTTGATCGTATTAAGAAAAAAAGATGTTGAAAAGCTTTCCATTCATGTCACCGCAATAAGAAGGGTTTATAAAACAAGAGAATGTGGGAGATACTACGAACGTGAGGGGCAGTCTAGCAATTAACCACTTCCGGCGGAAATCGAGAGAGAATTGACGCAGCGTCTCACCACATCCGCTTCCGCTCTGCGTCAAAGCGTACCAAGTTTGTCTATTCTCAAGTTTAATAACAAGAGCAGTTCGAAGAAACGTCTTTGTTGAGCCGGTTTCTACTCTCCTCGGAAAGATCGGCCCGTGTTATTCATTAGGTAGCTTCTGACAATCGCTCTTGTTTGTTGTATTGTGAGATTCTCTCGTGAACGTTTTGGAAGATATTTGCTGAAGAAACTCATTACCGAGTTCGCCATCTTGTAAAGTCAATGTAAGGCGTAATCCATTTCGCTTCAATTTTAAATATTCAAAAACGTACTCTTTTAAGTTTAATTTGTAAACTTTTTTGAAAAAATTCTGTTTATTAACCCCATGACCAGTTTAAATGAATTTGAGATCTTAAGTCAGTCTTAATACAAAATACTTACCCTTGAGAATGAAAAAGATTAACTTTGTGAGCCAAAATCCATACTAATATATAAATGCGTAATGTGAAAGTGTGTGTCTGTCTGCTTGTTACTTGGCCTCGTAATGAAATTTGGCAAAGAGATCGTTTAGATGTCAAAGAACATGGCTAACGTTTATTTTTGAAATGTGGGAAGAAATGATAGAAAATAACTTTGAAGATAAACGTCGATGAAATCGGGGGAATAAATCAACCATTTTCACAGCCCAAACGGTTAGGGATAGATGGCATCTATTACAATATTATTTGCATGACAGTCCTACAAAAATAACCGCGGTAGTATATGTCTGTTAAGGTTAACCTAAATTATAGAAAAAACTGTTAGGAAAAATTGAAGTGTTGAAATACTTCAATTTTTTTAGAAAAAAATCTATATTCAACAAATTTAATGAGTTCTTTATTTGTGCATTTCACAAGGATAAAAGACGTCTTTAAATCGTAAAATTTGGAGGATAGTTTAGATTTGACAAGAGTGTTTTCCTAAAACATTTTCTCAATTACATTAGTGAAAATAAGTCTTGGAGGATACACATCAATACTATCAAATCTCCAACATTATGGATAACATTGTCACGTTTTATCAATTGAAATGTGAGAGAGAATGAAGCTGCAGACATCAAAAAATTCACGCGCGCAAAGCCTCCGGTACTAAGCTAGTAATACATGTACACAACAGGATTCGGTTTACTACTGTCCGCAAGCGAATAATGTTTTTTAAAATATATTTTAATAGGTAATTGACGAGTACCCAGATTTGAGAACAACTGCATATGATAGGGAAAGTCATTGATCACAAATTAGATCCTTTCTCAACGCTTTTGCCGGACAATTCCTCAAATAAATTAGCATTTCAGATAGAAAGTTCTTTAACCTCAGATCATCACGAAATGAATTTGATGATGGGGAATCCGAGTTTAGTGAGATGTGTTCCAAAAGTAATGTATTTGTATACAATAATATTCATCTAAGTAGAAAAGCTGAATTTCAAACAGTTTTAATCTAGTCTTTCTAACTGTTCATTTTTTAGTGTATTGATGAATAAGGTATCTTTTATTACATAAAATATTAACTTTGTTTACCGTCTGTCATTTAGACTATTACACGGGCTATACCAGACCTAACGAAAAAGCTGCGTTCTTCATACGTTTAATAATAAACGCGTGTGTATCTTTGGTAAACCATATGGCAAAGAATTATTACACGAGGTGGTATATAAACTATTATATGTTTCTGTATCTATGTAATTATTTAATTTCCATCGTCAGAGTAATGACTGAATTTCCCATTATTCTATTAATTGGATTTCTATTAATATATTCATATGTAGAGCTATCTTGTAACATAGGTTCAAGTGTAGTTACCTCGCATTATATTAATAATGATCACTTGATGGATTAGAAAATACATTTATTTTGGACAAAGAAGTTAATTATTACAAACTTTGTGTATCAGAAATGATATTTATGAAAAATACACAAGGGAGTTTGAATTTAAGCATAGAAAACACTGAAAGGCTATATACAATACAGTATTACATGTTTGTGTAGTTTCTGCTTTTTTGTAAACATAATATATATTCATATTTATGTTTAATATAATGTTCAATTGTTTTTTGTTTATTTCTCCTTATAATTTATTAATATCTGGGTGACTGAGCTTCACTCGGAAGACTCACAAAATGGTCATATGATTTTCAATCGATCGTTAAATTTTTTAAAATATAGTATCGATGTATGACCACGCGTAGCATGATCTTGACAATGAATCTAAAAAATATTTTTCGTAATGGGATTCGACCCATGCTTACTCGGTTACACTGCTGTGTAACCATTAATATAAGAAATAATAATTCCATACGTAACTATTTTGCTAATTTGGGGACTGCGCAGTTTACGTTGCCCATATATGATGTGTCCGAGTTTAAGGAGTGATTCCTAATTTTATGGAAATGACACACTATATTTACCCTATAGAACACATTCAGAGAGCAAAGAGATAATAACCAATTGTCTTCAATAGTCTCAACGTCTCGAATATGAACGTGTGAGGTTCGGGTTCGATTTCCCGCCGAGAAAGTTATATTTTCATTTATCTTTGTGAACATGATCTACCTTATTATACTTTCCTCGTGTGTTTTATTTTTATTGTATTTATTAAAAAAACATTTTTCTTCAGTCAAAGGACAAATTTTAAGACAGGTGTCTCCGGTTTAATCAACTTGGTTTGCTGTTGGTGGCGAATATGAGTTTTCGGATTCTTAACAAAAATATGTCGCGGATGGTTCTTTCCGTGATGCAGCTGGTGGTCAGTTTAGGAGGTTCAACAGGAAATGTGGTGGTCAAATCCACTAGAAAAATATTTTAATATTCCACGTCTTTGATTGCCGTAGTATTCGTTTAGATTTGGCAACGCTGAACACATGATTCGGCTTGTTAATGTCACGTGTGATAACTTTAGTGACGAAATGTTATGCGAGGAAAATGTCTAAAATGGAAAATAATTAGAAAAAGATTTTATAGAAAGGAAAAGAAGGTGACTAAAAGGGATAAACTACGGAGGAAGAAAGCTTAAGAGGAGGGGAAAAATATAATAATTTCAGAAAATATTTTATTGAAAGTGCCAAAGCGGCATTCGGAAACTTATGTTATCATTAGTTACCTACAATCAAAGTTAAAAGAATATAACAAAATTGGAGAAATAATAAAAATAAAGTAAACTATGTAATAAATGTATAAATATATAATAAATTAACAATATATAATAAAAGAAAAAATATGTGAAGCTAAGAATAACATATACAACTGATGTTTCTTATAACTACAAACAATTATTTGGTTCTGATTATTACCTTTATTTCAAGTAATATACGAAAATTTCCTTAAAAAATTAAATTACAAATAAAATGCACGGAATGTATAGAGCAAATTTTAAATTTTTTAGTAAAACAGATTTTTTGTTATAGATACATATTAGAAATAATATTATGAAAATGGTATTAAATTAAAGTGCATTAACTTAAATTGAAATATTTTGGTCTTATAATTAGTTTAAAATAAATATATCAATATTAAAAAACATCAAATTCTTAATATTAATCCTTCTCTGTTATAGTGAATGCATGTCTCATTGTTTCGAAGTCATTACATTGCGGTTCCTACGCTCTTTTTTTGTTCAAACAAATGCACCTCATGAACGTGTATACGTGCGACAATGCCACATCTGACAAGAACGAATGTAATTTCATTGTAAGAGCTGATGTTTGAGGCCATGGAACGTTGTATTTTTTCAACATAAATTTATCAATATTTCATTTAATAACCCATCTCAGTCCATGTTTTCGACAGTTATTGTTAATTCAAATTTTCTTTATAACTAAAGTTAATTTTACTAAGTTCTTACTGTTAATTGTTTCGCTGTAATTAAAAATATTCGGAAGGTCATATATCTTCATAAGAAACCATGTCAATTGAATTGAAAAACTAGAGTTGGTTTTGCAATTACTCGCTTCAAAACCCATGAATCGCTCTAAAAAGTCATAACAATATTCAGGAGATTAAAATAAATTAGTGTGCCGATTTTCACAGAATTCTCACTGTTAATTGTTCTACCGATAGAACCTCCTTAAGCAGCAAACTTAGCAGTTTTATTCGCATTTCTGTTATTCAGAAGTTATTTATTTATAGTGAAAATGTTAGAAAGAGAATGAATGTATTAATAGACTTATCATATCGTAAGAAAAAATAATTAAAAAATTGCGCGCCCCCGAGTATGGAACCCCGGTCTTACCGAGTGAGAAGTACCGAGTACCGTGACCTTCGGCTAGAGCACATACTCACTTTTTTTATTCTACATTATTTGTATTATTAAACAAGTATTACACACTTGTGTTAAAATTAACTAAGCTACTATAAGTAACATTAGAATCTACAGCTAATTTATAAGTAGGTGATACGTTTGCTAAAAAAGCTCTCTCACGTGTAGCATAACGACGTCTCCTTTCTTCTGAGCGTTAATGCCTTCATCTCTTTCTAGGCCTCGTGTTTTGATTACACGCAGTCGTAAATTTTCCAAATGCTGTCTTCTTTGTTCAGTATTTACTTCAACTATTCGTTCAATTGATATTCGTTGATAATTTGCCGACAAATTCAAATACACCCAAGATCAGAGATGCATGGAGTAGGGGCATGTGAAGGTCTCGAATGCGCACATTTTTATTTGTCGAATGCTGCAATGCTGCCGCCGGTGGCACCCATATATACTTAACATATAAAATTTTGGTGTGTGGATTTACGGAAAAAACGATTTTTCACCAAGTCGGTACTTAGCCCATTGACTTCCTAGAGTACAATTCCCCTATATACCAAATTTGGTGAAAATTCTTAGAGTCATTTCCGAGATATACATCCGCATATATACAGCAATTACTCGTTTAAGAGTATTAGATTATTTGATCACCTATCGACGACTTAAAAACGAAGTCGAAACGATATGAGCTCTTTTCACAAAATATATATTTGTTCGTCCATAGAAGGTCGTTAGTCTCTCATTATTTATTGAATTAGTTATAAATAGTATATGATAATTGCTCATTCTCTACGAATCGTTTACATCAGCATAGTCAGACGGCTCAGCGCTCTCATTTTTTTGGATTCAAGTAGTAAGTAGCATCCTTTTCAAATAAATGAATCAAGTAATTCTTTGGTGTAACTTTTAAATGCACTTATGTCGGAAAGGAAAATATGAAATAAAAGGAAATCTCAGATGCCGTTTAATGCTCTAAAGTACGATACTCCATTTGAGTAATGAACTCCGACCAGGTTTCACAGAAAAGGAATTTTTAAAAATAGGGAACATTTGCGTATTAATGTATATGATATTCGTGATAATACTTGTAACGTTCTAAATTATAGTTAAAAGTAGTAATTTCTAGAAACGAAATGAGCATTTCCCTTATGTGTTGAAATGTTATTGTTTTGTTATAAGAATTTTATTGTTTTATCAAGCTCTATCAACTAAATATTATTTCTGAAAACATTATTTGTACTGTGAAGTAAATAAAACCATTAAATCGCTAAAGGGACAGAAAAAGTATTTTTAATACTAACGAATTAATTTATACATATTCGGTAACTTGGTGTTTCTGATACTGACATTAAACACTGAATAATACTGTTTGTTATGCATATATTTCTTCCGTGTACCCTAGACGTGATAAGTTTTCGGTCAGGTGAAAACGGCGACGATCTGGAAATTAACCCGGGACTCCTGCTTTCACCCGTGCAAACAAGGAAGAATCCCGGGTTCGATTCCCGGCTCGTTGCCATTTTCATTTGACCGAAAAGTTAATACAGTTTGTATGCTTGACATGAAAGGATTTGTGAAAATATAAATCGCATATCATAATCATAAAGCATATATTGATGTATTTACTCATGATATGTTGTAATTCTCAATTCACGATATATTGCTTTTGTGAGATATAATCTATGGATTTTGATTGGGAGTGGCTACTTTATGGAGATGCTATTTTGCTTCTCTTTAATTTTACTCATATTCAAAAAATATTGTTATATTTTTGGAGAGTATATAAATATAAAGTGTGAGTCGAACAATTAGTCACTATTTTTCTTTGTTTACGCTCAGTATTTAAGCTGATAACATTTAAAAGAGAATAGTGGCATGTTATAAATCAGACGACTGTGAGCCCCGTACCACGCCGCTAAGCTCCGAAGAGAGTATTCTTTCTACTTTCGAATGGCAACGTGACTCGCCATTTCCTTCAAAACTTATGACTCATGCATAGTCTCCACTTAGTCGAGTGTTTCTTATTATTTCGATTTCTTGTACTGTTAACAAAAATGTAATGCATTCAAGATATTTATTTATTTATTTTTGAAGGTCTCATATTTCACTTTTTGACATTGTCTACAATCATATTTATATTGATATAAAACCGACTTTTTCTGTAAACAACTATTTATTATCTCACAACGTTTCAGCAGAGATTCCTGCCATCGTCAGATGAATGTATGTTTTTGATTATATAAACAAATGTTGATACATCTTGGTTACAAGTTCAAAACAATTTAAACACAATATACAAATAAAACAATGACAGAAAAAATTAACTTTATAAAACATAAAGCAGAAAATCATTGTAAACAAGTTCAAATTTTAGATACGTTTTCCGTGTCTATTTTTAAATGTAATGTGTTTTTCGTAAATTTTATGTGCAACATTTATGACATTATACGTTTATAATAATTGATATAATTGATAAGTTTAGGATATTATGTCAAATAGTGATATTGTTGAATTCATAAAATGTTTAGAGTATAATCTGAACAAGTTACTTGAAGGGAAACATGACTTTTTTGAAAAAATCTCATTGAGTGTTTCGTAAAGGCAAACTTGAAAAGCAGAAAAACAAAGCACATTCATAACGATATAAAGTACATTCAAAATAATACAAAATGCGCTAAAAAGTTTTTAGAAGGAAATGAATTATTTTTAACTCCAGCAGATAAAGGTAATGTTACTGTTGTTCTTTCACGGGATGAGTATACTGAGAAAATGGAGTCAGTGTACGGGGATGGTTCAACGTACAAACAAATTAGTCGTAATCCTCTAAACAGAATAATAGAACGTTTAAAAACTCTTCTCAATAGATGGAAACAATACAACTACATTGACAACATTACACACAATAAATATATTGTATATATATTCAGCTAAACTCTCACGAGCTTATGGATTACCTAATATCCATAAAGAAAACATTCCATATAGGATAGTTATATCATCATAGTCCTCTACATGATTTTTCCAAATGTATATTACAAATTCTGAAACACGGTCTCGAAGAAGATAATTTTTTCTATGCGGAATAGTTTGAAGTATGTTAATGGAAATAGAGGCCTAGTAATTGATTATACTTTAAGTTTGGTCTCTTTTGATGTTGTTACACTTTTTACAAATCTGCCTAATGATTTATCAAAATTGAACAAAACTGCGATATTCCAAAAGATGAAATCGTCATAGCTTTAAAATTAATAATTTAATCAACATATTTTACGTGTAATAAACAATTGTACCATCAAGTTGAGGGATCACCAATGGGTAGTCATATTAGTCCGTTTTTGTCTGTATTTGTTTTGCGTGATCTTGAAAGATCGTGTCTGAGTAATTTAAATTTTGAGTTTCTGCTTTATGCTCGTTCATGTTGATGGTATTTTTTTGTATAATTCCAACAGATCAAATAGAATCAATGTTAAATGTGTTTAATGGATATCATCCAAGATTGAAATTTACGTTGGAGAAGGAAACAGAAGGAAAATTAATTATTTTAGATATCTCTATGTCGCGTGGAAACAATAAATTGCTTTTTAATTGATATAAAAAAGCTTATTCCGGACGTGTATTAAATTATTTTTCGGATAATCCTTTTGTGCAAAGTATTGCAATGATATATAATTTGGTTAACAAAGCAATATTGCTGTATGATAATTGCTTCCATCACGATAACATACAATTTGTAACAACAATCTTACTAGCAAATTATTAACCTAGAAGTTTTATAACGAAATATGCCATGTGAAACATCCTTCAAATACGCAGAATTCTCAATCAAAGGTAAGTAATAAATATTTTGTAATATTTCCATATCATAAAATAATAACTCCAATTTTAAGTAGATTTTTTCTCCAAGAAAACAAATGGTTAGAGAACACCACAAGGAATCAACCTTACAATCCTTTAATTAAGGGAAAATATGTAATAGACAACATGCCTTCACAAAATGTTGTTTACAAACTTGTTTGTATAAATTGTCCCTTTTGCTATATTGGACACACAAAACGTAAATTACAGACGCAAATCAAGGAACATCATCGCAATATTAACACACTACAACATAATGTTATTTCATTACACCGATTAAATTTGAATAAATTAGTAAATCGGGAAAATGTTTTAATTTTAGATCAGATGCGATATTATAATAAACATATAATTTCAGAAATGTTGCTTATAAAATTTACGAAAAACCCATTAAATTTATAAACAGACACGGATAACTTATCTTAAATTTATACCTGTTTACAATGATATTCTGCTTTATGGGTTTTTTTCAAGTTATTTATTCTTTCTGTCATTGTTTTATTTGTATATTGTGTTTAAATTGTTTTCAACATTTGTGTTACCAAGATATATATCAACATTTGTTTATGTAATCAAAAAACATACATTCACCTGACGATGGCAGGAATCTTTACTAAAATGTTGTGAGATAATAAATAGTCCACAGAAAAAGGTTGGTTTTATATCATTATTTCATTATCGTTTCACTTCAAAATTATAACATTTCTGTCCTACTGGAAGCATTTTCACTTTCTTGTAATGGAGTACTTAAAGTCAGATATTCGTATTTTTAATTACTTTGAGACATTTCGGTTATTTAAGCTAGAGTATGTGGAAAAAATGTTCTAGAAACCCCTCAAAGATATGTGCGTAGGTCTTACTTCTGGAAAGAAATTGAATATACTCATCATATCTCCATAATCCATAATTATAAACTATAAAGTAAAAAGAGTCTTTGGAAAATGTAGATCTCATTAAATTTATTTAAAGACAGATATGGGAATTTTCAATTATTTTCTATCATATTGAACGTTCAAATGTTTTTTCTTTAATACAAATGATATAAAAAAGTAAAAATAATTACATAGGAGAATCCGTCTGAATAATTACAAGGAAGAAACATCTCTCTCTGACAAATTCGTAAGAACGTATTGTAAGAAGAAGCTGTGATTTGTTCAAGACAAAATACATGAAGGGACATACTCAACCAGAACGATACAAAATAAACGAAGGGACAAACAAAAGAACAACTCATCCTAATCTGCCAATACAAATCACAACACAATTACATTAATAAACGATAACTACCAAATGCGGGTGCACATGTCAAGGCTTCCTGTGGGACAAATATTTCTCCTCAGCATCAAGCTCGTCACGACGGTCCCTAAACCAAGCTTTTGATTTGTCTTGCCTACTCTTATATTCTAACAATTTCACCATCCTCTCTTTCTTTGTTTTCTCACTGCATATACTTGTTAGATACTTCTCTATATCATTAGATAAATGCAAGTCTACTGTCGCTCAAAATTCATTTTGCGAATAGCGTCTCTCTTAATATACCCCCTCAGATTCCCGCAACTTTCTACATAACCTTTCACTCGCGTCGCAAGCTAGCTGTTATCTCTAATTAATGGGTCATATTCATTTATTTGTGACGTGATATTTTGATTCTCATCAACAAATTCATGTCATTTAATACTCGAAAAATTAAATAGAATATTTCTTGATTTAAAAAGTATTTTTAATAATTAATATTATAATAAAATGTTTCCTTTAGTAATGTATGAGGAGATAATTCCGGAAAAAAATTCTCTCTGACAGCATAGGTTTAAAACACTAACAAGGGATCTTAAAACAAGCGCATGTCAAAATTGGTCCTAATTTTTTAAATACTGAAACATTAACAACTATTATCTCCTGTCAAAATATTAGTTACACTGCCACAGGAAGGCACTGAAAATAAACTCCAAAAGTCCGTCAATTTTTGGCATCTACTTTCCGCTCACACCTTGGACAATCGGGAGAAAAGTCAACCCTCAGCCGCTTATTCGACTGTCGCTGCTCGTCTGCTTTGTTCAGGGTTGACTCATAAAAATGGTTCTTCTCCGTGCGAGGTTTTTCATATATTTTTTTCAGTGCCTTCCAATGCGCCATCGTTGCTAATATTTTGACAGGACGTACTAATAATCAGGATCTTTTTCGACCTGCGCTTGTTGCACGTTCCATTTTAAGTTGTGCCCCCGAACGTTTGAGGAAAAATTTGATACTATAAATGTACTATAACTCGAGGGCCGCTAGTTGGTAACTTATTTGACACCTACAACTCAATGACTTTGAACATGACCAATGCGTTCATAAAAAGGAACAATAGTAATTTCCAGCTCATGATTATGTTGCATGCCCTGCGCAGTGGTACCGGGCAGCGTTGGATCGGCGCGACGTGGTACTGTAGCCGGTGCTTGTGCCAACGTGTCAACCGAGAGTCAGCTACGTTCACGTCGCAAGGCGGCCAAGATGTTGGTTGCCGTTGTCATAATGTTCGCCATCTGCTACTTGCCAGTGCATCTCATCAATATACTCAGGTAACTCTTTATTCTCATCTTTATTTGTTATTCAGAAATATTCGAGAAGCACTAAGATAAAATATGCATTGCGGTGGTTTTACAGTTGTCGCAAATAAGAAGAGAGGATGGGGATTTCTACTGGGGTCATGAGGGGAACGTGCTTACTTTGTCTCTATGCAAATCGTAATACTATATAGACACACAGATTAATAGCAGACTACGCTACTTATTAACAGTGTTAAGCGACCTCACACTTCCTTTTTTTTTTTGCTACAAATTTGATTGTCTTTACTAGTTACTAATATTCTAGAAACTAACATACAAAGTATTGTAAAAGTACATAATGAATAGAACTATGATTTTGAATGAATTTACTAAGTGCGGTATAAAACATTGCCCGGGATGTTACTGACGTTCGAGGTCACTTCATGTGATATCTATTTGCACTGAGGTTTTTCTACGTTTGACTACATATGCCTATATAATTTCAAAATAATTTATTTTCAGAAAGTAGATGTATAAAAAATAGAGATATGAAGTGATAGTCTGAATGGATTCACGTAAATCAATGATTTGAACTTGATTATGGTATTTACAATAAAATGGTATTTCAGTGTTCTCTTATTTTATTTCCAAGAACACAAAAAATTGCTTGACGGATAATTTACGCTATAATATGTCTTGACTTCAGGTTTTAAAAATGTTCATAAATTTATGAAATGACATTTGACCTTTACGTAATATAAATAATTGTGACACCTTAACTTGTACAGATGACAACGATTGAGAACACACAAATAAAAATGGGTAACAGTGTAGGAGGTCGAGTAAGGGAGGCACCCAAGGGGACACACATACACTCCCCCCACCCGAGTTAGGATTTGCCTGTAAACAAAGATTGAACTAGTTCGTCGTGTTGCGCGAAATTCAAACTGTCTACATGTTCCAATTTAATAAAAATCAACAAAATATTACAAGGTTAAAACTAAGTTCAAAAGAACAGTTTTAATGTAGAACCTCTAATTCTAAAGTAGTGCCTCCTTTTCGTGTAGATCAAACTGATAATTTCTGAGGTAGAAATATCTATGTGTACTCAGGGGAGGAAATTTTCAATATTTTCATAATTTGTCAGCAGCCACAATAGTAAAAATACTTTATTAGGAGCAAGTGTCTAAGCAAAGCTTGTACCTTACTCCTTTGTCAATTAAAAAGTTAATGCCAAAAAGGTTAGTTGCCAAAGGTTCAAATGGGTTATGTACTTGGCTATTTAAATACTTTCGCCAAAGTACAGTTGTCTTTTGCTGTTTCAGCTGATTTAGCACCATTTAGCCATGATGCGATGAACTTGTCATCGCACCATGTTGCCCGTCCCTAGCCACGCGGAGGCGGGTGTTTTTCCACTATCTAGCGCTTCGTCGAAAAGAAAATTGACATCAGCTCAAATTTACGCAGTGACTGACGTTAATGTAGAAAAATAACTGCCTTAAATAATCACGTTTTTTGGAGCGTTGTAAATGTTTCTTTTAATTTCTTCAATAAATTTTAATTGACTTAATATAACAGTTCATCATTACATGTGAAAATGTATTACCCTTGGAAGCTAGTGACACATAACAGCAATGTTTGGGTTTACGAATAGTTTTCAGAATAGGAGTCATTGCGTTCTTTCCGTGCTTGTGCCAGTAACTGCTTTGAGCGTGACGCTCCAAGTATGAGATATCGGAATTACAAGTCGTGAAAGGTACTTTTTGGAGGTGAAAAAGAACTGAAGAATTTTCACTTCAAAAATACTGCAAACTTGAATCTGATATTTTTAGTAACAAACGAACTCTTAAATAAAGGACAGATATCAAGGGCAGAAAATTGCCTAACTTACATTCGCATCCAACTTCCTTACGTTCTCGACTGTCATTGTACAATTAAACTACCCAGAAATCAACCTCCATTTTATCTTGTCTCAATTTTCCCGCAAATTTCAATTTTCCCGCAAATAATTTTCTCGTGAATGCATTTTTCGTCTTCTGTTGCGTTAAATTTGTTTTGAAGTCCAAAGTTAAGAGTAACACATGAGAGCTCCTTCATGAATTATGTTACGTTATCTAAAGAACAAGGTGCGTGGAAAACATATAACAGAAAATTACCGTGTAAAGGTTCGTTAAGTCGGTAATTAAGCGCACACTGAATAGTGTGCGACCTGGTTCACTTATCTCCTGTCTGGGGATCTCTCTCAGGTCTCAGGTCTTCTGGGTGGAAATGGTGTACACTTGTGATACGCGAATGGGTGGTGTAATGGTTAACACCCCTGCGATAAAAGCAGGAATCACGGGTTCGATTCCCGGCTCGTCGCCATTTTCATCTGACCGAAAGTTGTCACATATCTTCTTCACGTGTAAGGTACACAGAAGAAATATATGCATAAGAAACTAGGATGTTTAACTTTATAACTACTCGAAAGGCGTTCTGCTTCAGTTTACCAATCTTTCTTCTTCTATAGTATTTTGGACTTATATTTTTCATAAACGCTTATTTATCTTTATCTGAGGAGAGAGTAGAGGAATGAAAATTTAATGGTGGTGTACTTATTGGTTTGCCTTTTCATAGATATACACTGGGCCTTCCACAAAACCATACGACGGTGGTGATATCCCTCCTGTCACATTGGCTCTGCTATGCTAACAGTGCCGTCAATCCCATTATCTACAACTTCATGAGTGGTAAGTGTACGCGAACGCGTGGGCGCTCCTTCTTGTTTACATCTGATCCCTTTTCCTCTCTACAGACCTCATCCTCTTAATTGTGAAATTACATTAACATAATTTTTTAATAATGTCTTCTATAGTTTATATGAAGAAATAGTTCTGAACCTAGTGAAACAAACATTTTACGAGAAATATTCAATATCAACCCCAACTAAAATAATACTGAAAATCATATCATGCGAGAAGTTTGTGAGCAAAAGGGTAATTTAATGACATATTCACGAAGATTAAAGAAGTCTATCATTTACAAAACCTCCATCCGGTGATTATTTTATATCTTCACATTGAAGGGTAACATTCGTCCTTTATTCTTAGTGGCGTTACCAAAACAATGCAATTCTAACAATATATTTTCTTGAAAAGTTGAACATTTATTTAAAATACAAATAAAAGCATCAAGGATTATGAACAGGTTCCAAAACTAAACGACTCATTTCTTACCACCAAGTATGTCTTTCAACATTATTTCATAATAAGTTTTACATTCAAAACTTATTGTGGGTGCAAAACAGTTTCTTTAACTTCACGATTATTCAACGGGTATTCAGTGACAAATTGATTTATAAACATTGTTCCACGCTTGAATTCCCCTTAAATCTTTTTAAATTCTGGTATTTGGCAAATTTTCAATTACATTGAAATCTATTAAAGTTTTCAGGAAATATTTGTGATTTACGAAATTGAGCTAGAGATACTTGCTGTATTACAGTGAATGAGATGATTTATTATTTGATTACTCCTAACAAGGCGGATTCAATTGAAGCGTACTGTCATATTACTACATATCACTTATTGGGAATGAATATATTGTCTGAATAGTATCATTTCACGTATAATTTCTGCATATATCACAAAGAATTATTACGAAATTGTATTTTCAAAAAAGTGTTGAAAAATGTACTTGTTTCGTTTTATTTCGAGAAAATACTTTATCTACTGCACGCTTAGCCTATGAAGCATAATTCATTTATGTGTATGTTATAAAATATTTATTTATCTGTTAAAAAATAATGATCTCTCCTTCATCTCCTTCTTCAAACACTGTTATCCTTGGTCACTCAAAATTTCATTCAATTCTGCCATCAATTAAATAATTAATCTCACATCAGAGGTGACATCTGGTAAGTATACGTTCGTTCTCTTTATATTTAATGACACTGTACATAAAGCAATAAATCACTCAATTTTAAAAACTTTTAAATCTTTTTTAATTTATGAAATGAACAGTGTGTGTTGTGCTAATATGCGATTGTGTGCATAATCGTTATGGCTCATCAAATAACAGATAAATGGTTATATAATTTAAAGTTAGATGCCGGCATGAGTAAAAGATTAATTAAATGAAATTTACAGCATTTTTCATCTCTTGCGAATAATTTATTTTGACTGGCCCAATTGTCAGAGTTAAATTTTATGGCTGAATCAGATCTACCATTATCACAAAAAAGTTAATATCTTCAGTCTTTGTGTCTATATCGTTTAGTCCATTTTTAAGTAAAATTGGGAAATGTTTGTTATAAAAGTTGTGATAGATTTTTAATATCGTAAAAAACTTCCTATGGCTTGATAAAAAAATACATTTGTTAAATTTTAAGAAAACATGTTTATGTTAAATTTTAAATTCGTCCCGTCTTATTTTTGACATTATATGTTCAGAGAAAACCTGTGAAGAATAATTTCTCAAACATTCAATTGTATTAAATTTTTAGAAACAAAAAGAATGATAGTTACACTTTTGTATGAAACAAAGAAAAGTAATATAATATCCATTTTGTTCTTTCAAGCAATGGATTATTTCGAATTTTTTTTCATTAATCTGCTCAAACGGAGTTGTCTCTGTATTAGCTCATCAGAAACAGAAACATTCCATTTTTTTAATCTTGCGATTTAGTAAAACGTTAAGGAACATAAAAATTAATATCAATCTACGTCCCGCATTTTAAATTGTTGACAGTCGGTCTGTATACGTTTTCACAGAAGTCGTTTTTTGAGGATATGTGCCTCAATGGTCCTTTGTCATTGAGGACAACTATTGTTTAACCTAAAATCACATTTTAATTTTACCTTTCTATGAAAATCTGTAATTTCTTATTATTCACAATGAATGGAAATCAAACCATTTTCCAATTTTTATTTCTTAGTTCGTCATGATCCAGAAACTATAAAAAATATTTGTGTTCAAGTTCAAACATAAAGACTATTGTTTCTAGAAATAATAAATATATGAAACCTCAGTATGCGAGCTGTGTAACAATATACTAAATTATTGTGAACAGTTTATCTTAAGTTGGTTAAATATTTTTAATAATTCTAGGTTTTAATAATGGACGTAATTAGTTTGACTAATTGATTCTTCCACAATCCCTTCTGAAAGAATGAGAGTGTGAGTTGAGATGCATGAGGTACAAAATCTTTAATTCAGATACTACTTAAATATTCTTTGTACAGTTAAACATGTATCTTTAACTAATATGTCTAATCATGTACCTTAATATATATGTTGCTTAGTTTATTTCAGATTTTAATATTAGTGTGAATGCTACTGCATATTTTGTGCATGGTTGATGCTGCTTTTGTCCATTTTCTGTTTGCAAAATGTTTGCTTTTTCTGATAGTCTTGCGCTCTTACGCTTGGTGAATGATTTAATTTATATATGCGGCAGGTAATCTACGATACTTTACGATAATAATCGTCTTCAAATTCTCTTTTCTACATAGGTATCATTTACATATTGAAATTTTTCTATAATACACTTTTTTCACGATTAAAAATAGTATTATATCAAGTATTTTTTGTATTAAATTTAATATTTTAGCATGAAATTAGTTATAAACATAAAATTTCAATCAGAAAAAAATTTTACTTACTTTTTAAAAGCTGTAGACATTTGTAAATAAAATATTCTTCTCTCTTTGATCACCTAATACTTGTAATTATTAAGGAAATACAATTGTTGTACATATACCTCACGCTTGTGAATAGAATAATATATCATATGTTATTCGAAGAACAATATATTCGTAATAGAAAACAATTAATAATGAAAATTCCACTAAACGGGAAGCGAGGGAACAGGAGTGCCCCACGTCGACGATCTTGATCCACTGTGCGTGCAGAGTCAACTTATTCTTCCAATTGTCCAAATTCCTCTAGAAATCCATCATCCTCCCCGGTCAGCGCATATGTGTGAATCATTTTTTATGCGAATATTTCTTGTACCCAAGTTAATATTTTCTTGCGTGATTAGAAACCTTATCTTTTTCCTTCTTAGTCCCTGATTCATTTCTTCTTAGTTTGCATCGTAGCTCTTTTCTCTCTGTTTCTCATATCTGGCTGCTCTGTGGCGTTCTCTGTGTCTCTTTGTGATTTGTTACACGAATATACAGGTAATTTTAAGGTTCTCCTCAATAAATTCCAGGGCGCTCTGACTACCTGTTACCAACGGTAGCAAAGTATTAAGTTTTTTTATTTCTAATGAATAAATGTTTCTTTTAATACTAGTAAAGAAGTGTATGTTCCGGTAGATCGGAGTCAAATAATATATCAATGATTGAACCTTTATTGGGTGGCCTGTAAAGAATGATCGAATTCTGTGTCACTGAAAATGTTATCAACCTTTCGTGATGAGAATATTCGTAACACACATTTTCGTATTTATGTATATTTTGTACTTCGTATTGCAATTTAATCATCTGCGATTAATATCTTCATTTTAATCATCTGCGATATATATTAATTCTTTCCGAATAATCGAATAACTAACCGATTATTTCAAGTAAAGGTAGTTATCATAGATTTTTGTTCAGTTTAATTCATTCATGTATCTTATTTAAAAATACAAAAACAGCATTTTCGATCACATCCCCTAAGAGTCATGAAAATGGCGCAGAGATTCGACTCAGCTAAGTAAAATAACTTGAAATTAAAACATAATATTATATAAATCAATCTTCAATTATATTACTAGTTCCTTTTGTCATTCTTCACAACTTAAGTTCTGTCATCTGAGTAACTATTATTCATGGATTGAAATTTCTCATCAATCCATAAAAAAAAATTACTGCATTATTGTTTTTATTCCATGAAAGTGGCCTTGGGCAAAGTCTATGTAACGTTTATTGAATGATAAGAAATAAATTTATTGTCAAAACAAGCAGTTGCGAATTGCGCAGGACCACGCAGAGAGCAATAAACCATTTTATTCCCCGGAAACAAATAAGAGACCATCAATTCAAATCAAGGGTCTCAAGGCAGCGCGTGTTTAAGTTTCTAAAAGATGTTATGTTTTTTACATATACGTTTTATGCATTCACAAAATATATCGTAGCTATTAAAATCAGCAAGAATTCGGGTAACAAAGTATTAATTCCTGTCCGTATATAAAACAGCTTCTTCCCGAAGGAAAACATGACCTGCGCCAGGTTGTTCACAACCATATCAAGGTTGCGTATAAATATATACAATATACCATGAATAATAATAAACAAAAGGCATACATAAAAAGGTAATTTAATATTACGAGTATTATATCAATGGCGTGATAAACTTTAAGATAAATTAACATAACCTAACATTATCTAGAATTGTATTTAAAAAAATATTTAATGGGAAAATACTCATATTAACTTCCTTTATTAAAATCAGTAGATTCTTTAACATTCTAAAAGCAATGGTGAATAAGGGAGCTTTTAACAGCTGATTTGAAGATATTCAATTTCGTAGTACCCTTTACATGTATGTGAAGTAAATTATAAGGAGCGATTTCTGAATTACGATTTCTGAACGACCGTTTTTGGCAAAGTGTGATTGACATGATCTGACGGTGAATATTAGCCTTATTAAGTGAACTAGACTGTTCTCCAGAAGCAAGTGTGGGTTTTTAATAAATTACTGTTCACAAACACAAACACTTAATGAATGTAAATGCAAGGAAGAGGTTTTAGTTCACTGTGAAAGATTTTTGGCTGAATAACGGGTATTAACGGTGAGTTCCAGGAAATGAAGAATTTGCTACCACCTATACCCTCAGACTTCGGGCTCAAATCTCTCAATTCACATATTGTACCCCAACGTCACTTTTTCTGAATAAACGTCAGACCAGTAGCAAAGGAGGCAGCGGGGTGCATTGGCCCGCTTTCTCCCCTCCCTCCCCAAAAAAAATAATTTTTAGTAAAACCACTTATCTGCATAAAATATTGTTAATTCGCTGTTTGTTAACGAATTAACAACGTGAAATAAACAATTAAAATAATTTAAATTATTTCAAGGTCAAATAACTTTACAGTTAACAGCAATAAATGTTTGGCAACAAATCTAGACTCCCTCCGAAAAAAATGTTTCTAGGTAGGACGGATATTTGTGTAATTAATAGTTTACTTATTTACATTTTGTTAAATTGCATGATTTCTATATAAAAGTCTGATACGGCCTCCACTATAAATGTTGAAGCTTTTTCAACTGACGTAGCCCCGAATTCTATAAAAAACTCACAATTTTAAATGTTTTGCTGCAAAGGGTATGAAAATGACTTTACTCCTCATAGTTTGCCTAATGTTGAAAGTTGTTTCTACGAGTTACTAAAATAATTCTACACATATTATTATTATCATTTGTCTTTAACCTTTCTGCAACTTTTATGGTAACGTGGGTGTAGCTTTACCTCAAAAATATTTCTTGCATGTGTTTCTCCCTTTTCAAAAACCAATCTCATATGTGTGGGTTACGGGTGAATTAAACCTTTTCATAGGGAACCTGTTGAGTGAATGAGATGCAAATTGTGATATGTTGTGTGGTTTCCCATCTATCTTCTCATAGATCAACACTAGGACTTCACATGCCCGGCCTTATTTATTTACTTTTATTGTTGTTGTTTTTTCATTTTATATGTTCTGAGACCTTGTTCGCATAATATTTAGTTTGTTAGTAAGATAACCCCCCGGTTAAAGATAATAAGTAATTTTTCGGTATGGTGATTTTACTTTAAGATTCGTTCATTCTCCGTGCATTGCATTAAAGAATTAATTCAAGGTTATTTGGTAGACAGTTCAAAATCTCCAATCCATTCATTTATACACAAAATAAAAGGTGATTTGTTTGGAAGAATTATCAAATATTAAGATAATTAGCTAGATTAAAAATGGTGTAATATTAATTTTATACATTTTGTATAATTTCCAAGGTACTCAATTAAAATTATAACAACTCATTGTTTGACTATTAAAAAACCTTAGCAATATACGTATAATATCTTTGAAAATTGTCGACATCTTCCCAATGAAATCAGATTATGCAATACTTTCAGAATGCTACGAAAATACTATTTAAATTGTTCTTATATTTTTGTTGAGTAAGTAATAATAAATTAATTTAAGAACCAATTCACTGAGCAAATGATATAACGTTTTTTAAATGGGGGCTTTAGAGCTCGTCAAATGGTGTAACTTTTGATGATGATAATAATAATAATAATAATAATGCAATATGATATGCGTTATTTTGCCTCGTAACCGTAATCAGACCCGTAAATGGTGCCGAGGAAGACTAACATGACATCTTTTCGCCGCTAATTGAGATGACAAAAAAATCACACTGAAGTGTTTTCTTTTACTGAAATCCCAAAACACTTCCTCAGGACGCAGTAGCGTTCGTTGTCTATCGTTTCCAGCGATGACACAGAAGAATACGTCTCTGCTGTCAGAGCGTGAGATGTGGTTCAGTCGAACCCACCACCATTTTCAGCTAGTTGGAATTACTATTCTTTGTTACAAGAAATAAAATAGCTTTGTAACTGTCAAAACGTTCTCCATGTTTTGCTTAATCACTCCCTTACACATGCTGAAGACGAAAATCGATCTTCGCTCAACTTCCGCGAAGCCCACGTGTCCGTTGTTGGTTGTAGTGGGAAACCTATTTGTATTTTTATACCTCGTGTAATAAATAGAGATCTGCATATTATTCATTCTTATATAATTTCTCTACGTACAATTACTTTCTATCATAAGAAATTCAATAGGCGTGACTTAAAAACCCTACAATTGGAAAATTCTAACTCGATAACCACGGAAAAAGGTCAAAGTTTAAGCTTAAAATAGATTGATTATTCTGAACAAGGTCTCAAGAAAGAGCAAAATTGTTGGGTTTTTTCAGTAAATTGAGAATAATAATAAATTAATTACAACTTTACTATATTGTCTTGTAATACTATTCAGAGTAAAAGCTATTCTTATTTTCAATGAGCTAATTCAATGGAAATTTATGTGATTTTTGAACACTACTCAAATCACGAAGTACAATGATAAATATTATGAGACAGCTGATGATAAGTTGCTTGTTTATGACTATTCATCCCATCGTACTTCACTATGAAGACTCTCAGTAATGATATTCATTCTCAAATCTAGGTCACGTACTCAGCCCCGGTTTTTTTTACAGCTCACGGGGTTTCATTTTTCGTTCTATTCACCATTGTATTGTCAAGGTCTGAGCCATGTAATAAATTTGGTGGCAATTCTGGATCGCAATTCAAAATAATTTCATCTCATAGGTCTGTCATTTTGTAATGATCTATCAGTAGAAGTAGTGAAACCCCCACCCCTCCTTTCCTCCTCTCCGCCCCCAACCCAACTGCTGACTCTGTGCGCATGGCGGCATGGCGTCGACGTGTTGCAGGCAAATTCCGTCTGGAGTTCAAGCGCGCCTTCCTGCAGTGCCGCTGCCCGCTAAGCAAGCGCGGCGTGGGGCCCCCTCGCGGTCCCTACGGCACGACAGCGGCCTACTACGCTGCCACGCAGCGCTGCCATCCTGCCAACTCCTTCTCGCTTGCCACTCGCCAGTCGCTGTACAGGCCAGTGCCCACGGCGGCCGCGGCCACGGCTGCCGCTCCAGGTGGCGTGGGCGTGGGTGGGGGAGCAGGCGTGGGTGCCGGAGGGCGTCCATGACAGAGACTCTTGCTGACGGGTGGTGGAGGAGGAGGCGTCGGCGGCGTCGGGGATGAAGCAGCGGGTGCGGGTGTCTGCGGCGGGGGAGGAGGAGGAGGTCAGCCTCGTCATCGAGTCACGTGGGCTACGTCACCGTCTGCATCTGCACCCTCGCAGCGCGAAGCTTCCACCACGTTCACGTCCGTACAATTTGCTTGAAAAGGGACGGAGAGTGTTTGAAGTTGATCTCACTTTTAATCTCGAAGATGTCTTTGAAATTACTCCTGTGTAATTAAAAAGGCATATTACTGTATACACTTACTGACTAATACAATTCAATCCAAAAAGAACAACCAAAGGGGACGATATCAAAACACAAGTTAAAGATCGTTTTCACGTTCTTGACGACATGTTCTATTATGAATCTTGCATTAGTCTTGGTTACCGGAGACTATTTTCTCGTCTGAAAATCAATTTGTGCACAAATTAGTCTATAACAGAGGAGCGAACACAGAACTGGAATAGTTTAATTCAAGGAAAGCAATAACAGGAGAACGTGTTTGTCTGGGACAAACCGCGTCTCAGTAGATAAAACTACCAACGTTTCGGACATCATGCTGTGGCCTTCTTCAGGGCAATGTCAGAGTTGTACAGACCTAATTCGCTGTCGTACTCTGCGAGGTAGAACTAGTCACTTGTCGGTTACACAGGTTAGGTTGGTAGTTTTGTCTACTACTAGAAACGTTGGTAGTTTTGTCTACTAAGACCAGTTTGTCCCGGACAAACAAGTTCATACTGATTCCGGCCGCGGAAGCATACGTTTATATACTAACAGGAGAATTCACATTGTACAAATAAATTAATATTTTCGATCTTGGAAAAAAATATTGGAGGTGAAAGGCTCTGAGAGACGTCTATTTCTTCCATAAAATACTATAGTGTGTTTGAAATAGTGGGGAAAATTTTGAAGATAAACTTTTTCATACTTGAAGTGCAGATATATTTGAGATTTTACATTATTACACCATTCATTTGAATGACTCGGTGATTCTAAACCATCATACAGATTAAAGGGGGTGAATTGAAGTCAGTCTTTGTGCGCAATGATGAGAAGTACGAAGAAGTTCAAGGGGCAGAATATATTTTAGAATCGTTTAACAAGAATATGTTTTAGCTTGGATTGGGTCGCGAGTAATCTGTGAGAAAGGGTCGTGAAATCATGGTTGATTTCATGCAAATATATACTTTACCGTTCGTTAACGCAAACAACATTTCTATGTTTAACTCGAAGATAATTAAAATGTTCCCTAAGGAATAACAAAATACAATGTTGGAGATGATAGAATATTGGAATTGTCTGGATGAAAGAAAACTACTTTCATGATTTACATGCCAATGCATGAGTGCTTTGTTTAAAAAAATTGATTTCAGCAGTGTTAGCTAATCTATAAAGAGACAGTTTGAAGCTATACTAGTGCTAAATGTCCGAATTTTTTATAGTGCATAAAATACGTTAGACTAGAATACATTCGATTACGCCCACATAAATAGAGACGTTACATTTTCATGATTCGTTGTGAATTACAGGAAACTCTTATTGTCGCATATACAAACTTTCATCCATTGTTTAACTGGTTAGAAAACTAAAGTATAAGAAAAAAGAAGTTCGAAAATTGTATTTTATATTGCTTGAAAAATTCCGATAAGAATTCGTTGTATACAACGTGATATAGAGTGGATTACATTCTAGATTTTCTTTTTTTATTGAAGACTAAATTTTTTCTTCTTTCTGTCATTTTGCGAAGAGTTCAGATGACTTGGGTAATACTTTTTTAATTCATCTATTTCTTATATAAGCGACGATTGGTGGTTGAATCTCCAGGTCTAAACATCAGAAGAACGAATTAAATCTTTCAATTGTTTGTCTTTAATCAATTTTTTTAATTCTCCAGAGACGTAGAAGTGTAGAAGTCCTCAGACTTCAGCTATGTTTATTTTTCGTTCTTGCATTAATTGTATTTGCTTAATGTGATTGGGAAAGTTTTATAAAAATATTTTAACAGTGAAATTATTTGGATTATGATATTCCTTTAAAATGAGATTCTTCCGTTATGACAATATTTAAAAACAGAAAAATACGAGAGATATTGATAAGAATTTAATCAATCTGGTAAGTAATTATTCTTTAAGCAAACGTTTGGTTTGCTTTTTTTATTGAACATGGGCTTATGTTCGTTCAAATTTCATTGATGCTAGTCACTCTCTCCGTCATTTCTCTACGTTATGAANGTTCAAATTTCATTGATGCTAGTCACTCTCTCCGTCATTTCTCTACGTTATGAAATTTCTTTCGCAAACGTCAACGCCTAGAAACATAGGGTTACTCATTTATAAATATTTCGCATTCAGACACCGTTTCAGTTTTCAGAACCACTTCTCTTCTATTTTGCACGCTCATTTGGATTCTTCACCTCGCCTCTTAATAGATATTACGCTACAGTAATGTAATTTTCCGAAAAGCAACAAAAATTTGGCTAATCAGGGAGGATAACGTTTCGCTATTATTCAGGGGGAGTAAGGGGTATCGTTACAAGTTATTTATGGAGGTAAAGGAGGTGTTAAAAATTGTCCTTTGTGCGTTCCGTAATTTATGGATGACTCCATACTCCCATAAAAAGGAGTTTTTGTTGGTTTTATCAAGCTAACGTAGAGGGTAATAGTTGTTTTTCTGCGAGGGATCCCAACCAAACGCCAAAATCCTCTCTCTTTCATCTTATCAGATCCTTCTGCTTCGATCCTCAAAGTATTGGAGAAAGAGGGACGTCTTTTTAAGTCGCTATCTTTGGAATTCACATCCTGCAAACAATATGGAGCCTAGGTAATAGATGTCTTTAGTTTTATGAGGATCTCCACCGCTTAAATAAAAGTTATACTGTTTGTCGATTTTCCTCGGGTATTTGTCCACCTTCGGAGCTATGACATGTTGAATTCGGCTTATAGCTGTGAATGAACCGCGAAGTTCTTCATAGATTAATTACAACTGAAGTGGAGATGTAAAAAAATAATTTTAAAATACTTTTGCGATTATTTATTATTGAAATCAATTTTAATGATCTTTTGGTATACTTCATTAATTTTTTTAAAAATGCCCTTCATTTTAGACAAAGAATGTAAAAATTAGATTTTTTTTATTGCTGACGAATTGTAATTGTTAAAAATGTTAATGAAAAATGGCTTCAAATTATTTAAATTATACCGTGATATCTATTCTTGAAAGACTCGTCTGGTACTTAGATTGATATCAAATTATCGGCATGGTAACTGAAAGGGTCAATTCAAAATTTTTATTGCTGTATTAATTTCATTTAATGTAAGTAGTCCTTCTGAGTAAAAATAATATTTCCAAATTTTAGTACTTAGTCAACATTTTAATCTGAATATGTGCATGCGGTATGATTATCAAAGATATTTGCATCATTTCGTAAGTTTTCAGGATGAAGAATGTAATAGCGTAAGTCACCTTTTTTTGCTGGCGTCACCTTGGACGTGAGCCAAACAAAGAAAGGGGGTAAAGCGGATGGAAGGGGAAGTTTCATAGCTCCTACCTTAACGACAGAGATCGACAGTGACACGTCCGACTTTGCACGGCTATGATAGCGGAAATTACTTGCGCTTGTATCCTGATTGCGTCAGGGAAACTCCATCGTGATATTAAACCCACGACCATGTGACATTGCCACCTTCCCACCTCGTGTCAAAAACAGTGTTCTGCCGTGTTATTTTAGGCATACCAGTAAGCGAGATCCATTAAAGTGACAATTTATTTTCGTGTCTTTCTCATATTTTCCATGCGCTTTTCCAGAGTTATCGTTCGATATTGTGCCATTGATGATGCATCCCAAACAGTTCATGTTCAAATCGTATTCATTGTACTGAGACCCCAAGATATTTCTGGCACCCAAAACCACGGTATCACATATCATGTTTAATAAAAATGACGCAAATACAGAATCATCCTAAAATTCGCGAAAATGGGCGATTTTTGTCCCCTTTACCCCTTCGTAATAAGTCACAAAGACGAGCCACCCCCTTTCAGTGAATGTCTCAAATTTATCAAGACCCCCCCCCCTTTCTAGTGATTTGAGAAAAATTATGATAGAGGTTTTTTATAATTTATTAAACATTTATTACAATTAAACATTTATTTTTAACGGTAATATTTAACGGAAACATTGTAATATTTAATTTATTTAAATATTTCTTATATATTTTACAATGATTTGTGAACAGTGATTAAAAACCATTACTACCATTCATTAGTGTAGATTGAGGAAATCAGAATGAAAGCAAATGTATTGAAATTCAATAAACTCTGTTTTTAGAAGGGAACTGTGTACATAATAAATAAAACACACATTGTTTGAATAAAACACATATTATCAATCGAATACAGGTTTTGCAACATTCGCTGAAGGTGATTGGGAGATACTTTTAAATAGTATGTACAAAATATCTTCCAGCATGCAATCTCAAAGTGTGAGACTTTCATTTCTATTCGAATCATTTCCTTTAACGCTGACCATTCGCTATCGATCGTTTCCAAAGGAACAGTGCGTGGTTCGATCACTCGATGACTTCGTCGCGCATCTCCAAGCAGCATTGTGGTTGGTTCGAAAAATTTGATGCATCGTCTCCTTATCTTCCTCTCCTCTTTTCTCAGTCAAATCTTCCCATACTTCTACTCTCGTCACAGGAACGCGTCGTTATTTCCAGGAACTCCGGCAGAGATAATGATGTGAAAATATACCCCATTCATGCTCAATGTCCCCCCGCCGTTTTACCTTCTGCACGTCGTTCCCAATTATTCGCCCTCGACAGCAATCAGCTAGACAGATTCTAACACCCATGATTTCTCACGGATTCCTATTCACCTCTGCCCATATTCTGAAGACAAAATATGCATAATTTCTTTGGAAAGTAAAACAATAAATCAGAACTGTAGAGGTGATAAAAAATTCTTACAGAGGTTTCCGACGATAGATGCTAAAATTGACAGAATATAACTGGAATAGATATTAACTTCATTTTTTAAATTGCGAACGTTCCAGTAGTATTTTAAAAATGTAAAATTTTGTATCACGTATTTGTTCACAGTGGAAAGTTATGAATTTATTTGATCAGGACTTTATCAAACTTTTTGACACACAATATTTTTCTATTTACGTGTATACGGAGTACAAGTTTCATATGTTCTCGCGTTGAAAAGATGTTTATAAATTTTTAATTGGTTCAAAATTTAATCTTATGGGATCTGTGAAGAAAATCCGCAGCAAATAAATCCTACATGCCATTACCTGCCTCGTTGAAAATTTCCTCAGAAGGGGCACTAACAGTTCCATCTTTCCTTATCTGTTGTAGTCATTTATTCCCTTGATTCATAAGTTCAATGTCCTAACACATATTGTTATAAAATTAACCATTAATCTCACATTATTAAGTGACGGTTTTTTTATTTTTTTTATTCGTTTATCGTAGACGAAAATACGAACCGTCAGTTTCGTGAGGTTAATGTTGACTTTTTTTTAGCATTTTTGAGGGAACTTACCTAAAAAGAAATGAAAGTGCAAGTGATTACTCTTCCCCTTCCTCACCGGAAATAACCCGGAACAGTTGGCATTGTACTTCCACCGGATCAGCGAAGTTGCTTCCCTGCGGGTTTCTGTTGGATGCGGAATTTCTTCGACATCATCTGGAAAAGACTATCTGTATCTAAGGATTGCAAATACTTAAAGTAAAGAAAAGTTAATCGTATTCAACAAAACAACAGGTATTTATTCGTCCTCATTAGCTGCATTATCCATTTTGGATACATAGGGTACTGATCAGCGCGATGTTTGTTCGTATCATAAAAGTTTACATATTTTATTTTGTCTGACAAGAAAAAAAGAGGACGTTTCAACGTATTTACAAAAAAATGAACGGGCGTAGAAAAATTTGTTTTTTTTTCTTTCAATCATTAATTAAACAAAACAAATTTTTATTGCTTATTGACATGTCAAAAACGAATTTTTATCGAAAAGTAAATTCAGGTCAGTATTTAGTAAATAAACTATACTTTTTATTCACTATTTAAAAACCCTTTAATATATCGTACTTTTAAGGTGTTCAAATTTATATGAAATCTTATGTTTCTGGACTAATTTGGATTCTAGAGTATTTCAAATATTTATTTTTATACCATTATCATAAATACCAATACTAAGGTACTGGTAATAAATATGAAAATATATTTTATTTTATGTTATAATAAGTAACATACAAATCTTACTCAATTCCACCTCACTCACAAATACGATATTTTTTTTAGATAACACCTCGTAATCAAAACAATTTTGATAAATCTTTCTTTTTCTGTGGTAATGGTTTTCAAGAGCTTATTGTTCTCCTGCCTAACTACGTGGTTGAAAATTAATGAACATTATATATCGAATATTAATGAACAATATAATCATAAGCCGGACAAGTTAATCAGAACAGACAATCTGGCGACTATCCCGATCTTCCACTTTTAGTGATTGTGGGAAAGCCAAAAAAATTCTGAAACAGAATATCGTCGTGAAGGCAAAGTTCCAGCGCTTTCATTTCTGAACATTATTATTTACATATTCAGATAATGGATACAAATCTGAAATGAGTATAAGAATTTTACACAGACAAGTCAGCGAAAAATTAGGAATTAAAAACAGATTATCTTCAAGTGTTTTACTAAAGAAAGAACAGCATAATATATGAAGGCGAAAACTTCGAGGTAAGACATGACATGTGTCGAAAATATTCATTTTTCTTGAAAGATCAACCAGTTTTTTCGGAATACGAAAATATTAATGAAGCGTTTGTTTATTCAAAAGCATCATATTTTATTGTGGAAGAACACATGAAAAATGAAGACACTGCGGTAAAAAATAATTTTATCGAAATATGAATTAAATATTTTGACCTAAATGTTTGTTTTTTTTTGAATTGTTGTAAGGCCTTTTAAACATACAAAGTTTTTGTGTTGTGTATTAAATCAGCGGAAACAACATTTAGAAATGAATAAGAACTAATACAATGCATGTAGAAACTACAAAAAAAGGCCGAATATAAGAGACACATTCTATGATTTAAAAACTTCCCTCCATATGCATGTATAAATAAAATATTTCTTGATATAGAAATATTCATACATTAATTTATTTTTTTAATGCATTTGGATTGGCGAGTTTCAGTGCAAAGTTTTGTCATGTAAAAAACTGATTTTACTATTCTTAGAGGATTCGAGTAGCGTTGAAACAGTCTACCTCCCTACCTACTAGCAACTCTTAAATATTCTCAATTGTAGACAAATTATTTCCTGTGAGTGTATGATAATGTTTCTAGTGCTGGTGGCTAGGAGTTTAAAATATTTGTGCTGAAAGTAACGCATACATACTTTCCATTAAGACAATATTTTATTATTATGCTCATAGATGTAAAATGAGATTCAGTGTACTCCTATGACTTCATGTAAATTGGAATATTTAATAGTAAAACATTTATATGGTGTCCTATGTGGTGAGGATTTAATGTAGTTTATCACAAATAAAAAAACAAACTGATGTTTCAAATGTTTAAAGAAGACATATCCTGACGTAATGAAATTAAAGAAATCATAGTCTTTTAACTCTCTCAAAAAGACTGATGAAATTTTTGAAGATTTTAAAGCATTAGATATTTTGTATTACAGTACTCATATTGTCGATTTATTTTGTGATACAACGCAATTAATTAATTATATCTTATTAAAATCGAGATATATTATATTTATACAAACAATGAATCTTAGTGGGAAGTTTGATTCTTCCCAGTACCGATACATTCTGAAGAAATGAACCACGCTACACAATTTGAGTAACGTAAGATGTGGAGTGAAAGTGATGGTGTATATTTAAACGTCTCACAGTGTCCGTGTTAAGGGCGGAAACCTTATCTTCTATCTTCTCCTGATCGGTGTAATTAAATTATTGCATGCTATGTATGTTATGAATTTTGACGAAGTACTTTTGTCCTATGTGGATTTTAATTGTATTGATATCAGAATATTGCATGTGTTCGTAAATTTATCCTCAAAAAAGATTAATAATTTATGTTTTATAATGATTTCTCTATTTCTCGAAATAAGGAAGTAAGTCTTGGTGACGATTTAATTTATTTGGTGAAATGACTGGAAATTCTTGTGTGTAAATAGGTTCTTGTTCCCTTCTTATTACAAGTCAACTGTTACGAATTTTGTTCTCTCGTGTGATTTTATAAAGTGTCTATAGCTCAGCATTACATCACAAAACAAACAGAGGAAGTGAGATTAGCCTGCAATCTTCACTTCTATTTGTTTATTTTGTGTGTATTTCATGGTTAAATTTCTAATAACGTACGTGTTACATAAATCTAATATAGTAGTTAGTCAAAGTAGTATCTCTAGTTCATATATTAATTTATTTTTTCCACTTCTTCAAATGAAACTTCCTCAGAATCACTGTATGTTACCTGAAATGTTACAAGCGAGAAAACATTTACAAATTTAAATGATAGTACATGTGCAATTGATCAAAAATTCCACAAGAAACTATTTAATTTATTTTTTATTCATAATTATTCGCTTTAAATTAAATTATATTTTGATGCTGCGTGTGAATGAATTTTTTTAGTATTTAACGAATTATCTCCTGGATATTCAATTGAAAGTTTCTTTCAAAGAATAATTCACATAACACAGAAAACGATGTATCAGTTTTTAGGTTGTGTAATATTTTGTTATAAAGACCAGCATTCTTTCAATATTCTTGATCAAAGGATAGCTCATATTTTAGACTATAAAATTTTTAACTCGTTGGTGTAATTCTTTTCTGCTTTCCCATGTATCGCCAAAATATTGTTTTAAGTTGGAATTATTAAGCATGGGATTATATAGAAAGGAACTTTACCATCCATGACAATTAATTGATAGGGTTATTAAGAAAGAGATAATCTATGCCAAGTTTGCATCTAAAGATTGCAGCAATGATCTCACAAGGTAGCTAAACAATTTATGTAAAATAATTTCTCCATACATAATTTCTCTGTACATACACTGGAATTTTCAGTCTCTTCAAATTCCCTCTCATTCTTTTCTTTATAGATGTTCCCCAATAAAATCGTAACTCGTGAGCCATATATTGATGTTGTGCTCATTGTTGAAGAAGATATTTTATGTGTTTGGTGTTTCCAACTTCTGGCATGCATAGAAATTAAAATATTTAAATGTTATATGTTCTTTCCGTATCTGGTGTCTCGCTAATTGACTTGTTGCGTGGGATATGATCAATCATGTATAGTTCAACTTTAAACGTAATATTATCATGTATCTTATGTTCTTTGGAATGTTTGATGAAGCGTTAGGGCTGTGGAATTTATTCCTTGTTTTGCTTCGTTATGTATTCATTTGTATAGTACTTAGTTTATGGTGAAAGAATGTTACAGGATGTATATGTATGTTTTCACGAAATAAAGTTTAGTTTGAAAGACTTTAGTCTTTTTAATAGCTTTCACATACCTTTTTTAAATTTTCACTCTTTACTCTCAAAACTTATTGGGGTAAAGATGTGTGTTCCACACAAAACCTTCTCACTTATACATAGATAGTGTTTCGACTCAAAGTGCTAGGTAACCATGAAAATATGCTTTGGTTATATGTCATGTTGCATGTCGTTGTCCATTTATTAAAGTTAACTTTTCACATCCAACATTCGAGTATATTGAAAATAATTGTGGTTGTATTTTTAAGTTATAGAATAAAATGTGTAAATCAGAAATGGATTTCTTAAAAGAGGGGGATAATTGTGAAAGACCATTTTAATTAACAGTCTATTTAAGATTAGTTTATGTATGACTTAAATATCTAATAAAATGCATATGACTATTGTGACAAAACACTATTTACAAGAAGGTGAATCAAATGAAAACACATAATATTTAATATTATTTTTTGAGCACTAACGGTACTAAACTATCTCTTTTAGACAACACCCCCTCCCCTTCATATTCAATATCACTCACGAAGTGGATTCCCGTAAAATAAGTTGGGAAGATCATGCATCACATGTGGTCTGAACTTCGACATAACGGCATCAGGAATATTGTTATTCATCTGAGAATCCCCGAAAACTATGGTTTCGACACTGACATCGTTTGTTCTCTATTTTCCATTATTCAACGTAGAAACTGTTAAAACCATGGATTCGGCGGATTGATCCTTTGGAATTATTTTTTCCTGTCGCTCCCTTTCTCACACCCGTTTCAACTCGAAAGGGGTGTCTTATTACCATCGGCACTGTACCATTTGGACTTGTGAACGATGTCGGATGTTCCACTATCTCAGGGATACATTTTTATTTAACATAATTTTTACATGCCATCCCCTTCCCTAGGGGTGTATTGGGGATGATCGTGAACTCATGTGACATCAGAAGTGTTATAATATGTTTCAGCGGCCTCGGAAACTCTAATATTGGCTTTTTTTTTATTAATTATACGTTCCATACCACACCTATTCATTATATATTTCATCCCTTCCCACACCTATTGAAATTTTCCCTCATGGCGGGTACTCGTGGACTTAAGTGACATTGGGACATTCGTTTCAGAAGCCCCAATAATTATAATTTTATTCAATAGCAATTACGATCGATGTAGATATTTGTACTTGTCAACCTATTCCCACCCCTACCCATGGGATGGTGAGAGTGTATTTTAATGAAAAGTGGGCTTTAACAGCAGTGGCTAATATACTAATCCTCAACCGACCCATCATGTATTTAGTATTAATATTGGTCGTTTTCAATCGTTTCTTCATGTAAACCATATATTTCCCCCATAAGGACGCTAGGGTGTCATACCCTTACGGTGACCTTCACCCGGAGTCACTTATAAGTGTATGAAGCATGGATTTTCTCCGGATATTTCGGAGTTATAGTAGACTACTCATACATGCACACATCATATATAATTATTATTTTTTATTATACATCTACACTGAAAGAACAATGACATGAACCAATTATAAAAAAATGGAGGTAGTGGTCTCCAATCAGGGCCAATGTCAAGGGTGTGGCATGAGAATTAATTATAACTGCGATTTTTAAAATCATGAGTCATTTCTGAAGATGCTGGATAATAGAACATTACGGAATATAGAATGTCGGACTGAAAGTACGTTCTTCCATGATCGTGATTAGGTTTCAGAACTTCACTTCGCGAAGACCGAATCACGGAACGCTGTTTATCTTGGATACACATTACTTGTGGCACTGCCATATACACACTATTCATGGTCCGGTACTTACGTATCTGCGCAATCATGCGCACAATTTCGAGACATTTGGCCCACTGGCTGAAATAGGAGTGCCAACTTGCCGTACAGTATTTCGAAGTTTATTACGGTTATATGATTTTCATTTGACTCACCTTCGTGAGTATCAAAATCGTTTATAACGTTACTCATTTCATATTTTACTTTGTACTAGGTCTCACAAACATTTCCAAACGAATGTCTTTAATAGTAACAGCTAATACTTCAGTGTTTTATAAATTTCTTACAATGCGAAATGAACAATACATGCATCAATAATCCAAGACTTTTTGTGAACCTTTTGTGTAATAGAACAATACATATCTCAACGAGGTCTGTTTTTTGTACTTGGGTGCACGTACATGAAATGATTACATAATAATACTCCAATTTAATGGAAATATACTCTTACTATACATAGGATTTTGTACAAGCATTAATTTTTATTATTAAATAAATGCGCTTAAACTCAAGATTTATTAACATTTTAAATTTAATTTAAATTACCATGTATTAAACATTTATGTTACAAAATAGCTACTTATACTTGCGAACAAACATTAATTATCGTTTGACATGTCTCACCCTTAATGAATCTCACCCTCACATTAATGAAGAGCCACAGAAAGCGTATATGATGGGGTCCCAATCCCCGGACGGAGGGTATAGAGGTGTGAGAAAGCATCAATAATTTCTATTAGTGATCAGATTAAAGAGTACTAGTACAGTGCCAACAGTTTCTCTGCTAGAATGGCCTTGCGTGGTATCCTTTGGGTAGCGGGGCTTGACTTACTATCGGAATTAAAATAATAGATTCCTTAGTTCGCACTTCTATAGAAAATGGTCCAAATGAATGTTAGATGTACAAAATGAAGCTTATCCTGCGTTCACCGATGAGTGAATAAAAAAGACACGGATATGTCTGTGGTTAAGCCTGATTTACACTGATTAAACAGAATTGAGGGTATACTAGTGTAGCGAGTAGAGTCCTATCCACTACATTGATAAAGACCATTTACACACAGTAGAGTGATGAAGAATGTATTGACGCTGCAAATTATCGTAAACTATACCCAAAAGCATCATACAATATACCCAACGAGAACTAACCTAATTTGCAAATTATTATGATGCAAAATATGAGAAATTTGTTTAGGAAGACTAAATTGCGCTTATTTGTTGTGTTGCAGCAATTTCAGAAATTGAAAGAATGTATTATTACATCTTTTACGTATGTCTCTGTCTCTGGAAATTACTTTAATTCCACAGTCAGTTATATTCGGAGTACCATGCAACGATGCAACTGTTTCTTGTAACGTCAATTTCGTATTAAACAGAATGCACTCTAAGAATTCTATGATCTATACTCTCCAATCAAACAGACAACTGAACATGTTTACTCAGGGAGAGTGCGTACGTAAGAGAGAATTTTGATGGGAACGTGGGTAGAAGAGTTGAGCTACTTTCCAACAAGTCGCTAGTAACTTTACTCTCCCGGCTACTATCCACTCTACCTGCTTCTGTACTTTAGAGTGTTCATACAAGTATAGTAACTATATTCCACCAAGTCATCTTCACGTTATTCTAACAGTGTAAACCTGGTTTTAGGTTAGAATAACCCGCGCAACAAAACTTCCGCTCTTGCTACGGAGCCTAAAGTGAGGGGGCGGGGGTGAAAGAGGAGAAAATAACGCTATTCTGAAAACATTTGTTATTCAGTGCGAAGGGTCTACTAATCCGGCACACACCTTCCAAATTACCCCGTCGACCAACGCAGTACGACGAAAGGCAATGTACGTCAAAGGGGTTGTGAAGCCGTTTACGAGGGAAGTGTGACCATTCCTCCCCAATAGCAGACCCAGCCGAAGTTTGCAGAGTGGCTAGTAGCTGCCGGGCGAGAGCGGGAGTTACGTTGCGCGCCTTATAACAACCGGCTCCCGGGAGCAGATATCGCGTCGCGTGTACGTGGCGGATGACGATGGAGTCTGTGTCCCCCCTGATTCCCACCCAACATTGCTTGGTTCCATCTGTGGTTCCTGGAAGTCGCGTTACATGATGAGAGTTGTGTGTTCCCAGGAAAATTCCGTAAGGAGTTTCGACGTACCTTCGGCTTCTGGTGGTGCCGGGATCGACGGTACTCGCGTGCACGCCGAGGAACCACGGCATTCAGTAGTACCTTCGTCTGCCGCTACACTACAGGAGGCACTGGCGCCAGCACGTACGCAACTCCACGCACTGAGGTAACTCTTTAAGTCACAATAATTTTTGAACAAACTTCTTTGAGCAGAAAATTTATTGATTTATGGTGGGACCAGCACTACAAGTTACGGAAATTACAGAAATGTATTATTGTTTTCCTTATTATTAATATTCTATTTTTTTGAAACAACAATTATTATTAATCTTCTTTATTATTCATATGAAGAAAAAACGTTATTTAATTTGTATCTTTCAGTTGATAATATGGTACAAATAATTTTCAGGAACTCACTTGTCTCGTTTGAAATGCATAAGAGCATGTACAAACATGGCGGCCGAGCGTAACGGTTTCGTGATTTATGCATCTCACCTCAAAAAGTTAAATAGTTTTCTCAAAAGTTGAATATAGTCCGGTGACCTATTGTTAAAAGCGATACCAAATTAAATTAACTACAAATCAAAGTAAACTTCCGTCACTTTTTATGATTCCATCATAATATATTTCCATCACAATCATAATTTAGAAGTTGGTCTTTTTATGAAAAGTGTTTTTTGTTTTGTTTTCATATGAACGATGCTTAGTAGACGCGGTTTGTCCCGAACAGACAAGTTCATACTGACTCCGGTCGCGCAAGCCTACGTTATGTTTTCTTCATGAGACGCAATGAATTATACCATCGATTATATTTGCAATTATTTCATTTAAAATGGCCGGTGAGGTATGTTTTTAAAGTTAAAATCACAGTAAATACATGTTACTCCGTTTATTTACGCCGTTCAGATATTTTAGTAATATAATTCTGCTTACTCTAGAACTACCGTAAAATCATTTTGAACAAAGAATTAATACCAATTATTTTATGGATCGGGACTGTATTAAAATGTTAGATATTGAAGTGTGATATTAAAAGAGTTATTTCATAAATGTTGCATATTAATTCCCAGAAGCATACCTTGAACATACAAAATTATTCTAACAACCTTCCATACATATACAAGATATGTTTTACAAGAAATATAAGGAACCTTTTTATCCTACTTTAATTTTTGTATGATTTTGGAATATAGTATAACCAACATTTATTAGATTGTTCTTGCCTGTGTTGCTTTTATTATGTATGTCTCCTTCTATGAAAGCCTTTTTCCTTGGCCAGGTACCGACAACACGCTCACCTCGCCTTGCCGTGACAGTTAGTACTCACCATGGTGCGGCATAGTATCATTAGTAAATCATTTTACTAGTAGTCACCTGATGTCCATCACATAGGGACGAAACGTTGCGATGTTGAAATTCTTATTTTACTAATTATTAAACTATATACTGTTAAAAATGTGGTTTTGTATGTGGCGGTGAAGTTGTGATCAATAAAGTGTCTTCTCAAAGTAGGTCGTTCAAACATTATTCATTTTACGATAATCAGACGTATAATGAACTATTTGAACTCCCTAACTGTATTCAAATATTCACAGAAAAGTCGGAGAATTTTTCGAAATGTGTCATTAAATTTTGTCCACAAATTCTGATATCTATTGAAAATATTTTATTTTAATTGACAAAACAATTGCGAATCAAGACACGAATAATACACGAAACGAAAAACTTGTACATGAGCTAGCCGACAATATCGCAATGCGTACTCATTGGAAGTCCAGAAAAATTAAAAAAAACAATTGTCAGTTTCTTTACTGAGATTCTACATAATGTTAATTTCTTAATCTTTTTAAATAATCTATCTGATATTACGCAACCAAAATACTATTAAAACCTTCTTCAGTGTTACCTCCACATGTTTTGGTCGTTTGTTTCCGGATACTGAAGGTTTTACGTTTGCCTTTGTAAGAAATTCAAATATCTCTTTTATATTCTTATATCTCTGTCTGATAATCCTATTTAATATAGCTTTTTTTACGTCAAATGTATTATAAATTGGATAAGGGTAACGATTTTCTATGTCAACAATTTAATATTAATATTTTGTTCTATGAAATTGCAACTGCGGGAGAGAGAGGTTTTCTTCGTGACCAAGCGTGAATATATGGGAGAGAAATAGATTCCTATATATACATATTTTTGTAAAGATATCAATTATAGAAACACTACTATTAAATCTTTGGTATTCATTTTTAAGTTTCATAGTTTGAAGTTGATAATAATAATAATAATAAATTTCTTGTCGTGGAGGATCTCTGAATTGCTTCGCAAGCCTCAGCATGTAGGCTTGCTTCGCAGTAAGATTTCCTCCTCTCCAAAATAAAATGCTTTAAAGTGTTCAATTAGAACGAGGTTTATTCTATCGTCGTAATGTTGAACAATGTACGACACCAGACGGCGGGACCAGGCGTAGAAAGTTCAGTGCGGAATTGTTCGTGTAACTCACTACTGATTTCTGGCGAGTCGGTGGTCGGAGATGTCGTGTTGATTCTTGGAATTGTAGAATCGTCAGCGTAATAATAACCTGGAGTTATTTCGTGGAGCTGGGGCTTGGTGTTGTGGTAATTGGGCGGCGATTTGACCTCGACCAAGTTCAGTGCATTGACTCTAGTAATCTGGGATTCTTGTTTGAAGTAATCGGGCGAAGATGGAACGATCTGTTCGCGACCGATGCGTAGACACAAGTAAGTTGCATTCGTGTTTGAAAAGATCGTGCGGTGAACGACCTGTTCTCGGCCGATGCGTAGACTGAAGTAATCTGAATTCTGGTTTGAGGTAATCGGTCGGCGATGTGACGAGCGATCTGTTCGCGGCCGATGCATAGACTCAAGTAATCAAAGTTCGTTGCCACGGGTAGGGGCGTACCACTACATCGAGGTTCGTTTATTGAGAGATAAACGAAGGTTTCTGGTTGCACGCGGCACGCATTATAAAAAATGTTAGGATTCTTTGGCGTCTTATGTTGACTCTCTTGTACAAAGAGTNCCAGTTAACAACTTGGCGCATCGTCGTAGTTTTCGGCTCATGGGGGAGATTCATCGATACGTATTAGGTATGTATAATGAATATGTAGAAATGCTCTTACATATATGCGGGAAGTTTCTGTAATATGTAGGAATGTGTCCCTACAAATTTATTGTCAATAAACAGTACAGACTGCGTATGACCACGTGGAGGACAATAAACTAATTTACACTCCGGAAGCAAGCAAGGGACCATCCCATCAATTCCGATCAAGGGTCCTAAGGCAGAGGCGGATTCAAAAATTTCAGAAAAAGTTCCTAGATAACATAAAAAGTTAGCTGCGAGTTATNACATATATAATGTCAATATGTTTGTAATTTAACGCAAATATGTTTGTAAATTTACATGTACAAGTTATTATCGAACTATAGATTATTCTGAGTATAGTGTTTAAAAATCATAAGAGTTGAAAAAAAACACAAAAATTCACAATTTATTGTTACAATAAACACGCCCCTAGACAAAGCCTAGAAAACCTGTATAAGAAATCTGCCTCTACCCNAGAGAACCTGTATAAGAAATCCGCCTCTACCCGAAGGAAAAACGGAGAAAAACCCGGGCCAGGATGGAGCTACAGAATTAATGTACACAACCGTGCCAAAGTTGAGTACACATAAAACTAAATTAATATGATTCATACGGCAACACAATCATGCAAGAAAATAGTTTTTGAAATTGTTATAAGTTATTTAAAAAGTGCTACAGCAATGGCGTGATACAGTACAAGACGAATTTAACTTTTATTAAAATCAATAAATTCTTTTACAGTGTAGAAGCACTGGTGCAGGAGGTAGTTTTTAACCGCGGATTTGAAGATATTCAATTTCATAATATCTTTTATATTCTTGGGCAGGGAATTATATAGAACGATTCCCGAATGATATGGTCCTTTTTGGCAAAGAGTGGTTGACACTCTAGGGCGATGAATATTACTACTATTGCGTGTATAGTGTTCGTGAACGAGACTGTTTCGTATAAAGAAAGGGTGGCACTTCAGTAATTCGGACTTAACAAACACGACTGTTTCATAAATATAAATGCAGGGAAGTGTTAATATATTTAATTCCTTGAATAAAGGTTTACAAGAGTTTCGGGGGTGAGATTTACAAATTATCCGAACTATCCTCTTCTGAATTCTGAAAGTTTGAATACTCTGACCGGAATTACCCCAGAAGGTAATGCCGTAACGTAAATGGGAGTAAACGTTTGCAAAATATACGCAACGGGAAATACGTGGACTAACTGCGTTAACTAAGATTCGGAATGCGTAACACAATTTGCTTAATTGGGAATTAAGATTGTCAACATGACAATTCCATTTGAGGTTGTCTTGAATATGGAGACCTAGGATTTTTGTATTCGTAACAGTTTTTAATTGTGTTCCGTTTAAAGAAAGAGAAACATGGGATAAATATTTTGTATTACAATTGTGAAATGACATAACCACTGTTTTGTCAGTGTTTACAATGAGACGATTTGCATGGAACCAAGACTNTTGTAATGTTTTAGGAATGTTGAGATAAATACATTGAATTTGTCGTCGGTGTTTTGGCAATTGTAAACATCTTTCCATGTTTCAACACGCAAATAATTTACGAATATGGATTACTGAAAGACTGTTACTGAAAGACAACGCTGAAGTATTTTATTTTTAGTACAGGATATTTCGACCTGTTGATATCTATCCTTTAAATAAGAAGTTAGCCATTGATGTGGAAGTCCACGAATGCCTAAAGAATGCAATTTGGAAAGGAGAATTTCGTGATCGATGACATCGAATGCTTTGGATAAGTCAAGAAAAACACCTTGAGGATTTTCTCCACGGTCTAGAGATGTGGAAACATCGTTTAAAAAGGAAAATATGGCGCTTGTAGTGGAAAAGGATTTCCTAAAACCGTGTTGATCGTCAGAGAGAATGTTATATTTTGATAAAAAATCTAGAAGACGCTTATAGAACAATTTTTCTAGGATTTTTGAGAAAGTGGGTAGTAGAGATATTGGTCGGTAATTTCCAATATTAAGTTTGTTTCCTTTCTTGTGTAAAGGTTTCACTTTAGCTCTCTTAAATATATTGGGAAACACCCCTTCCGATAAAGAACTATTAAAAATATTTACGAGTGGATTTAATATAGCGTGGGACGAAGATTTAACAATAAACTCAGGTATATCATCTATGCCTCGTGAAAATTTGTTTTTTAAGGAGCTGATGATTCCCATGACTTCACTGGCGTTAGTTTCGGAAGTGAACATAGAATTGGGTATGTGGGTGGTAATAATTGGAGGACATTGATTTGGATATATTGAGTTCGTTATTTTACCAACTTCTGAGAAGTGAGAATTAAACAAACTTGCGATGTCCTGAGGATTTGACACGATCTTGCCATCGTTTAGTAAAGAAACATTTTCTTCGCGATTTTCAGAAGTTGACGTGTAATTGTTAACAATATTCCACATGGCTTTCATCCGGTTGTTCGATTTTAGTATATGCCTGTCGTTTTCCATAACTTTAGCTGCATAGACTACTTTTCGGAGAATAGTCTTATATTTACGAAAATAATTATGGAATTCGGGTGGTTGGTTATAGCGTTTTTAAAGATAATATAAACGGCGTTTGTTTTTTGAAGAAATCCTTATCCCTTGGGTGATCCATCTATTGTATTTCTGTGTGTTAATTAACTTGCGTTTAATGGGAAACCTAGAGTTGTAATGTTTTAGGAATATTGAGATAAATACGTTTAATTTATCGTCGGTGTTTTGGCAATTGTAAACATCTTTCCATGTTTCTTCACGCAAATAATTTACGAATATGGATTTATTTATGTCATTAAACTCTCTTGTAAATTTGTAAAGGATTTTAAGCGGTTTTAGTGTATTATTAATAGTCAATACTTGAGCAAGGTGATCACTGTATCCGGCGATAAACACTTCAGAGAGATACGAGATTCCATTGTTGACGATAATTTGATCTATGTTTGAGATGAGCCGGAGAGGCGAGTGGGGTCGTTTATCGTAGTAATAAGGTTTTAGGAGTCGATAAGATTCTTGAATCGATTAACTGGTGAATGTGCAGAGTCGGATGTAGTCAGGAAATCGCCACATATAACGATAGATTTAGTAGATGNGTACTCAAGAAATCGATATTGAAATCACCACATATAACGATAGATTTAGTAGATTTATGTGCGATATGTTCTAAAACAATTTCGAAGTTCCGAAAAAATATGTCAAGATCTGATTGACGAGGTCTATAAATACACAAAACAACAATACCGGTGTCGGTCAGTTCAACTGCAGAAAATTCTAACTCACTATGTACGCAGAAGTTCTAGTAGCCTGTCAGTGGAGAAGATAAAATATCATTACGAACGTAGATACA
>NNCF01125809.1:158400-255131 GCA_002313205.1 Laupala kohalensis | reverse complement strand
AATCGACTTTCGTGTACCAGAATTTCAATGTCTGTCAATTTGTTTGAATGGGATTGGACATTATGATGAAATATAATTATTTTATTTTTGCAAAAAGTTTGTGACTCACGAGAAATGGAATCGACGTTAGATTGTGGAGAGGAATTTGAAATTGGTACAGCTTCTAATTCCGGATCAAGCCCGCACACTACACCTGAACGCGATTGTCACCTTCGAGTACCACATCGTACTCCTGAGCGCAAGTTGTAACTGTGTATGGGGGCGGCAGGAGGAATAGATGAGGACGTCCGAGATGATGCAGTAGGTGAAAGAACGGGGAAAAGAGATGTAATGGGTGTCGAGATAGGAAGAGGAGATGGTGATGAGGTAGGAGGAGATGAGGTAGGAGCAGGAGGAGATGAGGTAGGAGGAGGAGATGAGGTAGGTGCAGGAGGAGGTGTAGGAGTGGGTAGTGGGGCAGGTGGATGATGTGAGGTCAGATGTGAAGCTAGGAGAGAACCGAAGTGATGTTTTCCGGACGGTCTCAGGTATAAACCGTGCTGGGTAAAGTCCTTGGCAGTCAGGTGTGGTTGGAAATCAAAAAATGTGATGCAGATAACCGAGTTGGAGATACTGATGCAGATAACCGAGTTGGAGAACAAAGTTCACAAATAGTCTTCATATCACTTAAGTTGTCAGTATCTCCTTGTTTTCTGTCCGTGGTTCACCATAAATGATAACAGGAAAACTCCATGGGTTAGAGCTTGAAAATTAATATCACTCTTATCCTTCCACTCATTTGGAAAGTGTTTCAGAGAATATAGATTATAAGATTTATCTGTACGGGCCTTGTACATTTTAAAAAATAATTTAAAAAATTTCCAAACAAATAGTTATTTCCCGTTACATTTTACGTGTACTCTAGAATACTATTTTTGTTTGTAATTGTAGTATTTCAAGGACCAACGCTTGAAATATTTTCCAGATATCCAGATTATATTCGAGATTCATATGTGGTATCTATTTTGTGAAAATATAATTTTTATGTTATTTTTGTGATATAAGTTTTTAGCCGATCGTCCCAAAGACGTTGGTTCAATATATATCGTAATTGAAAGTAGAATCCATCCTGTCCACAGGTGATGCCCCTCAGTGCGGTCGCCCCTTCGTCGATGTCGTCGGCGGGAGGAATGACGTCATGTCAGCTGAATGACGTAGACTGACGACAAAGCCGCGCACCTTCGCGCTGGGCGACCTCTGAGACTATTGTCGATTGAGGGAGCTCTCCGCTAGGCAGCGCGCCCAACAGTATTCAAATGGAAGCACTCATCTTGAACTGTAAATTGCATGAGAATACTGCAATTTCTTTATACGTCTGTTCAAATGAAAACACATCCTCATGGTATTGACAGTTAAAGAATTATAAATATATCAGGGTAACAATGTATTGTCTACGTCTAGGTGAAATTTGTCATGAACCGAAACTCGAACACGGAATTTCCTGCTACGGCCGCAAGTGTGCTACCACTGCACTACTCACCTCTATTCCCAAAGCCCGTTCACAACATACACCTGACGGACTCCGGTACACCTGCGTCACAACGCTTAAGTGATCTCAGGTAGCTTCCTATTCAATCAACCTGTGTCATGGAATTTCTATGTTTGGGTTTTGGGAGTCGAGGTGGGTGGTATAGTGACAGCGCACCTGCGATCATAACAGGAAGTCTCGATTTCGAGCCATGTTCGTCGCAATTTTCACCTGGCCGTAAACGATGCAAATGTACCCCGGAAGTTGAGAGTTAAAAATATCAGGGTAATGGTACAATTTACACAATGAATTCTTGTGAGAAAGGTGCTGCTATGTAGTACGAATAATGAATATTGGTAGTTTACTTTATGATCCAGGAGCGTTATTCATGATAAAGATAGAGGTTTCATTTAAAATCATGGGTATATTACTCGTTCTAATTAAGCGTTGGATATAAAATCTTCGTGCTCACAAAACTTGTAATGTCTGTCACGAGTATACTCTTAGCTAATTGGTTACGCAAAAAGCTGTCAAAAATACCGGCGAACACATATTCTGATGGAATTGAGGAGTATTCATTCACAATTAGTAATCTGACAATGTTACAAAGATAATTGAAATAGAACTCTCCATTATATTATTACCGCTACACTATTTCACAACGAATGTGGCGTTTGACACTTCCCCAAACACTGTCAGTCCCTTCACCCTCATGAGCACGTCGTTTGGCCTCTCCGGGGTTCAGCTCTTAGTCACCTAGGGACTGGCAGAGTTCGGGGAAGTGTCTCATGCTGTCAAAAGCCACTTTCGTTTGAAAATAGTATAATGTTGAATATATTCCACGAATTTGACAAAAGTATTCATAGCTAAACTGCTTTACTAATCACACAAATGTTGGTTGATGAATAAACAGTCTTTTTAGCACAGCGGAAAATATATAGGTTTATATCTAAACTATTATACCAGACACATGATTCAACATTATCATGCCCAAACTTAAATGGCGTGTTCTGTTAACACTATTTTTAATTATCAACCATTTTCCACAAAATAAAAGCAAATACGTTGGATTTACAAGTTTAGTGAAAGAAATGTATTCAAGATAAGCGAATCATGAAATATGTATCATACTTCCTAAAACATAAAGCTTTATGAAAATAGTAACGACATTATTACTGTTCTACGAGTACTTTGGTTTGTACCTGCAGAAGATTGAAGTAAAATGAAAGATCAATGAAAATCAGAGATAAAGTTTCACGAAACAAAGTATAGTACATTTAATTGAAAAACAACAATACTTCATGAGGTAACTATCTTTTACTTTATTTGTCTTATTAAACATTATTTTCTTATTTAGTTCCCCTAGTTTTCTTTGAAACGAGAGATCGATGACACCACAATTTATTTTTAGTCAAAGACAACTCTAGATCTTTATTGTGGTGGGCTGGGTTCTGTTGAGAAAGTTTTAAAATGAATTTTGAGATTGTTTTGTTCATAATTTATTTTAATTTCTCATTCAAAGGAACATAAATATTTTACTGTATATGCTTCTATATTTAATTCCAAATTAATGTTCACGACCGGAGGGAGGAGTAATCTAGAAAGCTAAGTGGTTAGATTTCCTTATCTATAAATCAGGGAGATTGTGAACATAGGATATCTACTATCCACTCATAGTCAATCTCTCCCAGTTCTTTCAATTCAGCATGTCCATGGGACATGTGTGTAACTGCTTTTCCGACAATAAATGTTTTATAATTTATTATTACAATGAACGCCCTAAGAGCCATGTCTCTGACATGTGGGATATAACAATTGTTCTTATCACAACTTGGTATGGTTACCAATATTCGGTACTATTTACATTCACTATCTATATAAGTGTGTATCATATCTAAGAAACCGTTTCTTTTCTTTTCGTATAAATCAACATTTTTTACCTTGGCAGGAGTGGACTGGAACGAGACACATCTGCACCTTCAAATATTAGTGTCCAAAATTTGTATTTATAATTGTCGAAGTTAGCTGGTTTTTCACTCGGGTTTACTCGATAACTTTGATGACTTCATATAGAACTAATTGATAAATAATGTAGGTACTAATATAATAAAAGTACTTGATTTATTGATGCTAAAAATGTTCAATGTAGTCGGAAAAGTTTTTAATTGGTTTCGAAACTTAATATTATACTATTACACTGTAAATATTGAGTTACTTGAACCTTGAAGGGGAACTGTTTAAAATAATTCTTAGCAACTCGTTTCATTCCTGTGTATTATTATTAACTGGCCACTTCGCGACAAAATTTTGTTAAAAATTTTCTTTGAATAATAGTTAACCTAAATATCGGGAGTCTTCATATCCAATGTTGATAATGGGTACTTTTTTGATATTTTGAGAGCTGCCGAAATAGCGTGAGTTCCCATATACCCTCTCATTTGGCGTTATCACGTCGTATCTGAACTGCAGTAATGCGCTGCTATCTAGCGGCAGAGTTGAAGCAACCCAGTGTGTGCTGCTATCTAGTAGCACACTAGAGAACAATTTCGAAAATTTGGTTTGATGTAATGGTGAGAAGATGTGAATGAAATTTCAACAAAAAGAATTATGAGATTTAAGGCTCTGAAATGCTATAAGAAAATACACGTTCATATTCAGATCAATAACAAATACATTTGTTTGGAAATAAAACCAAATAGTGATATCAGTTTTTAAATTTCTATTGTTCGTTAATATTCGTTTAGGACAGGAAAAGCCAACTGCCGGCCCGCAAAACTTTTTTTATGGATAGTTATACATTTTACGTCAAATTTTTCATCAAACGTAAAAGGGCAAAACTTTGCGTCATAAATCTTTGCTGTCATAATTAATATTTTATTTGTCATGTCCAGTGAAGGAGATCAGAAAATTGTGTTCGGAATTACTCCGTCGTACATTAAAACATGAAAAAAAAATTATTGTAATACCAAATGTAAAAAATACTTTTCAAACATAAAGAAATGTAATATTTAATTTTCACAACCAGAAAAAAAGAATTTATTGACGAGAATAAAAATATCGGTTACAAATAAATAAATACGACTTATTAGTTTTATTTGTTGGTCAACGTTTTGCCAAATCCCAACCCGTGCCGGTCAGATCGATCGAAAGTGAATAGAAAATAGTCCGCGGGGTACAATAAATTCGACAACGCTGGTTTAAGATATTCGTTTCATTCTCACATCTGGTGACAAGCTAAAAAATAATTCTCTCCAGAATTTTAGTTTTGACTGCGATTGATTCAAATCTTAGTTATGAGAAAAGTGTATTATTTCGTCAAACAATTGCGTCTTTTTATAATTGTACTTTGTATTTATTTTGCATAAAGATAACAAAAGTAAGTCGAAAAAGTATTTTAAAAATTGGTAGACATAATACGAATACGATAAACTACTTTTTCTGTTATTTTTTTACGTTAAATTTATTATTTATTATTCTACAAATGAATGTAATGTTAGAAGTAGAAGTTGTTAAATGTTCCTGACAACGAGTTTCTGTAAAATCTTTCTTATGCTTAAATGTGTACTATACTATTGAACAATCTTTGCTGTATTTTGTATTGTATCAATTATTAAATATTTGTCCTTATTTTACTCTTTCATTCTGTCAAGGTTTCAGATGAAAAAGTCGTGTTAAGTTGATTCATTCTTTAACATTCTCATACCTGAATATATCACTTTAATTTTTTTATTAAAGAACATGACTCGTACATTACTCTCGCAATGTTATCTCTGAATGCTTAGCTGTAACAGAAGCTTTAAATCAATGTTCAAAATGTTGACGACAATAGTAAATTTATATAAATTAGTATTTTTCTTGATGTTCAGATTCTAATCTAAAATTATCATGTTGCCTATGATAATTTTTCAGTACTTCATCGTTTAACACTCCAGTAATTATTCGTGAGTGTTAAGTAGTATGTTTTATGTACGGGGCGTGAGTCTACTGTAAGGTTAACACCAAGTTGTGTCGAATGTTGCGAGAAACGAAACTTGTAAAAACTGTACATAACACGGTAGAAAGAAATACTGAAAGGTTGTGTAATGTATTTTCCTCCTACATCCAATACTATTTTTGTATAATTTTCTTGTACATACAATTATATGAGCGCACAAAATAACATGTACAGTAGTTGCGGTATTTTCCTACTTTACTGTTTTTGCAATTACTAAATAGAGTGGGTTCTCGTAACAGGTATGCCCGAAAATCCAGAAAAAAAATTGACATTTAGATGTAAATGAATCGTGGAAAATTGATATAGCCGGATTTTTTCAAATTGATCCTCCTAAAAAAAAAAAAAAAAGAGAATCAAGTTTTAGTTTCATTTTAAATTGTTTCAAAGATTTAACTGATAATTTTTTACCTCATCCTTTTTTATTAAATAAATAAATTGGAATTCATTCCTTTTAAAAATTGTTTTGCAATGTTTTTATGCTTAATAATAGAAAAAGTTACCTGTTCGGTGTCTCTTATTATCACAACATGCATCAGGCATCGACAGTTTAATTTTCAGTAATTACTTATATTCTTAATGATCAAATATCACTGTAATGGTCAGACCCAATCATGATACTACGAACGTTTCTGTTATACTTCAGAGATTTATAATTATTTGTGTGTTTTAATACGATCTAACATCCGATATCGAAACAACACATCTCTACCTTGTTAAACTTCATCTGGCTGTAATTACCACGGCTCATTAAGGGGAAAAGTATACACTCTTCACTAGTTGGAGCGGTAATCCACCTTGCTTCAACTGTTATCGTTCTCATAGTCACTTCATTATTCCTTATTGGTTTGACCTCGTGACTGCTCATTCTATTGTGTATGTACCCGCTAGAACCACACCTCTTCTGGAGCTATAAGAAAGCAAAATGTATGAATGTGAAATTTTCTTATTCTCACAAAGTAGCACTTAAGTCAATAAATTGTGCAAAATCGCTACAATATCGGATTATTTTGTGTCAGTTTTGTGGTAAAAAAGTAATAAAAAATTTGACTATTGAAAATTACTTTCATTTACGCGTTAAAAAATGTTTGCTTGTGACATCTAATTTCAAAAATTGTGACATCTAATTTCAGAAATGTTCGCACACAAAAAATTTCTAACGAATAATGTAATTCTAATAGCAGCGTGGATGGTTAAGATTACAACATTAATTCCAAGGTTATTACTTATATATGATTTCCTTAAGATCAATTTAAAGTTATAAAAATATGATTTTTTATAACTTATTGTACATAATAATGCAGTAAGTAATTTAGATATTAACATATGTAATCCTTGTCACAAGTTACTGAAGAACCTTCGCGTAAAAAATGCGAGTGTTTTGCTGACGTTAATAGATATTGTCTTGCACACAAATATTAGTCGCTGTTGTAAATGTTCTTTCTTCATCCTCAATGAGAAGCTTGTACGTTGCAAAAAAAACATTTCATTTTATAGAAAAGAAAAAAAATTTCATTTCACACTTCAGACGAGTTTGTAAATAAATGAACAAATTATCTTAGAAAAATTACACTGTGGTATTGATATGTTTTTATAAAGTACATGTTTAAATAGGAAAAATTCCTTTTAACGAAGAAAAATACTCATTAACTAAACAATAAGAAAATATATTCTCATATTCATTAATACCGAAGTAATTAAAAAGCTTTCAACGGTTAATCAGAATTATTGTTCCAATTGGCATAACATTTTATATGATTCGTCCTTTGGAACTACAAAGGAAATTAATGAGGAGTAATTTTCTGTATGTTCAACTGTGAAGAATCTTTCTAACCTCCAGGATCTTTGCAGGGACATCTGAACTGTAACGTACTGATGTTTTGAGGAGGTTCTGCACGTATTAATGAGATGCCATATTTCCTTCAAGAAAAGTGTATATGAGCAGATACAGTTACCCTAAAAACATAAAGGGAACTTCATTTCAGATGGTTTTAACTTCCATTACATTGAACTGAATTCACTGTTTATATGTGAAGAGGACTAATTAAAAAACAAAATGTGTGAATGGTTTTTGTATTAAATTAGACAAGACAAATGAATGCGTTTGACTGTAAAAATTACAAATAAAAGTGTATTATATTAATTTTGTACTATCCTAATTCTCCGTACTGAAAACTTTGTATGTATTTTTGTTCAATATGTCTAGTAGCTACATCACTTTTGATTTAGGATTGGGAATGTTAAAATTTAACTGTGACATTTCCAGAACCTTCCTGGTATTTAGCACTAACTATAAGATACATGCATTACTCTATCATTGCTTGTACAATTAATTTAAATATTTGAAGTATTGTACGGAGAACGTACCTCTTATTACTTTTTTAACATTTTTAAGTATTTATTTTTTATATTTTCTCTTAGAAATGAAAAACTGGATATTTGTGAACTTTTTAAGTAATTGTAGATCAAAGTATAATATATTTATCTGATCATAACAAATTGATTGTGAATATCGAATCTCTGTAATAAAAGCTATATCCTTAATTTCTTCAATTGTATTGTTTTTCTTTAACTATTTTCTCCAATATCTCATGACAACTTCTCTAGATGCAGAACATTTTTCCAAACCTCAGAAAGAATTGTGTATAGACCTACGTTTCTTTAAGAAAAGGTAGAAATGAGTTTGGTAACAGCCGAAACCGATGTTTAAGATAATTGCGTGATGAACTCGTTAACATACCATTTCTCTATTTCTCCGTATTTTACGGGTTTCCTCTATGGTAGAAAACAACTTTTAATGTTTATTGCGTCAGTCACAAAAATTCCATGTAGCTTGTCGTGTTAAGAATTGTTAAGTTATTAAGTCAGCATTTTTTTTTTTTCGTTAATGTATTGAGACCGTGGATTGAATTGATTGATAATTCAATCACACGTTCTCAAAATATGTAATATCAAAGCATGGGTCAACAGGGGTGCGAGCAGAAAAAAGACCTGGGTGGTCTGAAGCGTAGTGGCGGGGCGACATCAAAGATGAGAACACATGTTCGCAGACGAACAAGTTTCGACATGAACCTTTAGAAAGACGAGCCACCAAAATTGAGTACAAAAACGTAATAAAAACTATTATTTGAAAAGATCAAAAGACATCAAAGATGAGAACACATGTTCGCAAACGAACAAGTTTCGACATGAACCTTTAGAAAGACGAGCCACAAAATTAAATACAAAAAAGAGCACCGAAAAAAAAGAGCGGATGTCAGGGAATATTATTTCCCAAAGCAACGTGGGAGTACGCTTGCGACAAGCGCCTAAAAAGGAACACAGCACATGTCCTTTGGGGACATGATTCCCAAAGCTAAGAATCTTTAGAAAGACGAGGGTGAAATTCTAAATGTAGCAATAAAATTAGGGTTCAAAAAGAGGGTACCGCGCCGCCTAGCAATAAAACAATAAAAGAGAAGATCTTAGAAGTATGCCGCCCGCGCAGATGTACAGAGCAAAATTAACAAAATGGCCGACAGACCTTCATCTAGAGGAAAGAATCTTGGAAGTAGAGAGAGGGGGTTTCACCAATGGGATATCACGGGGGCGGAATCAAGTAGTATGATTGGGAACAAGAAAATGCAACATACATCTTTTCGGAAACTACCAATTAAAATTAAGAGGGGGAAAAGAACCAAAGTCTAGAAGTAGAAAGATGCTATGATAAGAGGGGGAACGTCACGTGACACGTAATGGTCTATAAAAATATAGGACACAGGAGCACTTGGGTCAGATGATGAGACATTTTTCGAGTATTTTTGTGCGGGAGAGATAAGAAATTTTTCGAGTATTTTTGTGCGAGTCAGATGATAAGAAATTTTTCGAGTATTTTTGTGCGAGTCAGATTATAAGAAATTTTTCTAGTATTTTTGAGCGGGTCAGATGGTGAGAAATTTTTCGAGTATTTTTGGGCGAGTCATATGTAAGAAAATTTTCGATAGTTTGTTTGAATCAGCTAGTGAGAAAATTTTCGATTATTAAGTCAGATGATGAGAAAATTTTCGATTTATTTGAGCAGATGGTGAGAAATGTTGAGAAGGTTTATTTTTGTGCGAATCAGATCGTGAAAAATGTTAAGAATGTTTATTTTTGTTCGAGTCAGCTGGTGAGAAAATTTTCGATAGTTTGTCGTACTTCAGAAGTGAGAAAATTTTCGATAGTTTGTTTGGAATCAGATAATGAGAAATTTTGAGACGGTTTAATTGTTTTACATCAGAAGATGAGAAATTTCGAGACTGTTTACTTGTGCGATTCTGATAGTGAGAAATTTTCAGACTGTTTATTTGTGCGATTCTGATAGTGAGAAATTTTCAGACTGTTTATTTGTGCGGTACTGATGGTGAGAAATGTGAGAAGAGACGGTTTATTTGTCCGAGTCAGACATTGAAACTTGATGAGAGTTTCTTTTTGTTATGTGAGACGAATGAAAACGTGTGATTAGAAAAGGGCGAATGGGACTCGCGTAGTACAAAATAGTTCGAACGAACGAGTGAGGGACCTGAAAAGGTCAAGCTAATAACGTTTTAGATGTTGGTAAGCCGTCACAGATCACTTCAGACAATTAATAAACCAAAGAAGGCATCGTCATTGCTTAGACAATAAAAGAAAAGGAAGTTACACTGTGATCTGTCATAAGACATGCGAAGCGCATTCATGCAGTGAGCTAACGATAATATTAAATGTAGCAAAAGGCGAAAATAAATTAATAAGAAGTGTCTGGAAACTCTAAGACGTGACAAGACCTAGAAAGTGAAGGGAATGGATGGATTAGACAGAAAGGAGAGAACGAACATTAGTGCAGCACGCGGAACCAGGTTCGAAAATAATAACACCAAATGGGACATGTCTTCATCTCGTCCGGCATCAAGAGACATCTAGAGTGGCGTGTAATAGTGTAAAAGGGGATTTATCAATGTCATTTTGGGGCCTTGTAAACTACAAATTGTCATCTAAAAGTCAGCAGGCCAAGTTCAACAATTGAAGTGTGTAATTGTGACGAGAGGGTAATGAACAAAGAGGCCCACGATGAAGATCTTGGTGAGTACCCTGTAAAAGGACGTTCCAAGAGCGCAGTAAGCGAAATCATGTGTAGTAGTGTGAAGATTGACCAGTGTATTGTGTAGTAATTAAGTTAGTAATAGAACGAATAATAAAATGTTTTGTTTGTTGCTCGAACACCACATTGCTGTGTTTTTATTGTGAGTGGCTCCAATAGGAGTGAGTAGTCGGTTCCCTCCCCTTAGAAATAGTCATTTACAATAATTATTATTTTATACAGTTTTTTGAAACAAAAAATTTTTTTAATTAAAATTTTTTGTATGTTTGTTGATAACAATTAGAATTTTATTGTTATTAGTTAATAACAATCAGTAAAGTCACAGTATCTATTATATTTTCATTTGACTTTCGAACATTGCATACGAAGAAATGTTTTAAGATAATTCTGAAATGAGTTTACGAAATGAAGCACGATATGTTTTAAGTGGACGGAACCAAGAATTTTTATAAACATTTAGAAGTATGACTATAAAATATAACGAGTATGCTTCGAAAAGTAATGATATTTTCTGTGGCAAATTTAGATGTACAAGTCATCCACTTGTTTTCAAACAAATGTGTGATTTTTCTGGGTGATGTAATGTATGAGCTTATGTTATAAATAACGTTGACACGTGTCGTATGAAAAATAACATCGTATACTTAATAAATGACGGTGAAAAAAAATTCCGTGTACATATATTTTGGTGATTTTGTTCGATTAAGAGTGGCTGTCTAGTGAGTGGTAGCGTATTCGCCTCCACCATATTACTGAATTATTTTAGAGCATGGGTTCTAACCCTGCTCGGCCAAACTGGCTGAGATTTTCAGCTGTGATGCCCCTCACCTACACATGATGGACAAATACGGGTTCAGTGCCATAAGATCTCGGCAACCAACGTCTATCTTTTTCTCCCAAGTTTAGGTGAGGAGAGCACGCCTCCTGAATCTAGCCGTAAGACAGTAAATAGGTACATAAATAAATTTTGGTATTAAAGTCCATTTTAATTGTTCATTGTTTCCTCCAAACACATCTATTGTTCATTCGTTCCTGAGTGCCGAAGGTTTTATGTTTATCGCTGACACAAGAATTATTTTCCCGGCCCAAGAATATAAAAGACATTATGAAACTGAATATCTTCAAATCCGCGGTTAAAAACTACCTCCTGCACCAGTGCTTCTACAATGTAAAAGAATTTATTGATTTTAATAAAAGTTAAATTCGTCTTGTACTTTATCACGCCATTGCTGTAGAACTTTTTTAAATAACTTATAACAATTTCAAAAACTATTTTCTTGCATGATTATGTAGCCGAATGGCTCATATTAATTTAGTTTTATGTGTACTCAACTTTGGCACGGTTGTGTACATTAATTCTGTAGCACCATCCTCACCCGGGTTTTTCTCCGTTTTTCCTTCGGGTAGAGGCGGATTTCTTATACAGGTTCTCTAGGCTTTGTCTAGGGGCGTGTTTATTGTAACAATAAATCGTGAATTTAGAGTGTTTTTTTTTCAACTCTTATGATTTTTAAACACTATACTCAGAATAATCTATAGTTCGATAATAACTTGTACATGTAAATTTACAAACATATTNTATATGTATTATAACTCGCAGCTAACTTTTTATCTTATGTAGGAACTTTTTCTGAAATTTTTGAATCTGCCTCTGCCTTAGGGCCCTTGATCGGAATTGATGGGATGGTTCCTTGCCTGCTTCCGGAGTGTAAATTAGTTTATTGTCCTCCAAGTGGTCATACGCAGTTTGTACTGTTTTTTGACAATAAATTTATTATTATTATTTTTTGTACATGGTAAGTAGTGAATGTGGCAGCATGTGGAACGTGGAATAATTCTAGCAGCTCAATAATGAATTCAATCATGAAATAGCATTAGTACATTATTACTCTTAAGATGAACAATATCCATATGCGAAAGAACGTGTGAAAAGCGCGTATGTTCACGTTAAAGATTAAATATACCAAATAATTCAGACGAAATGCAATATACGAACATGAGGGAATATGAAGTAGGGATGTTATCAAACATTGTAGAAATACAATACAAAATTCTTGCGGTTTGGCCAAATTCTTTATTTTCTCAATTTATCAACGTTTCGATAACGAGGCCATGGAGGCTACACGGAAGAAGAGTCACAATGGAAACACTACAATAGAATTAGTTTTAAGGTAGTGAGAGCGTGTTGGGTGCTAGTCTAAAACATAACCATGAACAGAACTTTCAATAATGTAATATTTTCTATTTGCATTAAAATCAATAATTCATTAATTATGCTGTATTCAAAACTGCGAATAATGAAATATACGGTTTAAATTGAAATAATGCATTTGAAGACTTAATAATAACAATGATTATAATAATAAAATATCTTTAATTAGTTCCGAGACTCGGACCGTGGAGTCTGTTCTTCCGACTGACCACGTAAGAATAAAAATACAATTTACAGAATTAGAAAATTAGGGAGGAGTAACATTTAAATTTNTCCGACTGACCACGTAAGAATAAAAATACAATTTACAGAATTAGAAAATTAGGGAGGAGTAACATTTAAATTTAAGAATGGTCTTTAGTTTGTTTAGAGTTCTCTAACCTTACGACATTTTTCGTAGAATTATGTTCTCAATTATCCGGAAATTTAATTGATTGTTATATCATTTCCAATCGAATTCACAATGGAATTTGTTTAAAAACTGTCCCACCAGAAACTTTATCCACAAGAACCCATGCAGCTTCAAGATGATGTTATTCAATTATAATACCCACGAGGTCCAAATAGAATTATACGCGTTAATTGATAATAGTTTATTCTTTCATCAAAAAATTGAGGATATTTTAAAGTCATTCCCCATATCGCGCAAAAAACCTTAATTTCTAAACGACAAAATGCGGTATCCAGGTTTTCACTTACAAATAAATACTTAACTAGTATATAAGAATTCGATTAAATTAGAAGAGAATGAACACCATTAAATTAGACCGTGTCAGTTGGTACGGGGAGTGCTATGGGCTGCCTCTAGGAGTGAGTTGGAGTGACAGTGTCTTGTTGAGTTCCTTAGATATCACATGGATTATGTGCCTCTTTTAGGGAACTTTTGGTTCAAGAAAGATTTCTCAGCACAAGATTTACATCGTTTCGTCAACATTCCACGCTTGTTATCAAGAGGTACTTTGGAATCGTTCGAAAAGTGCAGCTGTGGATTTGACAGGTAACTAATTTTTAATATAAATGTACTTTTATTGCGAAGTAAACACCCTGGATACGTATTTGAGACTTTTCATAACCTCTGCGTCACTCGCCAAGATAGTGTTTACATTAAAACGAAGCGTTATCGTGTACTGAATGCAAATATCTTGAAAATGTTGTTTGTATCTAATCCCATCTGCCCTGTGATAATTTCTGGTTACCCTTGGGTTCTTTGAACGATTCTGTATGATGGTCTCAGCGAATTTTGTAGTTATCTGAAGTATTTAGAACATCGTTACTAGTGTTTCCGTTAAAGCTAGGACCTCACACATAGCAAGCCTTGCCAAAGAGTCATCGGCTAATATTTGCTTCAATAATTTGCCTCCTGTTGCCCCAATGAAGTATCGGCGGCAAAGGCTGGCCACACACAGGCCAAACCTCTCCAAGGCGACATCGGCAAATATTTGAAAACACATAACTTTCAAAATATTTCGAACGAAAACTTTAAGTTGCTTGAATCTTCTCAGTTAAATTTGTTCATAGTGGGATTCATATTGTTTAAAAAATGGAGAAGGCGTGACTTAACGTTTTGTTGCAATTATTATTAAATCGAAAAAATTCGTGGAATATGTATTTTACCCATAATTCATGTCCAGCAATACCGGAACAATTTTCGGAGCTTTATTTCAATTAAAATAGGTATTAATAACATGTATCTATATTCACTATTTATTTTATGCCACCTAATGTAACCTTAATAGCCTAAACGCACGCGGCATGCTGAGTTAAAAAGAATGTATTATAATTATAATAAAAACTTCAATAAATATTATTTGAATCTCATATAACTGTTATAATTTTATACATATTGCTCGTATTACATCCGCTAATATTTGCTTACACACAGACTTGACTGAATTACGATATGATTGCGAATAATTACGACGAGTAATTGCTTCAATATGTCGTCGTAGTGGGGAGAGGTGTTCCCAGGATTTACTTTTGGAGGAGGTTTCTTGTTCTCCCAAATGCACTATGAGAAATACAGACAAGACCCTAGGAAGTAGTTCACTCCCTGGGATACTCTCCAGAGAAACGAGGAGTATGGTGATCCACCTTCGAAAAAATTTGATATTTCTAACCTCGAAAACGCATATTAATGGCCATGTTTTAAAAAAATCAAAGATTTGAAAACATCCCAATTCTAGTTTGTTTAACTTTCTGTGTACATTTAATTCATAATTTTATAAATTATTTATGTATTATTTTGTTGTCTTTTGAAAATACACTTTTTTGTTATGGGTCTAGCATACTTTTAATGGTTATGGCAAATTTTAATTGGTGAACGCTTAAAGAAGTAACAATATAATTTTTCATATTTTTTTATAAAGAGCCTACTATCAGTCAAAATGACACATATTGCAAAAGTTTATCGCATAGGATTTTTTCCTCAGTTAATATATCATCATCTAGAGCTGGAGACTCACATAAATAATTGTTTGTTTAGGGTTCCGTTAAATATGTTTTTCATGTCAGCAACAAACCAGAGCCACTATTCAGTGTTGTTCGCAATATAAAATCCATTCCTCATGTGATGGATACGTAGTTCTAAAACTTTTGTATTTCACATATCTGTAGACCGTTTGTATTTTAGTGAAGCTAAAAACAAATTTTGCTTCATAGAATAATTATGGAATTGTCACTTGATGGTGGTGAGAGGCATGAGCATCTTTTGTCCCCATCCTTGGAATGTGTATATGCTCCTATAAGTATGGTTTTTCTTAAACCATGGAGCTTGTCACAAAATAATAATTGATCTCGCGAGGGGGCATTTTCCTGAGTGTCACGCAAGCATTCAACGAACTTCTGTGTTGTTTATCTTGCTTCATACACTGATTCTAAAAATTTCCAGACCATGAAGGAATGATTGTCAGGTCATGCAAGGCCGTGGAATCTGCAGTTTATACCAACCAGGATACTACATGCAATTGTTTAAACGTGAACAAAGGACTTAGTATGTATAGTGGATTTTCGTTTCAAAGTGAGCGAAACGAGATGGCAGACATCTTGTACTCATCCTATTAATTGATATTGGTTGCTTCAACTCACGTTTTAGTACTGAAAGAGATATAGCATTGCCTGCTTCCACAGTGGAAAGAAGTCTTCTGCGCTGTGTGCAATTCTTCCTTTGCGGAGATTTCTTTTGGTCATGGACCATCAGCGTGTTGCTTGTGGGCGCATGGATGAATAAAAATAATTTGATGTGGAATGGTACGATACAATGTTTTTGAACAAGTCACGCTTTAATCTGGAAAACAATGATTGTCGCATTTCCAAATTGACTCCCATCAAGGTGAACACCATCAAGCATGCATTATTCAGCGTCTTAGTAGCCGCAGTGAGTGATCGTCCGGAGCACCACTGAATATAACATACGATCCAGGTTACTAAACATTGTGGGTACAGTTAACCCATAAAAAAAGTGTACAGGATGATGTCATGCCCTTTCTTCAGCGCACTTGTGATGTTAATTTCCAGTAGAACAATGCCCGATCTAACTTATTCGTCATTTTTCTTCTATTTTCAATTTGAATGTCACCTCCTGTTATTCGTGTAAAGAGCTTCAGAGTTCCGCTACGTCATTTAATAGCGTTCGCGATCTTGTAGAGAAAAGGGGAACTTCATTTAGAGAAACATACGATATGAAATTCAGCTGATAATATTTATTTCCTTCGTATTAATAACTTTCAGCTCCATAAGCGAAGGACTTCACGCATACGTTTTGAGACTCAGATTTGTTCTTGACACTGGATTTCGTGAAAGACTTTTTCACGCATACTCTCTTGCGTGCCTCCGTAGTAATAAGAAGTCATTACCACTAAAATGATTTATTGTAACTTCTTTTGAAACTTCTATTGCTATATCAATCCAGTAAAAATTCATATCTATGATCCAAAAATATATAAATCATCTCATAAAATATTCAATTCCCTAAAAGTATTCCACCAAAAAACCCCTACGGAAATACACGAGCTTCAATGACATAAAAACGTCCACGAGTCACCTCATGCATTCGAGCCAAAATACGCAAGCGTCTGCTTTCTCGGTCAATGTATAGTCAATAAGGGACGTCGTCGTGTTTTCAACGGTTGGGAAGCAAACAGTAATGTCTGCTGCAGCTAGAGGGTTTGGGAAGGAGCCAACAAGAAGACGCGGTGCAGATCTAGGTCTTGTTATTCATATTCATGAATTTTAAAAAGCGTACGCTGGTATCGTAAGCTTACATCGACGTATAAGACAGTAGAAAACATATTTTTAGAACGATACAGAGCGTACAAAGATATTACACATTCCTTTATACCACAAAAGTTATATTTCAATGTATTCCTGTATTGTTTCTATTTTCAGCTTTGTTCATAGGATAAATGCTCAGATCGTGTGCTTACCAAATGTACGCGCTTGTATTTTGTTTGTTTTTCAGTTTTATATATTTCTTATTTATATGTTTTCAGTTTATACATTGCCAATAAAACATATTTCTGATTTAGTTATTGCTATGTGCTTATGGAAGTACATGAAAAGTATTATTTTGTGGAATGAGGTATGGAAAAACTGGACATATAATATATTCGAGAACTTATTAAAATTCTAGAAGTTTAAACTTAATTTGGCAGTCAAGTCAAAGGTAACAGTTTGAGCTAGTAATATACTATACGGACTACAACGCATTCACGGACATAAAATAATAATATTCAGTCTAAAATAAAGCTGAAGCTACGAAAGTTTCATGAAGTAATGGGAAATTAGATTGAGTTCTCTCTGAGATTTGTGAGTTATTAAAACCCTAACAGAAAAATCAAAACTTTATTGTAGGAAAATGAACCCATTTACACACACACACACATATATATATATATATATATATATATATATATATATATATATATATATATATATATATATATATATATATATATATATATACAAATTTATTGGGACCCCCGCGCCCATGNGGGAATAAAGAGGCAATCAGACTGAAAAAAATATCATGAATGTTCATTTCTACTTTCTGATCGCCTTTGCGTAGTTTGTGCGTTTTGAATTGGCGGAGCCTTAAGATTGCCATCAGAAGTTAGACTGGGAAACGCACTGTTAGATGTCCCAAATAAACTAGGGGCAGATATGAGATCAAATCACCGTCTACTGATAGGAATTTTCAAATTCAGGATGGACAGAAGTAAGCCTGAATAGCGGAGAAGAAATAAATATATTGTAAAGAAAAGGAGCTGGAGGTCAGAGTTATTGATGAAATTCTGAAAGATTGGTGGAAAATGCAGAATTAATTAGGTATATGTGGATTTGGAAGCAATAGAACAAGATGTGTGAAGACTGAGATATGTGGAACAAAGGAAGAAATAATGCTAGATATCTGAAAACACCTGGAACATGATTGAAGAAAGGAAAAGGCTACACATCAAACTATGCACTAAATCCACGCCACGCACAAGAGAACCGTCAAAGTTGCAAGAAGAATATGCTGCTCTGGACAAAAAATAATAATTAAGAAGTAAGTTCGCAAAGATCATCGTCTTTTCGCCGAAAGTTTAGCTTAAGAAACAGAATTGTATAGGTGAAAATAATGTCAAAGGTGTGTTTGATTCAGTGAAACAGTTCTGGACTACGTCAACTCACTCATCTGTGGTTACCACAGAAATAAAAAGAAGTTTCATAAATAGATGTCTACGATACATCTTAAAATAATGATGGCCGTCCTTTATTTCCAATAATGAACTGTATGAACTGACAGATATACACGAATAAAGAAATCTCGCATAAAAATGGCCGTTGAGTGGCCATCTGTAAACCATCCATTAATAGCTATTCATTTCAAGTGGCCACCAATGACCGTTTGGCGATAAAAGATGGCCACCCGTATGACCATTTTTACTAGAGATCTGGGAGCGGAAATTTGGTTGGATTGGACACACACGTAAAAAAAGATGACGAAGAATCATCTTGATGAGGAACCCTCAAGAGTACAGAAAACAAGGATGCCCGAAGATGAGCTGGAGAAGATCCATTTTCATAGAGGCTGGCAAAACTTTGAATGAGATGCGTGCGATGGCAACAGGGGGAGATGAAGAAATTTTGAGGACGGTTTTTGCTTCAAATAGGAGACATGGACATAATTATTACATTTTCATGCATCCAAATATTGAGACAATGATACTGAAAAAAAAATTGTCAATAGCCATTTCAACTTCCAGATCACCTTTAAGTAGAGTTGGCGGAGCCGACAACTGTCATTTGTTGCACCTATAATATTGAAAATATTTTACAATCGTTAAAGTCGCTTTTACCTTGAAAAGAATTTCGAATACTACGCGAGTGGTTTTTATTTACATTAAACAATCGTAAATGTGATATTCTGAATTTACGACACTTTTGCCACTTGCTACGACACTTTTGCCACTTGCAAACTTTACCCGACAATCTGGTGCACAACGCTGTTTTTCATCCATCCTCTTCTTCCATCCGTTTCTACAACAACAGACTGAGAGCAACCAAACCTTTTGGATATCGCTCCAAACAAATTTTGGAAACCTTAAATATACGCANTCTCCCCCTTGGGCTTTGCCCAAGCCGAAGATTATTTTCGATCTTCTGCATCATGACAAGAAGAACACTCCAGCTCCGATGTTGAGGGTATACTTTCAGCTAAAACTCTACAAACACCGGGACCGTATCCCTGTGTTTACCGACGGGTCGAAGCAGGTTGATGGTGTCGGCTGCTCCATGGTATTTCCCTGTGAGACCTGTGACTAACGTCTAGGCGACTTGTGCAGTGTTTACACTGCTGAGTGCTACGCCATATTGCGAGCATTGCGATCAACAAAGTGCTACGGCGCATCACATTTCCTTATTTTTTCTGATTCTCTGAGTGCCCTCCAGGCAATCCAGAACATGTATGCAGCTGATAAGCTGATCCAGAACATCCAGGATGTACTTTTCACACTGCAAAGTGACGGAAAGAACATAATGTTTTGCTGGGTTCCTGGACACGTGGGTATCAGTGGAAATGAGAAAGCAGACGTTTCCGCAAAGGCGGCATGCCTCAGGAATCGCGTGGATTTCTCCACGATTCCAAAACGAGACCTACTAAATTTCGTCAAGATAAGGATTCTCAGTGAATGGAGCAATGAGTGGTTAGCTGTTGAAAGGAATAAGCTCCGACTTATCAAATCATGTGTTAAGTCATGGAGCAGTTCCTGTAGGCCAGCCCGGCGCGACGAGGTCTTGCTGACCCGCCTGCGCATAGGACATTGTCCTCTCACTCATAGGTATCTCTTACTACTTGATGATGAACCCGTTTGTGAGGAGTGTAGCTGTTCTCTGACAGTGCGTCACCTACTAACTGATTGCAGAAGATACTCAAGTATACGGAGACAAATTGGTCTGGCTGCAGATTTACCAACAATTCTCGGAAATGAAACGGTTAATGTTAATAAACTATTGAATTTTATGAGTAGATCGGGGCTCCTCCCACAAGTTCTCGGGAGGGTTTAAAATTTTCAGGAACTCGCTTCGCTCGTTTCAAATTCACAAGGGCGGAAATTCACAAATTCATACGGAAAATTTACTGCAATAAAAGTCTCATTCGTGATTTACAAGTTTGTCTTTTCTTAATATGTGTTTCCTGCTTAATACTCGATGTACTACATCATCAATTAAATCATAAATATTTCATTTAAATTCCAGGTTAGCTATGTTTTTTCAGTTTAAATCACAATAAGTACATGTTACTCTTTATTTATGTCGATTTCAGATATTTTAGTGATTTTCACTTGCGCTAGGACTACCTTAAATGGATCAGGTTGTTCCCTACTCACGAATTCTGGTACAAGTTCATTTTCGGGGAGTCTTTGGTGAGAATTTACATCCCTCACACTTCCTTCTTTCTTTAGAGGTTCTCATTTCTGTTCTTATGCTGCCGGACGTGAGGATATCCCTCTCAACTGAATTCTTCGTGCGTCAGTGTGTAATACAAACCACGACGGTGCGGAATACTAACCTCAAATGAATCAACCTTCCTTCATGTGAACTTGGGATTTCCTTCCTGGAAACTCATAGGAAATACCTCGAAATTAAAATTCCGAACACTAAAATGCACCGTACATAATTTGTGGCATGTCAAGGAAATGTTAAGAATAATGACGGTTTAGAAGAAAATATCACATTCCCATAATTAATTTTCAACTTCTATATATAAACATGTTTAGTGTTGCTGTTGCTAAAGGTGTAAGTTTATATTTTTATGTTATTTCATAATCAATAAAATCCGTGCAATCTGAAAACTATAAACAAGAGAAAATATTGTGTTAAAATCCCGTTTTTCATCTCGTTCATAAAATTACAAAAATATGTGTATCCCTAAACAGTAAACTTTTGAGGACAGCATAATTATGATAAATATTACGTAATCTAATATTTTAGGGAATGGATTTCACAATTAATCCTTTGCACGAGCAGTTGCAACAAATTGAACGTTTTTTTTCCTTGCGCAAATTTAGTCTAGGCTACTTCATTTTTGCTTCTAAGTTTATTTGTTAAATTATTTTGTATCTCTTGGAGTGATGTTGACTAAATAAATAAATTGTAATAATTAAACCTCTTTTAAATCATAAATCTCTTAAAAGATATAATAGTAAATTTATTTTCTCATACTTTCATACAAGGTTTTACATATTGACACTAGGCAACGAAATTTCACGTACAGAAAATATAACGTCCAAGGCAATGCTTGTTTGGAGGATATTTTACATATGAACTTCATACAGAAACATTCTACGCCTGTATTTTTTACACGTGCTTACGGACAAGTATCAACAATGTCACATTAAATGCTCACATTTCCAAACACATACACAATATTCTCAGCTTTTTATTAAAATGAATAACATGTTTACTGAATTTTAATTTCTTATAGTAGGTCAGTCATTAACGTAGCTACAAAGTCCCCTTCCAGAAATTTAGCGCTCTACCTGATTCTATTCTGTACGGTCGCATGCATAAAACCATATGTGTGGTGCAAAAAATGTATATAAGTGAACGTAAAAAGTGGTTGTTCTCATTAACCTAAATAGATATAATTTTATGTTCATGGACGTTTTTGACGTAAAGTTGTAATTCTGTTTTAAAATCAATAATTCTATCGAGGTGTTGCATCGTAATCAAAAATTAAACCATTAGATATATTCTAAAAATCTAACTCATTGGAATAATACAAAAATTGAAAATGGAATTCAACATTCAAAAAGGTGACTAGCGACGAACAACATTCGATTAAATCAGTGAAAAGGATAAATCTACCAATGCTTTTATATACTACACATATTTAATTGCATGATTTGTGGATTTGACGAGTGGATATAGAACCAGCTGCTCTGTAGGGAAGAAAAACTTTAGTTTCTTCACTCGGTATATATCAAGCATTTAAGTGCCATTTTCAAATTGAGAGATAATTTCATTACACGACCAAATGTGTTAAAAAATAAGACCCACAAAAATCTGAATATAGGTTTTAATGAACGATAAGACAATTTTTTTAAAACACAAACACCATTTTTGCTAAAATCTTCTAGTACTTTCTTAAAAACATACCGGTGGCCTATTTTACCTCCTCACCAACTATCCCCAACAGCCGACTTACAATTTTCAAGAATAAAACTTTCATTAGACACGGTAACGTTTTCGTGTAATATTGTTTATTATAAAAACTCTCAAACATGTACAATTCATAAATATTGTGATAGTTAATGCTGGTCTGAGGTCCCCGAAACGTCTCCGAGAAGCGAAGTATTTTAAATCTGCCACGGTACCCGTAAGAATGTGGTTTGACCTTGAATTATGAGTTTCATGTGCAGCTAGGCGGAAAAAGCTGTAAGTGGCAAGATAGGTTTTGAAGAAGACAATGGCATTCAGTGTATTAACAATATTTCAGGTCCAACTATTGTTGAATAAATTAATAAAGNAATGGCATTCAGTGTATTAACAATATTTCAGGTCCAACTATTGTTGAATAAATTAATAAAGTGTCTCCTCGTCAACGCCTATAAAATTGGTAATTTTGCCAATTTACTTATAGTACGTTCAACGGATAGGCAATCAAACGTAATTTCAATAATTGTAAACGTCAATGGAGCAGCGCCTATTGTCTTCGAACAAAAATTACGACAGATTGTTTCCATGTGGACCTTGGAGGAAGCAATAGTTGTTTATATTAATTGAACTTATATTCATATTGTAAAACCATCTACTTTTTAATTTTTATTTTAACCGTTTTCCCAGATTCCAGTATCATTATAGATTTAAATAATGTTTTCTTGTTACAAATGTAACAACTAAAAATACCGGTTATTTTCAGGTCGCGAGATGACATCGTGCAGCTTTTCAAAGCATATTTTAATAAAAAAAGTTTTGTTCGTATTTGTTGAATTGTCCCTTACATTCACAAAGATCCTTCTTTTTCTGGAACAAGCAGGGAAGGTAACGGGGTATGACAAACGTCTGGAATTTTTACTCAGTAATATATTCTAATAGTGTACTATCTTTACGAATACAATCGCACGATTTTTACGAAATAAATATAAAATGATTGCTGGAATGCATATTCGTCAAAAGACGGAATAACATTCTTGTACCATACATTTCTTTTATTTATGCTTTCTTTAGAGGAGAGCACTCCAAATAAACTACTTAACAACATGGGAGTAATTATTTGTTTGAAGAGAGAAACATCTGCTCAAAATATCTTCCAGTTATAACTCAGACAGAAATATCAACTCTTTCTTTCATTGTACTGCTTCGGTGAAGCCAAACCATGTAGAATTCCTGGCATCTGTGGAACAGCAACCCAACCATTCCAATACTGAAAAATTCTCTTCTTTAATCTTAGTCAGTTGTGCTGACGCTCCAAGGATTTTCCTATTACAACTCAGGGCACTCCTCTTTAAAATACTATCGTGAAAGTCTTCCAGACTCCCACTGTGCTAAATTCAGGAAGGAAAAGTTTCTTTGGCGTTTATTGTCTATACATTATCCTGTTGATGCTTCTCAAAAGACGTTTTCCGGCATAATTAAATAGAAAGTAAGTAAATCCAGAATCTGTTTCTGCTAATACGCAAATAATTCCTAATTAATGACATGTACTTCAAAAGAATATAAAAGAATTAGGTATTCTACAAATTATTCTCTTGGCATCAGAAATTCGTAAAAACTTTCGTTAATACCTCACGATCAAAATTAATTCAATTTTTGATACTTTTTTTTTACTCTTACACACCGTTGAAAGTAAAAATTGATTTTTATTTCTTTTTGCTCTCAAAACCTTACACACACATATCACTGCACATACGAAGACTTGTATTTTGTTAATTTATCATTTAGTACGTGTAATTACAAAACATTATATACGTAATTTTAATGATATACTAGGAGTAAGCTTTTTGAGACTAATGGGGTAAAAGTGAACCGCATTAGATCGTTTGTGCTTAATTTATGTACTTATACACCCAACAATTTGACACTCAAAATAGAGTTAACGTGGAACAGGGTAAATGGAAAGAGAACAATCATTTATCAACATCCAGATTTCTGAAGCCATAGTTCTTTTTCTGTGAGTTGAAAGTATGAAATTAACTTACGGTGAAGGCTCTCGAACATTTTCTGTCCTTCTTCTTATCAGCCTTTTCACTTTTCGAAGAATATGTAGCCCCTACATTTTCGATTTATGTTCGACGTATTTTATAACATTTGGTAAGGGTTGCTACATAAACAAATCGCTGTCAATCAGGGACTAGGTGTAAAAATGAAAAGATCTCAGCAGACGTTTAAAATATTTTTCTTATTATACACATAAAGCTCTACGTTTCTTATTCACTTAAATCTCTGAAACATATAGGTATGAAATATTTTTTCAGTTTCATCAAATTAAGATCTATCATAGGTAATGGAAAAGTAAAAGTCTGGGTTCCCAACCCCGATGACCTCGAAGTTCTGAAAATAATAAATACTTTAAATTGTTTCGAATATTTAAATAAATTAATGTAACATACTCATTGCATTTTGTTGGTTTAATAATAAACTTCCACTTCAATCACCAAGCGTTTACGGATAGGTTCACGAATCTTGGGTGCGACCCTGCTATTGATACACGTTATGTTACACACAATGGGAAGCACAGATGGGCGTAACCCATGAATGGCGTGTGTGAACATCTTGTGTCTCTGAACGACGCCTTCGAACAAACTGGCCCACCTATATAGGAAGGATTTCTATTCGACCTTTGTATTACGAGTCACCAGAAAAACACTTGAAGCGTTGGACAACAAACGAAGCGCATAAATTCATATATTTGTGAGATAAAAACTTGAATAGTGCATGGCATGTGTCAATTGTATTCAGAAGGGAGAAAATGTTAGTATGTACAAAATTGATTACACAAACTATTTGGTTTGTAAGTATGGGAAAAGTCCTTATCTAAAATTATTATTTGGATCTCCAATTTTATTTTACGAAGTTCTCTTAAATTTGCAAAATCATTCAGAATAAACAGAGATGTCTATGAAATAATATTGAAGATCCTAATAAAGATCTCGGACAAGAACTGAATCTTGTAGTATATCGAATGGTGGAACCTGGTTTTAGTGTGAAGCATGGTACAAATAATTCAAAAAATAGATATCTATAATTTGCTAAAATTGTATTTTTTTATGTGGGGCTTTAAGGGCTTGTCAACAACGAGCCCTTAAAACCCCACATAAAAAAATCTATAATGTGCTAAAATTGTAATTACTTGCTGTGACAATTTGTCCAATTCAACTTTTCTGAAATATTTTATGATAATTCATGAAAGGAGAACAAAAAATATTTTATACGTTTAAAGTGAGGGGATGGGGAAAACGTTTTGACCACAAATAGATTGAGATCGTGTAAGTTTGTCTTTCCTTTAGTGCGACAATATTTTCAAGAGTAAGCAATCTCTCTACAAAAGTAGAGAAAAATCGTTAGATACTCATCTTCAATCACCTCTTTTCTTCTTCTTCTTCTTCTTCTTCTTCTTCTTCTTCTTCTTCATCATCATCATCATCATTATCAACATAATCTTCTTTCTCTATTCTCCTTTTGAAGCGTTATACCAAATCCAGTTTTCTTCATTACCAAAATTTTCAGTTTTTTCTTTACTGAAGTAGTTGAATAAAAGTACTGAAAATATCATTAATGGGTTGCACTTGTATGAATAATTGAAGAAAACATTCACATTTTTTTCTCATTCGAAAATGTTTGTGTATATATTTAAAAGTCATGAAAAATATTTTATTAAATATTTTCCCTATAGCAGATGTTTGACAGAAATTTTTTCGAACGGAAATATTTATTCAGACAAAAAGTGCAATGTTTACTGACAATTCACATCACCGCATGATGTAAGCCAAAGCAGGTGTATTTTTACGAGTTAGAACCTTCTCCGTCAGATTTTTAGAGTTGAGATATGTCTTCACCTCACTGGGAATTGCAGTGATGGGAACGGTCTTTAGGTTCCCGAACATAAAAACTCCATTTCCTTCCTTTTTATTTTAAAAATATAATAACACTTGTGAGAGTATTAACAAATTCTGAAATCTCAATGTCGACTCAAAAATAAAACTTTGTCTACATTCACCACTACAAATATTTGTTCAAAGAAATTGACGTCATTTGAATTCACATTGAAACATTTTAGAACAAAATAGGACTGCTGTGTCCATATATTAGCTCTTTAGACGCGATATGGTAAAAATATTTAAGGAATAAAAAAATGTAAACTCCCCACTTATTATTTTGACATCTTGAGAAAACGTTACTAGTTCTATTTGATTGTCAAGAGCCTGTTATTCCTGTCATTATATGTTAGTAAATTGTATAGAAGCTTGTAATATTGCTCCTCGAATGTAATAGTTGTATAAATAATTAGTCCTTGGGAGAAACCAAATAGTTTCCGCTGTGCATTTATTTTCTAGGACAGGCAACTCTTTGACTATTCTGAAGGGCTGCTACGCTGATCAATAGATTTCATAAATAGAGAAAATTACGGATTGTGTGGTACAATTTGTGATAGTCTGTTTTAATGCTTACTACTTCGCATACGCTTTCACTCAATTCTCATCACCCCAATACATTTGGAAATGGCATTTATCCCATTGTATGACGTGCATTTTCTCGTTCTGTGAACTGTGAACATCAAGATGTAAATATGGATATGATCGTTCTTGAACCTTCTTAGTTAATCTCGATCAGGATATGAGGTTACTCAGATTTTCTGAATAAAAACAACGTAATATATTTGACATGTCTGCTTCATCGAAATGAATTATATTTTAAACCGTTATGCATCACAAAACATGAAATGGGATTAGGTTTGTAACAAACGTCTAGAGGAAGATGTGTCACTGATGCGTGGGGGAAACGACGCATGACCTAAGATGAGAGGGGAAATCTTTTTTCGTGATCTACACACAATTTTTAAATATCACGTTAATATATGCAAAAATTACACCAATGGAAAAATATAGAACTATTGTTGGTGCAGTATTCTACAAAAACCTCGGGAACATNCTGTCTCTTATACACATCTAGATGTGTATAAGAGACAGGATCTAGAGGTATCGGCATTTGAGGAAGCAGTATGTCGAATTTTCGATGATTTTATAATAATAATTTCCGGAAGAGCTTTAAGATTTGATAACAGTACGTATATGTTCAATGGTATATTTGATAATATAACTTTAAAAATAAAATTTGTTAATATTCTGTAGATATACCCAAGATTATGTAACTTTAGGGAGACGCATGTTAAGAAGTGTTAAAACCACCATTGTCTTTGGGTCCTTGATCAGAATTGGTGGAATGGTCCCTTGCTTGCTTTCAGAGAGTAAATTTGTTTATTGTTCTCCAGGTGGATACATGAAGTTTGTCTCTGGTTCTTTAAAATTAATTATTTAAATTCAAATAATATCTTTTACCGACACAACCTTTATCCACAGATCAAATTTGTAAAATAATTGTGAGAGCACAATACTAGCAAAGGAAAAAAACCAAATAATATATCTTTAAACAATTTACAATTACATAATAATAAATATTTACTACGCAATCAAATACGTACCTTATATAATACAATTATCAATTTTTTTGGTGGAGGTGGAACTTATCCTTGAAAACTGCCCTCCTAAATCCGTCACTGCGCATAACTCCATGTTCTATTGGTGCAAAAGTATCTGCTTGTATACAAGTTTAGTTATGGCTGCGTCTTAAAAAGTTCAGTGATTCATAACACGGGGAGAATATATAACGGTTCCCATATTACAAAAAGAAAAACGAGGTTTAAATTATAGTTTGTAAAATAAACAAAGTCAGCTGGCTACCTCCCTCATTCAGTCGCCACTCTTCATTTCGCGACGTCTTGCCCCAGTGATGTAGCCTGACATCACCTTTCGATAACGCTAAAATCCTTACCCTTTGCGGCCCGAGTGATTCGTCACTTACTGAATAACTGTTAGTGCTAATTCATTTTCCCTTGCAAGTATAAGACAAAAAAGTGGCTTGATTTTGGATTCTGCACAAAATTCGAAGAAAAATGATACCAAACAACAATCAGGTGTTTTACTAGCCATCCATATACAAATACTAGTAATCAATAGGGCGAACGATAGTTTTACATCGATAGAGGTTCCTAAGGCTAGCCTTAGGGATCTCATGCTACACTGTGTTCTGGATGGACATTTCGTTGTTTCGTCAAAATTCTTGATGCTTCCAGTATTCACGTGAAGCGATAAAGCGATAATATTAAGATCACTAAACACACCAGTCACATTATTGCTTTCTCCCAATAAGAATGTAATTAGCTCCAAAGTGGAAAATGACGGAAAAAGTTTACATAAAAATATTAATCATTATAGTTGGAAGTTGTCTCTTACTTCCTTATTAATTTAATAAGTAAAATGGATAGTGATCATGAAAAATGTTTTTTTGAGACTTTCTCAATACATGCGTGACATTCAGATGTAATACATGTATTGAACAGTCTGGAAATATATTTTCCTCGTGTCATTATCCATTTCAATGCATCATAAAAAAGTATTTATAGTAAGAAAATTTAAATGAATATGATTCGAGACGAATAAATATTAGTGTGCCAAAATCGAATTTAACAATAATCCAATAATTTCTTCATAAAATGTTCTTGATAAAATTTCCATGACATCAAAATTTATCCTGTTTTTACACACATTCGCATGTTCATTTATGGTGGATCTTGTCAACACTGCAGCCATCTAGTGCGTCCATGGGATCTTTTGCGGATCTTAATATTCCAGAGATCTTTTCAGGGGTTTGTAAATAGTCTTGACATTGCGCTTCGATTGCACAACCTCCAAGGCTGTACTGCTTGCCTGAGATACACAAGGAAAACATTCCTCGCAGACCCATAGTAAGTACAATCGGATCACCTCCATATTTATTGAGTAAATACCACACAAATTTAGTGAAACCAGATATTGGAAAAACGTCTCATAATAGTAAAAATTCTTTTTCTTTTGCTGATGAAATTAAGAAGATTCAGCTCAAAGAAATGGATTTGTTTGTTAGTTTTGAGTCATTGTTTACAAAAGAGCCGGTCAACGGGACCCGGAGTATATTAAGTGAAATTTTCCCTGGGGACATGTGTGCGCTGTTTGAACATTCCCTTACCAGTACGCATTTTAAAAGGCATGACCAATTTTATGAACATTTTAACGTGGTGGCTATGGGCAACCCCCTCAGTCCTGTGATAGCTGCTTTATTTATGAAAAAATTTGAAGAAGTTGCTCTTGAGTCTGCATCTAAAAATCCTTCGTCGTGGTGTCGATATGTTGATGGCACGTTTGTTGAGTGGGGTCATGGTAAAGACAAACTATATGCTTTTCTAAATCATATCAACAATTTACACACCAATATCAAGTTCGCTACGGAAATTGAATGTGATAGATCCTTACAATTTCTTGATGTATTTGTTGCGAGGAACAAAGATCTCACATAGTTTATATCAAAAACCGACTCACACCAACAGGTATTTGAGTAAATCATCAAATCACCGTCCATGTCATAAGACAGCCACTGTTAAGTCACTGGTTGATCGAGCCAAGAGGTTGTCAGAGCCTTAAAAATGGAACTGAACTCTCTATCAAGGACATTAGTGAAGAAGGATATGACAGAAATTAGGTCTGGAGGATTGCTCACCAGGAAAAAAGAAAAAGAGACGAGATCGATAAGACTGAATTACAAGGCAGAACTTTTCCACCTTACATTAATAGAGTAACAGGCAGAATAGGAAGAATTTAAAAAATGCTTAATGTCCAGACTATATACAAACCCACGAAAATGATCTCTGAAATATTATGATCCGCAAAACATCCCATGGATCCACTAGATGGCTACGGTGTTAACAAGATTCCGTATTCGTGCGGATCAGTGTACGTGGGCACCACAAAGAGGAGCTTCTGTATAAGAAGATATGAACACATTCGATGTTACATATGACCAAGGTCAAAAATCAGCCATAACCCTACATGGGAATATGTGTAAAAACAGGATAAATTTTGATGATGGAAAAATTATCAAGAACACGGGGATACAAATCAAGATTATACAGAGAAGATATTTAAACGCCTTCATAATCACTGTAGGAAGGAAGAAACTCATGCCCTCAATAAGATCTGGTTCCTCGTAATAAAGAAAAGAAAAGAAATCCACAGTTGCCTTCCATCATATCCCCTCCTACCTGGTTGCCGTCCTCCAATTGGTTTCCCCACCTACCGACTGCCCGTGGGTGGGAGACAATTTGGTCCTTTATAAACGCAGTTTTCACACCTGAGACTTTAGTGCTTGTAGCTCCTGATGATGTTGGCTGCAAATACCAACAAAACGTTGAGTTCCAACAGAATGACGATGCGGCTTAATAGCCCGAAAGTATTTTTAAACTTTGACCAAGATACCCGTGAATGCATCACTATTCCAAAATTAAAAACCCTTTAAAACTTTAAAGTGTGTCAGAAGTTTTAATTTTTTGTATAATTTAAAACTTGTGTTTGAAACTTTTAAATTCTTTTGTATTAGAACATATGCTAGAACGTACTAAAAGCAAGTTTCAGATTAGTACAATTAGGTTAATAAAGTGTTATTAATAAATATTGAACGTCAAAACTTGGTGAAGATAATGTTTCTTTTTGTCTCTTAAATTTCGTGTTCTAAATAATATAATTACCCTTTTGTTAGTATAAATGTAAAATTTATTTTAGTTCACTTTAGAAGTCATATCAATTTTTTGTTTCTTTTAGTTAGGTTAGGTTAATTGTAGGTGGTCATCAAATTAATCACTTTAAGTCTTGGTAGGAAATCCCGACACAGACTATGTCCCCTAGAAATTATTTCACGTTAAGTTCCCTTTTTGTAATTTAGTCTTGTTTCGTAATTTAATTGTAAGATTTATATTTGTACAGTAGAATATAGATCTTCATGTACAATAAGTGAATTGAATAAGACTCAGAAATTCGAGTAGTTCGTAAATAATCTTAAAAACAATTCCTTAGAATATGTTGGGAGAACTATTCAAAGGATCCAATTCGCGTCCCGCATTTGAGTCCACTCATCGCCCAGCTTCGGCCCTGACCTAGCTGTAGATAGAGGCGAAGGTTAAATACGAAAACAGCACAGATTCCCCGAGAGGCCGCATCCTGTCCACAACATATCGCTCCAATTCTCACGATAGCGAGACCACGCCTCAAACCGAAACTGGATCAACAACCGATAAGGGATATATCCTGCAGATAAAATATATCTTCAATTTTTATGGGTTATGGTTCCATAAAGATCTAAATATAGAGCCAACATCAAATCACATTAAGACATCTCATAACTTCTTCATAAACGTCCCTGAGGACCGATGTACCAACAAATTCTTGAATACGCAACCGATTTCCAAGTTCTTCTAAATCGTTTCAGTGACATTACATTACACTACCATGTTTTCTCCCAAAGAAATGTAATGTGAAACTAGATTTATCTCAATTGTACTTTTTTAAAATCTTCTATGCGTTGTTTTATCTTGTATTATTATGTTGTTGTTTTTTATGTTCTTTTAATGCATTGTATATTAATTTGTATCTTGGATGTGTCTATGAGTTTCTCCATTCTTTTTATTTTGTAAATGTAATTCCATCGTACCCTCTGTAACTATTTTCAGGATAATAGATGGAGTTGTTCAATGGGTTAATATTTTTCATCTTCAATAAATACAAAAAAATCCATCCATGTGTTGGGTTAGGTAATTCATACCAAATAANGTGTAGAATTGTGTATATATATATATATATATATATATATATATATATATATATATATATATATATATATATGTGCAAAATGTTAAAATAAATTTTAATACGTTGATTTAATTGTGTATTCCTTTATTGTTCTCTCCTATCACTTTTCACCAAGCGGTTGATTACATGGCTTTCAGTTACATACATAAAACCCTCTATGAATCACAACTACATATGTCACAATTAGGATTAGGATTTTTAGGTGCAAATTTCATATAAAAACGGGGAAGGGAAAACGTGCTAAAATAAAGCAAGAAAGGAAAAAGATGTGCAGTTTTACTCAACCCATTCAAGAAACAATCTTTCTCAATCATTGAGTTACGAAACTCAATAATACTGGCAAATCATCACCCTGCTGTACTTAGAAACCCTGTGCGGTAAAGTTTGGCTTCATTCGGAATGGCAACTTTACAGATATGTCAAATTCCTCAGCATCCGAAATCTGAAGTGCAGACTCAAGTTATCTTTGGCAAAGTCATCATACTGTTCCCTCACAAAAGTAAAAATATGCCATTTAACCTTTTCAAGACATCCGGTTTTCAATCGATTAGTAAATACAGTCAGGTTCTGGTAACCATGGATACAAATTATGTCGTCAAACAATGTATTTTCTCTGAGAGCAGAAATGGCTGTTTCTTGGAGAGTGCTCCCGATTTGACTGGACCCAAAGAAACCATTACATCTTGATAAAATTCTTAAATATTTTATATTGATTCGAAAATATAAACGGAATGAAATTCACTTATAAAGATAAAATACACTCTATAATATTATTGAAATGCAGCAGTAAAACGAAAAAACGGGAATTATATGCACGGTTGGAGGGAGATAGTCCCGAAAAAGGGAAAACGATGCTTAAAAATTCCTCCTTCCTTATCTGAAGACTAAATTTTACACTGTAGTATATTTTCAAAAAGTTTTAATTCACCTTACGAAAAATGTGTGCTCCTACCTACCCTGTTCATAACACACCAAGGCTAACATTCTCCTACCCCATAAAAAATGTAACAATATATATAAATATCTCTCACCCAGGTTGCTTTAAGTATTTTCGGACAACCACTTAAGTGAGAGATAAAACCAATATTGAACGCCAAGTAATGCATTCACTTGAACTCTTCGTAACTCAGAGTAAGTAATCAAGGTTAAGATCCTGTGCTGTGACGGATTAAATTAAATTCTCTGATGCTGTGTCCCTCATTTACACATGTTAAATGTATGCCCGATATATCACCGACCATACAATATTTTTTTCTGCTCTATCCATCTTCTAAACTGTTATGTTAAAGAGCGTAGAAGATACTGTTGATAGGTGACATCAAACAAATGAAAACGTTCTTGTGACATGTGACAAAAAAGAATATTACATTTACAATATTACAGACTAGGCAAATTACGAGCTTGTAAGAGTATTTTATTTACTAATGCAAATAATGAACCTGTGTATCACAAATAATTTATTTTTCAACAAAATACGAGAAAAAACTTATTTTCTCACTAATATTTGGGAGGTTGAAACCGCACATTGCTTTTATAATAATACCCTAGTAAGAGAAAGGTTTGTAAATACATCTCCTGATTTACGGATAGAAGAATATATTGACGTGATCGAACATTTAACCCTGGTATTTAACCTTTTGTATTTCCCTCCATCATAGTATTGATAGAGGATAAACATTTCAATACTATACATTTACTTTTTGAAAAATAAAGAAAATAATATTTTCTTGCATTCCATGGTTGTAATGTTATAGTATGAAATTGCTACGAAACACACCTGAAGATATTCTCTTTTGTATCAATAAACAGGATTCATATCGTACACCGAAACGAAAGTGTTGTCCACGGATTCATACACGAGATAGTTATTCATTCCGTTTAGAGAAAATCAATGTTATACACTAAAAGACGAATAATATCCATAAAAATAATATTGATCATTCATGATGATGATCAGTTCCTTTTTTGAAATTTTCATCTTTATTATCATTTATATTTTGAACATTCTTAGTTCTGATTTTGATTTTTGTTGTTTTGTTATATCCAACCCTGACGATGATCGTTAAATGGACTGAAAGTATGTCGCTTTTGTTTTCCCCTAACTTATTTTCTTTTCCTTAACCGTGTCAGTTGGTACGTTAAATGACCGGTTATTATTTCACAGCATCCTAGGAGACTCAAATTTGAATCCAGGATGAATATTATTAATAATGAGAGCTTAATGATGATTGGCACGAAGATTATCACAATATCCGAATCTCCTCCTTGACTTGCGTCACGTCTCCGTTCTACTAGATCTGCCATATATAACTTTATTTTATGTATTAACGTAGTTTCATAGTTACAGCTCGGAGATGAGAGGCATGGCGTACTGGAGTCGTCCCGATTTCTCGCTAGACGCACGATTGAGGAAATTAGAAACGAAGCTATACGGATATTGACGTTGTAAAACTATGTGTAATCGCGTCCTGGTTCTCCTACGCGAACGCTATGTGGTAACATACACATCATACGATAAGATCTGCAATAATTACGCACATAATAAATATTAACTTATCACTTCAACTAGTTATAATTTTTCAAAAATTGGAGAATTGAAATGCTGAAAATATAATATCAAATTCAATTGAAATTGAATTCATAAAAACACCTACATTTCAAAACACAAATATAATATCTTAGAATTTAATTGCAAAATATAACAAATTATAAAAAAGGAACTTAATGTGAAATAAATTAGGAATCCCAGGAGACAGCCGGTGTCAGGATTTCCTTTTCAATGAACTACGACCAAGGCTAAGTATGATTGGATGATCACCACCTACAAATTGCATCAACTAAAAAACAAATATTGACCTGTAAATAGGACTAAAATAATTCGTTACTTATTCCACCTTAAAGAGTAGTTACATTATGTACAATACGTATTTCAAGGAACAAAAGTAAAAATTGTCGTGTTAAAATTTTAAAATTATTTGTTATACTAATCTCACATTATTTCACCAAATTGTACTAATTTGTCCCTTGTTTTTAGCACTATTGTACTTAGTTAAACTACAGGAAAAATTTCAAATTCTCACATTAAGTAGAAAGTTTTAAAGGGTTTTTTAAATTTGAATTTTAAGTAAAGACTATGTGTTTCTGCTTAAAAGAGTGTGTTTCTGCTTAAAAGATGAATTTCTCCTTAATGATTAATGAATAAGATAAACATTTTTGGAGCAATAGAAGTACGAAATTGTCGCCCGTTTGTTAAATTGGATTTTGGCACAGTAATAATTATTCGTCTGAAATCACATAATTTTCCATCCACCAAAAACGGTTACCACTGCGATTTACATTTTTAAGTACTTTATAAACAAATAAACGTGTTAGTAAAATAATATTTAGTTGTACAAAATACGACCAAGAATGATCATTTCTATAGGAAAAGGTAAGATGAAGGAATTCTGTACAATGGAGACGGGATAAAAACTAGAAGCATATGTTCCTCCCCAGCATATCAGGCCGTAGTTCTAGATCCTATCAATGCATGAGCAATGCATTTCTCTAAGTAAATAAAAACTTCTGATGCTTATGCATGGCTCATGTTCTATATTCTGTACATGTCTTTTCCAAGACAAGGTCGAATCAATTACCAACCTTAAATTTTTAACTTTTGCAACTCTTCCTATTTCACGGTAATGAAAAACTATAGTCAGAGCAATCATCCGAATATTTTCCGAGTTCAATCTTAGGTTGAACACTATATACTTTTTTTCTCTGAGTACCATCCAACTTGTTTCAAACAAAAATCTGAACAGCTTTAAATCCTGCAGCATAATATCGGAAATCTTTACCGTATCATCACACACATTGAATGGAAGATAAACTGCATTTGAAGATGATGTCTTATATCATGTTCAAATACAATATTTCTTCCATTCAACTTAACATTACGCAAGTTATTAACATATACCAAAAATAGAACAAGAGCGAGCTCTGTACTTGGCCTCAATATGTGGCAAGGACGACGAAAGAACTGGATGAATTTGTTTGGGGAATTTATTTGAGTATCGAATCTGAACCCTCATTTAGTAACTTTCCGAAATCCACTTTCTTCAAAATGATTGGAATTTCTTTAAAAAAAAGCGATATTAATGCTAGTCAAATAAAAAATTAAAAATAATGTTGCTTTTTGTTTCCTTTGAATGTACATAAATGCAGAATTTTGGTTGTCTTTTATAAAACTGTTATTACTTCAAAAACTATCTTCGTATACTTAATATGTTTGTATTCGAGACAATTTGTTATTAGTGTACATGATATCATATCCCTGCAATTTTTTTATATTGATTGATTATAATTAATTATTTATCAATTCTTTCAAGTCTAAAAGGACACGAAGTCCTACAAAAGTACTAAGTATAATAAGGTAAGAAGTGTTCGAGACCATAACACGATTATATAAAAACAAAGAATCCTTAGCCATAATTAATCACATCAACGTAAAGCATCTTTAGCAAAAGTTGTGAACGGATAAACAAATAAATTGATAGCGTATACCTGAACTGCTAGATCATTCAACGTTAGATCAAATACTAACTGACTATTTATTGAACAAGACAGATTTAAGATACACATCATCCAGATTAAGATACAAGTCATCAAAATCCACATCATTCTCTCCTGAAATTTATAACATATTCTTTTTATCAATACTCACCTGGGCCATTAACATTATATCAGGAACTCCATCGCCACCCGGAATTCCTCCATATTTTCCTTTGCAGCTCATTGGACAGTCTCTTGCTTGTTTCCGGACAAGTGAGATCATTGCCCTCCGCATGGTCATACGTAATGCAAACTACTTTCTTACAAAAAAAGGTATTTCTAAATGAACGTAACTTCACATAATGTGACGTGAAGACATAGAATGAGATGAACTAATAGACTTGTTTTCTCAATGAATTCTAAATTATAAATTACGAAATCTCAGATCTCTGCTAAAGCAAAGAACTAATAAAAATTATTGCTTTAATGCGTGTAGCAATTGTTTAAAAGGGATTGGAATTCACAATATCTGAATTTGGGACAATGTGCGAGATTGGCTGAATTTAAGTTTACATATGAGGTACAGAAAATAGGAAAACAGTAACCCATCACTTTCCAAAGGCTAACAATAAATTAGTAAATTAATAATAGCATTCTATGCCACGCATAGAATTTACCTACTATTTTTGTTCGCCTTGGAATAATAACCCAAATATTCAGCTTGTAGAAAATGTCAAGTTCAGTGTTTTAACTAAACCATAATGAAGACCGAACCGGAAGTCCTTGGAGGCACCAATATTCCCACGCATTCAAATGTGCAACATGCTTTAAAATACATATCCAACATTCACATGAATTTTGAAAAAATTAAAAATGAAATTTGAGTTACATTTAATAATACGTTTAGCTGCTTGTACAGGTTTAAAAATTTATATCTATTTTCATATTAGCACTATTAAATTATGCTGGCAGTTGCCGGCACTTGAGATTTGAGTGTCATACATTATGAAATTTTTTAATTTTATACCTAGAAATCTTCAATTAACTTCATTTTCCCTTAAAAAAACAAATTTAGTAAATAAAACATTTATTTTAGCAGAACCATGTACCATACACCCAATTTTTATTGGCTCTTGATGATATTTAATATTACATTTTATTGTTCATTTGTACCTGGTTTTATTCAATGGACGTTCTTCGCCCCCAGCAAACGCAATGGTGTGTTTCATCCCCAGACGCTCTTTGGACCTTCGTCCCAGACTGCGTATGTCTGTATCTCCTAGGCATTGATAACAATAAGACATTTCCATTCGCAAGCCAATACTTTTCTTATGGGGTAAACTCGGGGTTATTGTCTATTTTTAACGTGGTATAGTGTGCTGGATGTAAATAAAATTACGATTTTACACTTCGTATAGTCAAGAGTTACAACATGAATCATTTTTATCATAGCTTGAATCTTAAAGTGCTCCTCCACATAAAGAATCTTAAAGTGCTCCTTCACATAAAGAATCTTAAAATGATCCTCCATATAAAGAATCTTAAAGTGCTCCACAATGAGATGCTTGCTGTTTAATGATAATTTGTTGACCGCTTTCTCTGTCCCCACCTTCATACTCTGCGATTGATTGTTGCTTCTATTATTTGTATGGAAGCACTCTTCTGAATCTCGTAAGTGGACTACGCCCCAGTGCCTCAAGCAAGCATCTTTCAAGGACTGAGGGTGATAAACTGAAACTAGTGGCAAGGTTTGTAGCAAAAGATGATGAAGCAAATCTCACGCTACACGAGAGAACCGTCACTCACACTCCTTTTTTGTTGATGACGTCACTCAAAAGCGTTAATGATTTTAGTTGCTGTTTTCAGACTGGTTTCTGCATGTGCTGATGGACACTTTCCTTTCTGTAGTATGCAGAAGGTTAGAAGCACCGTTATGAAGGAAGATTTTTATTGCTACATTCCAGGTATATAAGTTTTATGAGTACGTAAGTTAGAAACCCTCGATACCTTGACATAAACATTCATATATCATTAAAAACTGTTTTCTTTTTTAATGATGTACGTCAATTGATGAGCAGGGCCGTCGAGAGAATCTAGGAGGCTGGAGCAGATTTTCAAGTTCAGGTTCTCTCTCCAAATCAATCGATCTAAACAAACAAAAATAGTAAATCAAAGTACAAGAGTACTTCAATACTTCTATTAATACACACATTTAGTAGGTGTAACGTCGGCGCTAGGACATGCCATCAACTTGCGAAATATTAATAGCTCTTTGTATTTCCCAAGCAGGATGCTGTTAAGAATATTACAATAAGTGGCCGGTCAGCGCTAAGACGGACGTGCGACGAGTTTTCCGTGTGGAGGAATTGTTCGAATAAACACTTTTCATCTTAAGGAAAGAATGTACCAATGTATTCGAAGAATGCAGTCGGCGACGTTGATCCACGGGGGTCCAGGTGTACCTAAATTAAAGACAAATTCCACGAAGAAAAGAATGAAGAACGAAAAGAGTGTTTGCGAAGCGCCTAGGTGACGCTCAGGACGATTCGTCCTCTGCATTCCAAGAAGCAAAAAGGGTGACACGGTGGTGGCGAAGGCGTGGTTGTTCACTGATCACGTGACGTCTTGTGCAGTATATATTGGGAGGAGTGAAGCTTCTCGATGATTCTTTACAAAGGAACGTAGAGATTCGTCAGCACGGACAAGTGACTGTACTAAGTTTTGGTCGTGGAGACCAGATTGTTTGTTAAGGCTGCTGCGGTAGACTTAATGAACTCATTACTAGGTGCGAGGGTCGTAACTAGTATCAGTTAGTTGTTGGGTGAAAACAACTTATCTTTTCGAAAGAACCGATAACCTGAGGGTTTATTAAAATTTAGTTGTCTTCAACTATATTTTACAAAGTATAAACGATGCTCTCTTACAGCATTATTTGTCTAATAAACGATTATTAGATGTATATATTTTGGGAGTTTGTGTCTGTAAACAATTCAGATTTCATGTAATTTGTAATAAATCATTATTTATTATTATTACACGTGAGTTTGGTTGCTTGGGAAACCGAGCTGGTGGCAGTCAAAAAAACTACCATAGGGATTTTGGTATGTATGAGGATCCCGCTTCCACCAAAAGAATAATAACAACACATCAGGGTTTGAGGTGTGATGTTACAGTAGGCCTATCATCCTAAGTAGTTCGCAAGATAGACATTAAGGTACATTATGAACAAATTAATAGAATAATACTTAAATAATGAACTGTTTGTTTTAAAACACATAAACAACCTAAAAATGTATTAACTGATGAAATTTATTATGACTGGCAATATTTGTCAACATTTATTGAAATAAAGTATCATCAATAATTGATCATGGTGGAACCTTTCTTCTGAGCGGAAAACATAACGAGTTAGCTTTATTTTCGGGTATTTCTTTTCAACCTGATATGAAAAATTCGATACTTTTTATATTATGAAATCTCTTACAGAGTATACATACATATTACAATCTTAAACTCAGAAGTTTAAATGAGTAATAATTATAATACTGGAAATATTTCAATTCAATTCAAAAGGGTTATATTTTAACAACAACAAAAATATACAGTATATATGGCGGGGATTAATACCCACGCACCTTACAGAGACCCTAAAATGTACCGTGGGCTGTGCATACTATACCCCAGTTCTCACTCTCAATGAACTGAAACAGTAACTAAAATTAGAGGTATTAAAATATTTCGATTATTTGGAAGGTCAATGATATCAGTAGCGAAAAAAGAAATTAATAAATGTTAATAAGTTATAATAAGAAAAAAAATACTGTCTTGACTATTTTTTAATATAAATTTAATTTTTAATCTCAGCTATTGTTATATTACTTAAATGACTGTTTCGTTCATTGAGCACCGTTGGGAACCACGGAAAACCAACGGTTAGGGCAAGCGCGCTAAGCATAAAAAGAATCTGGTTGGTAACTGGAAACCTGTAACAGAACAAAAAAATTCGGCGGCAGAATCAAATAAATTCATATAAAGAATACATACTTATCTGCAGGGCAAATAACATATGCATAGATACCAACATACCCAAATAAATCTTGTTTACATATTTACCTATATATACGCACATGTACATGGACCCATATTCGCACATGTACACATTTTTAAATCAATGAAAACAGACTAAAATAGAATACTAATATTACTACTACTATCACTTATAATACTAATAATAACAATAATAATTTAAACAGATTTAAATTAAGTGTGTTCATTCTGGTCAATCTCCTTCATCAGTACCATCTCCCTTTTTTTCGAACCATACTCAGAAACCTGCCAAGGAGTAAAGTAACGGATATTTTATTATATCGCATTATTTCAAAAGCTAGAGTGTAATTTCTTGGTTTACGATTGTATCCCCCCTCAAGAAGTCACTTTTTTCGACCTATTTCAGTGCTAACGCAATTTAACAGAATGTGGACCCAATCTTCTTGTTCCGTGCATAAAGGGCATTGCGAATATCGATCCCTCCTCAATTTCCTTAATTTCCATCCCCCAAGTCGAAACCAAGCGTAACCTGCTCTTGCTACCTTGTTTAATTTGTCTATGTACGGTTTTCGCCCCCAGTCTCCTGCCACAATATTCTGCACGATTAGTGACCTCTTTTCCTGTCTCTCAGCCGTAATTTTTTGTTTCTCTATGTCTTCAAGTCTCGGAATAATTAATTCATAATCAGATCTCGTCGGAGCTGTCTGTCACAAGTGTCCTAGACCGGTAGTTTCGATTATAGTTCTAACGTTTTGACCCCACCCATCGTTACACGCTAACTCGTAGCAATCGTATATATTGTTGTTCTTTTCCCCATTTCTTATTGAAACCCAATATTTAATGGCCCTCATCTTAATTTTTGGAAATACTGGAAATATAGTAACGTGTGTTGATACCTGATACATTATTCGAGGTCAAGCTATTACATACACAATATAGTTCACACGGTCAATGCTAATGAAAAATACAATTCTAAAAAAGGAAAGTTTTTTCATATTTCCTGGAGTTTTGTGCGCTTAAGGCGTCTTAAGTCGAACTCAGTGTCAAGAAGCTGTACAGCTTCGGTGTTCACATGTTGGGATAATCTCTTCTCGTGACGTATTGCGATATCCTTAATGATTTCATCTACGAACCTTATTTCCAGGTCAATATGCAGATCATCATTACGTTGGTACCACATGGTATTAGTAATTACACGAATATCTCTGAATTATTTTGCGATTTGGTTCATTGGCACATCCCAAAAGTTGTGCCCCGTACGTCCAGATCCGACTGAGTACCATTTGTTCGACATGGCTAATTGTGAGTTTCTTCCAATTAGTCAATACGTCTGACGAGCTTTTAGCCTTATCTGTTCAGTTTTTTGCGAACACGGTGTTCCCACGTTAGACCTTAATACTTCACGAAATCTGGTTGAGGTATTTGTTGACCATTTAAAAAAAACATGATATTGTTTGTTTACGTGTCTCAAGGAAAATGTAATGTGAGAGGATTTCTGCTCATTTAGTTTAATTTTCCAGACCTGTGTCCATTTAGTGAATCTATCAAGAGCCGGCCAATATTTAGTAGTAATCTCAATATATCCTAAATACTTGGCTCATTTTTACATTTCAATTTTTCATTTGGATTCATTGGAAATAACTCCTCGTTTTATGAAAGCACTCTAAAATGTTGTTCAGAATGTTTGCTTGCTATCTCCGCGAAAGTTTTTCCTGGGGTGACTCTCTCAGCAGGTGTCGAAGATTTTTTAGAAATCTCCCTGGCAGTTCTTCTCGGTTTGTGTATAGAGGCTTGCTTAGCTTTATAAACACAACATCCTTACCAATATTAAGTGTGATCTCCTTTTCAGTTTGCATGGCGTCTTCTTAGCTTTCTTGCATTCTGATGTATGATGGTTTTGTCTACATTTTACACACCTTTCTTGTCTCGCACAATAGTTATGTGTATGTTCACAATCTTGACATCTCATGCACTGCGGTATATCTCTTATAAGTCGAGGAGGTCCTATCTTAATTTTACAATGGATAATCTCAGTAAAGTCATAAATTTCTTTTTTAGTATGCTTAAGAGCTTTATCTAAATAAAATAATGGCAAAGCAATTTTGGTTTGCGTTCCATTAACATTCTTCTTAATGATATTTGCTACATGAATGACTTCATGGCCCAAACTCAGCAGTTCTTCCTTAATACCATCTACATTTGTCGTCGGATGAAGTCCTCTTACAACAATTTTGAATGGTTTTGTTTGTTTACACTGGTAAGTGTGGTAACAGATACCGTGCAGGCTATTATCTTTCTGTAATCTTCATTCTCTAGAAAGTTTCACAATAGAGCGAAAATCATCGCTATTAATTGTTTACTTTAATTTCACCATTTGACAACATTTAAAAGTACACTCCTTTTTATGCTTTTTATTATTATGTTTTTGAACACTTGACAATCTTTGGTTCGATTAACGAAGATTGGCGGAGGTATATTTCTTCTTTCAATGTTGCCACTTAGCTTATCTCTCTCCTCCAATGACACAAACTGTGTCATTCGAAAAATTCGATATGAAAAATTTTATTCATGTGTCATTGGAGTAATTTCTTGAGGACCGGGAGCAACTTCCGCCCACCCCCACCTCGGCTGCACTGTATGAATATATGATTTCCCAAGAAAAAACTTTCAGACTGAAGTGAGTGATATCTACCGTGATACAACACCCAAATTGTTGATTTTTTAAAGCAAGAATATTGGTTAAAATCAGTTTTTTTTTCTTTTTTTTTTCACTGTAAATAGAAAGTCGTTTGCGAGTATATAGTTTTGGATATAGACGTTTGACGGAAAAATTAATTTTACTGGTCATTCATACCAAAGAAGTGATTTTTACAACTCCTTCAGTTCATTTGGCACTATTTACACTTCTACATATTCACATATTCAGACTAATATTCTAAAATTTGAAACGCTAACTGTAAGTTCAAGATAAAACTACTGAAGTAACTATAGAAATATTTAAAAAAAGGTATTATAATGAACTTATTTTGAGATCTACTTAAAATATTATAATGTTAAAAATCGATCGAGTAACAGAAGATTTTGGCTAAGGAGAATAGTATTAGCAATGTTTCATTGCATCTCGAGAACTGTACCCTGATGGAGTTACAGTAATCCTAACAACATATCATGTAGTTCAGCTTCTCATTTCCCGTCGATACTGATACTATTTGCGTGATTCATAGATAAGAGGTTCGTCGAGTTTATCTCTGTCATGTCATGTGTCATTTTCTCATTAAAAGCGATCTGCATTCGGAGAATGCCGGGACGCGATTCCCGTAATGAACTTCGCCCCTGGGCGCAATAACCATCAAGTGAGGAAGCCACGCCTTCTAACTAGAGATGTTCGAATGAAGGATGAGTTATCTGTTCTTGTGTTTTGGGTGCGTAAATTAAAGAAGCAATACAACCAATGCTAATGTTTGGTAATTACTTATAAGAATATTTATTGTTTATTCCATATACACACCTGCATTTTGGAATCGATTATAAAAGTCCTTCAAAATAAGAAAAAACTGTCCCAATATTGAATACGATTGAACTCCAGTTTATTTAGTTCTGATAGTACATTTGTATCAAAAATGTATCAAGAAGCATAAGATATAATAATTTCGTTAATTCGATGGTTGAGAAGAATATATAAAAAAACGTTGGAAAGAAGGTATTATATCAAGAATGTATTCCCTCTCTCGCAAAATAAATTTATATGGGGTATGTACATAAACCTGAAGAAGTTACAGATGTCAGAACATGTAAAGAGTGATTAATTTACAAATTGTTCTATATTTAAATGTTTACAATATATATTGCGGGAAGTAAATTCCAAAAAATCATCTCTTTCTTCATAAATATCAATGAGTAAAAAACGAGGGTATGTCGAACTTCCTTGATTTTTGTTTCGTTGAATCAGATTGTTATTCCACAGGATCATCTCTCTCCGGCCGATTTCTATTCTCTGTAGGCGAATGCTTTGCCAAGATTATACGACAGGCTTTGTAATGGTTGGAGCGATCGCAAAATTGTACGCAATCGTTGTCATTTGGATCGCGAGAGCTTTAACGCGCACTTAATTGACTTTATTAGGTTGCGTCAGGAACAGCTCCACTACTTTGATCACAAAGTACGACGAAAATTCAATGATTTGTTCCCGTTTTTGGAGGAAATTGAGTGCAATCCTTCCATTTGGCGATCTAATATTTGAGTGATAATGGTACATAAAAGCCATTGTTGTATACATTCCTTAAAAATGACAAAATATTTCAACAGTATTTGAAATTTAGTAGAACATCGCGATCTACTTGGATATTCTCTTTCGTGAGGATTTTGTTTATTAAACTTACTAGATAGATTGCATATTAATGTTTTCATAGATACTATATAGATATGACATCTCATTCAATACTGATTAAATATGCACCAATCACTATGTATATCAATTATCATATCTAATTATAAACGAATCGCGCATGTCATCAGTTCTTGAACATTTTTCTAACCAATTTCTCAGATGAAATAATTTATTTTTGAAGTGTCTCCGTGGGCAAAGAACATGAACTGCTCATTATGTAGCCGGGATTTTAAAACGAAATAAGGACGTGGGGAATTCATATTAATGCCTCAACGTATAGACCAATGGTGTCGAGAGAAAGAGCATACAAGCAAACTTGCGTACTCACGCCTGCCCAGACTTCTAAATCGCGTTAATGACTTCTGTTATCGGAGAGCAGGAAGGGGTTCGCAAAATTTATTTGATGGTCTCTGCGACTACACGTTTTACCGGTTTCCACGGAATAAAATTAACGCGCTTATGGTGGTACTAACAAATTTCTGAAGACAAAGAAATATTTTGCAGTTTTAATTATGTACCGAATCATGATAAGGAAACAAAGATTATAATACAGGAAAATGTCAATAAAAATGTACCAGACCTGCGTACTAGACTGTCCCGTCCATGTACACGAAAAGAAATTTTTCGAGTTACACCATCGCAAGAGGTATCAAAATTTGCGTAATCTTACACAGATTACGAAAAAGGTATAAAATCTAGAATTGCGTGCCATCTTGAGGACTCTACCGCAATTTGAAGTTTTGTAAATTTTACCATTTTACAATCTAAACCGTATGCCTAAAATAATATAAAAATCAAGTTTAAAACGTATTTTATTCTTGAAATAAATGAAACAAAGCACAAGGTAACAAAATAGAGCTTATAATAATGACAAAAACTTAAAATGTACACTTATTTGTGTGTCCAAAATTTGGCATTTCTGCTCGAGATTACAACCTGGTTATAATAAAGCCATCTCTAGAAGTAGCGTCAGTTACACTTTGTGAGGCCTCTGTTACCAGTTTAACACATCTTTCGACAGATTGTGTGTAACAAAGAAAGTCAACAATTTCCAAACTTTTATCTTTTGCCATGATTTGAATGTCCTAATTAGAAATATGTCGGGGAACTGGCGGTGCTGTAACCTGACACTCGTGCCACACAATAATTTCGGTGTAATCTCTAGCAGAGAAGTTAATTTTTTGTGGTTTAAATATCCTGCGTTTAGTGCTACTTTCAGCTTCTCTAGCTTTTATTATTCTTCGCAATGCCAGCTCCCGAATGTGGTCTCTATCATCAAACAACATACTGACAAGTAGGTTTTCTGGGTGCGCAAAAAAGCATTTCTTTCGATAACAGAATCGACAACAGATCTCAGATTTTCGGGTAAAAATCGAAAGAACATAATCAGTTGAAAAATATGATTGGCTCCGTCCTTAAAAGACGTCTTTTGCTTGATTGGGAACCAAATCGGAGCATTTACTTTTACCACGTAGTTGACAAGCAATTGCAAATTTTCTGATGGATTAAGAGTACTTACGTAAAGTCTGAGTATACGATTAGCAGAAGTATGCCATCTCGAGTGCGTCATCTTTTTAGGTTGACGGTTTACCAGCTCAGGAGTACAGGAACCAGTTGATGCAGCTTGACATATCTCATAAAGATACTTTTGATCCGTACTTAGTTCATTGAGCACATTTTTCGGCAAGTCTGGAAAATTACCAGCCATCCCACAAAAAGACCCTTGATTTTATTTTCGCAACCAGCTAATTGTTTTCCAATAGGTCCGGAATATTCTGTAGGACCCGAAGTGCAACCATCTAAGGTTCAGAATAAATGACGAAGGGGTAACTCATTGGCATGAAGCTTCTTCACAATTTGCTGAAACAGAATCGGTTTCTTGAGTAGAACACGACTTTTTTTGCTGGCCTTATTGACTCTTCAACTTGTCCCTGCAGTCGTTTCATTAATCTAGCCGTTTCTTTCTTGTCAACAGCGCTTAGAACCATTTCCCTGTCATTTCTTTGATCCAACGAGAAACTTCTCTCATTGATGGGAACTTTCTTAGGTTTTAAACACGAACAAGATTCAAATGAAGTGCATTTACAAGAAGCAACATCGAAAAACTTCTCAGATGACTCTAAAAAACACTTCAGTTTGTTTTCAAAACTATCATTTTGTTTGCTTCTGGGGTATCTTTTCAAATTTAGGTAATTTTCGAAATAGGATTTCAGTAACTGAATAACTCTTTCCTTAGTTACGATTGGAATCGAAGCTTTGGTCGAAATTTTGTTGATCTCTTCATAAACAATCGCATATATATATCGGAATTGGATGGTTCCTTTCCATTATACTTCAATTTCAGGTCGTTCTTGACAAACAAAATAAATTAAATGACGTTCCTTACAGTTGGTAGCTGCCGATCGTCAAGTTCTTTGTATGGTCCCAATATAGCACAAGTAGTCTCACTACGCCTCGAACTCATTATTTAAAAATCACAAAATCGGCTTTTAACACTGTGACAATCGCAACTGCACTTTTATAGCTTAAAAATTACTTTGGCTACAAACAAAACAATCGCGAGTCAAGTCAAGAAAGTCGTCGAAACAAGTTGAAACTTGAAGGAATTTGCAGGTTGAAACCTAACAAATTCGAAGTCGCTGGTGACGTGTCGTTGCATGCAAATCGAAACGTCGAGTATGTATTACACCTAAACAGAAAAAAAACAGTAAATATTTTTTCATATTTAGTTCAGTAACCGAAATTAAGGATAGTGAAATATCACCATAAAAATGTCAATTTTTTTAAAGCTTTGAAGATTGGTAGAACCCTAAAAATATAGTTTTATTTTATTTTTAAAATTATTTTGGTAATCTTCGATCAATTACGCAAATTTCAAGAGGTCTTGCACTAAGGAAAACAGAAACAAAATTTTCGGGACACCCTACTGCGTACAGGTAATTAATTTACCTCGGATTTGACTTTGTCGGATTTTACTTGGTAAAATTTTCTGGTTTAAATAAATACAATAAATAAATGTGTAGTTTTGCGATTTGTTGTGCAATACTTTATACTGTCGTTTAATAGAACTTTTCTTCGTTACCAATATTTCACAAATAGTGAACTGATTGTACTATCTTCATGTTCATCACACTGAAAGTCAGAAGTTCACTCACTCCCTTACGTGTGAGACAGTTTGATCTGTTTTGAAGAGTAGTTATCATGCGTAAGAATTAGATTCTGAAAATTATTCACGTGAAAATATCCATGTGGCTAAGCATTTAAAATTGAGCTCCAAACGAGAAAGAGCTCTTGGCCAACTGTTACAAAACATGCAGCATACAATTTTTAGAGTTGTTTTAAGAGTTACAGTAATACAGTTACAGTAAATTCTCAAAGTTGCTATAAGATTTAATTCAATGTATAGATATAAATTTCGATTTTTTGTTTGTTAGCGGAAGATAATAGATCTTTCTTTAATAAAATACCTCTCATACCTATATCATTATATCACAGTTGTATAATTCTGATGTGATGCTTCTAGAAAATAAATCATGATACGAGTATGACTCTGAAATAGCATTAGTCCATTTAATTCAAATGAGCAATCAACAATATACAATTATCATTTGTCATTTACCGCACGAAATGGTATAATACTCGTAATACGCTTACTACTGAGGAAATGAAGGAACGACCCTATGACTATGTTCATGTTGGTTCTAAGGACTGAATGCTACAATGTCTGAATGTTTTTTAAAACACTCATAATAGAGAAATGTCATTGGTTCTTCACCAAAGCAATTATTCACATTCTCGTGATGAAACGTGCTTAGATGCATAATATGGAAGCATATCTTTGAGTTTGGGTAAGAATGTGCCGCGAAATATATATTTACTCTGACTTAACATGAGGTTTGATTAGCAGCAAGATAGTAGTCACAATTTTCCTCCATTCTTGAAAAGGTATAACATTACACATTGTTCACTTGCGAACGTTTGACGAAACAATCGTTGCGCACGTATTACCAACGACGGGAGCGTAATACTCGCATGCGAACGTACGAGTTGTTGGAGAGCGCAAGCGTGAAACCTGAAGTGAGGTTAAGAGTAAAGCACTGTAAGTACAGGTATTCGCATGCGCCATTCTGGATCTAACATGGTGTCAAAAATATGACGTAACGCTTGCAAACATGGGAATCGCACCGATTTAATTGAGAGAATTTATCATAATTTGTCAATTTATTGATGAAAAAGAATGTCGTAATTAAATTGTGAATAGTTTCTGCGTCTGATCGTGATACTGAAATTTTATGATTTCATTTTTTTATAGTTTTTATAATCGCGTAAATTTGTGTTAAAACTTAGCCAAGAAGATTGTAAGTTTCAGAATCAAGTCAAATTGCGATATTGAAGTACAAAATACATTACGTACTAAAGTACTTAATACAACATTTTGTTTCAAAACAAGAAAATGCATTTTACATATTGTTATTTTTGATTTGTGAATCTTATTAGAATTCCGGAGGTGATGAAGCCATTAAAAATCGGTGTTACGACTCATTTCGTAATCCCATAACTGCTTCACGTAGACCATACACTTCATTCGTAGGGAGTACATATGTAATTCAGTATATAAGACAAATTTCGCATCATTATTATACTGTATTAAACTGTATGTAATTATGTCAACACATTATATCCTGTTATAGGTTATATATTTAGCATTTCAGCAGTACCACAATAGGCCTATGTTAAAATTGAATTGGCAATTAGAATATTTAACAAAATAATGTTTGTTAAACAATTATTTATAAATGTATATAATACTCATGTATAAATTTGACTACGATTTACAGAAATTATTTGTTAAGAAAAATATATTGAAATGTATATTTGCCACCAGATATCCGAAAATATATTTGAAGACACAATAATGAATATTTATTTGTAGACACAAATGTTAACCACGTCAGATAAATACTCTTTCTTTATAGCACTTCTTTCATTAACAATAAAACTAATGTAAAATTTCTTTTATGTGACCTCCGGATATGCATATCCCATAAGGGCGCTAGCTTTGTTAGATCCAACATGGCGCATGCAAATAATTGTACTTATAGTTCCTTAGTTAAGAGCGAGCTAGATCACTTCGGCTAGAGAACCTCTCGGGGCATACTTTTATTTAGCTTGTGGTTACATTATTTATTACACCTCGGTTTGTTATATTAGTAACAATCAATAATGTCAATTTAAAAAAAGCATCTTCAAGGATCTTCTAGATCATAGTAAGTATTGCGTTGCTAACCGAGTCATAGTATTAGTGAGACAAATGAACTGCAAGTATTTATAGCGCACGCGCTATGATAAATTAATATGGGACCAAGGCCGCCTGCCACGCAGACGCCGCAAACACAATCGTTCAAACAAGCGAGGGAAGCATGAGAAACGATTATCATTCGAAGATGGGACGGACCTGCGGAGCAATATGCAAATGCATAACCGGAACTAAAAGTGCCGTCTTCTTCGTTGAACATATTAGATTATGTTGGAGGTTTCGAAATGAGACGTTGACTCCAGAACCAAATAGATGCTCCAGAGTGATATAGAAACTACGCTATCAAATGGAAGTTCCAGAGTGCAATAGAAACTCCGGAATGACATGGACGTTCCAGAGTGGGATGAGGATGCTTGTGGTGGAGTGTGAATGAGGTGGAGCTGCTGGAGAAAGTTGGAGATGAAGCCTTGTATTGATAACGTGGCGATGAGTCAATGATGTGGAGTTAGGATGAAAGAGTGAGAAGGGACGAATGACGAGATGGAGTTGAGGGACACTGTACGGGTCATGCCCTAAGGAGAGTCCGGGACGAGTACGTGTGCACTGGGTGTCCTCGTAGCCACCACCTCGCGTTGTCAACCCGACTGTCGCTGCCGCATTCGCGTTCATTGGAAGAGGGCTTTGTGGAGGGAGAGAGGGAGATTCAACGGATGAGGATGTGGAGCGATTGGCGGCGACCAGCAGGCGGTCAGCGAACGGTCAGCGGGCGACCACAGACCCTATCTCTGCGGACGCTCATAGCAATCCGCTACCACCACAACGAGGATGGCCACGAAGACGATGACTGGCGTGCATAAACACGAAGCAAATGCTTCTACTCTGCTTAGTGTGGGGTTGCTATCGCTGATTTCTATGTTAAAAAAGTAGAAGGTGAAGGTGAAAACATACATACCCCCTTTTCACCCCCTAAAATAGAAGGGGTAGATTTTCTTAAATTTGTACGATAATCATACTGCCATGCAAACCACACATCTGTAAAATTTCAGTTCCATCGGAAACGACAAAAAATCAATTACCAATTTTGAAACAGAAGGACAACATACGAACGAAAAAGTTAAATAAAAGCTTGTAAAAAGTAAGTGTAGCGTGTGCTAGTATCTGCTCTGAATCGTACGCTTATGAATATTAATCTCTGAAAGAAATGCTTCAAAAAATTGTAGAATTGTAAGACAGAGGCTACGATATTTTTAAATATTACTTTCCAAGATGACTTTTCGTGCATTCAATACTCCACTTTTACTTGACATCTGCTTCTCATGCTTGTAGAATATACTACACCTCCTACTTTTTATGCATATAAATCAAACGACAGCTCCACTATATTTAGCTTAGTAGAAGAATTGGCTTTATTTTTATGCCTACCAGCCAAGAAAATCCTTCCCAAAGATATCACAAGCTTCTAACACTAATTTCTCAGAAAATCTACTTACGTTCGATGTGAAGGTGGAAAGTCTCACGCAATAAATAATACGTACGCAATAGCATTTCACAAATATTATTGAATTTAAATTGGAGCGCAATAGAATCATGAGTGGTTTGAGACGAGACATAATCTTTTAATAAAAGTAAGGCTGAATGAAGTTTTATTTAGAAGTAATTGAATTCAAATGCATTTTTATAACTACTTTTAAAACAATTATTTACTCATCCACTCAACACCAAACACTCCTCCTTTTTTTACTAATTCACTGGTCTTACGGCAAAATAATAATCAAACCCAGTATCTATCTTTTGTGGTCTTTTATTTTCGCCTCCACAAGAAAAAAAATGTTTTCGCTGTTTATATCTGTTCAATATTTCCTACTTTTAAAGACGCTTATTCAAGCTACTATCAGAGCGGTTTTCTTAGTGATGTCACATTGCTCTTCATAACAACACTATTTCTAATTCTCTTTAATCATTAATTTTGATGGTATAAGTTACATTTAGTATTAGCCCTTTCATACCATTTCTGAATTATTAAAATGATACCCTTTAACAGGTAATCAGTTCGACTAATTAACTCCCTCATACAAATATCTATTCCGTTTCATTGCTGTTTCTATTAAATTTTAGACGTTTACTTTTAAAATTCATTATTTTAACAAATTTTAATTCATCTTAACAAATAAATATGCGTTTGAATTGGAGGGATAGGGAAAGTTTCATCAAACGAATGAACTCACGATAGATTTTTGGCGAAATTTAATAGAATCTCATGATGTTAATTTACAAATAAATATAGATACAAGATAACAGAAAAGACAATTATTTTTCTTTGCACTCAAATTTGTTCTCGTAAAAGATGCTTGTTGATCTATAACAAATAGATCCCTGTTTGTGAGGAATTCTGGATACCACCGGAGTCGGGACCCTTGAACAATGTGTTCGTCTGGGGATGTGTACTCGGGTGCGAGGATTTTAACGCGATTTTTGTAGTCTGGACTTGTCACATCCCACTGATAAAGAGCAGCTTGGAAGTCTCCTATAACCTTCAACGCTTTTTCGTTTGACCGACGTTTCTACCACACGATGGACGAAACCGAAGAAAATAAGAAACCGAGGAGCTCAGAGGTGGAGGACAGACTGACACTTTGTCGCAGAAACCGCCTACACTGTCGAATTGTTGTGCAACGTGTCTACGGTTGCACGTTGTCTCCCATTCCACACGGAGAGCACGCGAATATACATTTGATTTGCTCTCACAACCTGATTCGTCTACCCGATGTTCATAGAAGTGGTGAATTGGTAGCATCTTTGCCTCCCAGCTATTGCTGAGAGGTGGAGCCTAGGTTGGAACTCAGCTTGGCTGGACTGGTTGAGATTTTCAGTTGAGGTATCCTTCATCCACTCCACACAAATTTCAGTTCGGTATCTTAAGTCTCCAGGTAAACCTGTATCTCCCCTTCACACACCCCTCACCCAAATCACGATTCGGTGGAAGTGCAGGTCTCATGACTGAACTTTGCCATAAGATATGAAATAAATAAATAGACATATATGTAGACGTGTCTAGTAGTGTGTGACGTTATAGAAAGAAATTTCCATAAAAGAATACATTGCAATTCTTACTTTTCATCGTAGTAACGAAAAATGTATCAACTACCTTAAGGCACCCAATTTTGCTGGATAAGCACACATAGTTAGATGAAATCGTTAAAATGTAAAACTACTAATGCAGTTTATAAAATAAACTCTACAGTACTTTACTACGAATGACACAAAAACAAACATTCTTTTGTCCCTAGTTGAACCCAGAATCAACGAGGAAAGACACAAAAAACAATGTATTTTTAAGAATCGGAAAACGTATTTTAACCATAATATTTCTAAAAGTAACTTCAGAAAGTGTAACTGTCTCTATGATTGCACATTGTGATTTTGCTAATAGCTTCAAAATCAGTGAACAGAAAGCAATAAAGGAAAGTTTATTTTTGGACACCATCACTTCTTTCTACCACTCAACTAGTACTCAACTTGTAGCATAAATGCATAAACCTTTCTATCACTCAACTTGTAGAATAAATGCATAAACCTTTGTATTATATTATAAATCACATATTTAAGCATCGCAATTAAATAATATTAATTATCTACCTTTAATTTCAGGCATTCGTGGAGTGATAATACAAAAATTTATTGTTTTAAACAAACGGTATGCACTAGGCACTTCCATGTGAGAACATTTCAGATATTACAATAATACTTTGTTAAAAATTAAAATATTTGTGACAGTTGTGAAAACAATTCTTTTGTTAATATCTTTCAGATAAGACAAATTATTAATTTCTTGAAGTTGAAAATTCTTAATCAAGTTGAAAAATACTTGTTAATACAGACAAAGTATATTAATAGTTAATATCATATATTTTATAATCTGGTTTTCAAATACTTTGTTTGTTAATTTTCTCTATGCCGATCTATTTCTAAAACAAATTTAATAAAGTTTTCTTCGTGAAATTGTATTTTTGGTATCATTACACAATTTAAGCAAGTTTGTCATTATTACGATATATCAATATAATTGTAATAATCCCGATATATCGATATATTTTCCCGATATATCAAAAGATTGTTATAATACATCTTTAAAATATTGATATGATATTTATCGGTATATTTTTTCTGTTTCATCATCTCTCAGGTCTAAAAAGGTAGGCGACCGCTACATGAAGACAAAGGTTTAAAACTACCGCCCAGTTGCGGGACGAAGGACGCAGGAAGAGAGGTTTGGCAGTGATACAGGAGGGCTCGTCAGGAAACCACAAGACGAGCCCACGATGATAAGTGACTGTGGTTATCATAGAGGGAGGGAGGTGTTGATACGATGGTTGACCAGTCAAGAACGTGTTACGTAATATTTTTGGAGGCCCCCTGTTCCTGCCACAAATCAACGTGTTTGCATGCCGTTCAGGATAACGTAAAAGAATTAGAAATTATAATGAGAGGTTGTATTGAATTGAATTTGAATATATTCATCCCAAGTATTACAAGTTTTTACATTGTTTTTTCATCACAAATAAAAGAATTTTTAAACAAATTGTAATTAAATTTCTAGACAGTATATAATACAATTTTTTAAAATAAAAATAATAATAATAATACAACAAATAATACTAATACTTTACATTGTATTTATTATCTACACCTCTCTAAGTTCTTCTGAACTTGTCAGAGACGGGTTTGATCATATCATTCCATAAACCTTTTGACTACTACGTGCTTCCTTTTTTATTACGTACACATCTACTATGAAATCATTGTCCACAAAACAAAAATAATTATTACTACCTTAACTTCAAAACAAAGAAAAAAGAATCAAGAAAATTAATAACGTCAATGAAACAAAATAAAAACAAGAATATTAAATAGAAATTCTTTCTTAATAATTCGAATAAAATGTAATTCATACATTACAAAACTTCTTTAAGTCTTATTCTTTGAATTACAATGTAATAATGCGCTTTCTCACATATATATTTTATCTATATGTTTTCAATTAACCTTTTCTTAACCCTTTCCTCATTTTGCTGCTCGATTTTATTTCTAATATTTCATCTGGTATTAGTCATGGAGTAACTCCGTTCCATACCCTTTCTCCATGTTTATTATGTTTTGGATATTATGTAGTTAAATGTTTTCCTTGTTTTATAGTTTTTGTCATGAATTTTTCTATATTCTTACCTTAAAAAATTATACTTACAATTTTGAATTTGTACATCTTATTAACTGTCATTATATTATGAACTTCATAACTATCATTAGTTTAATCCTTGAGAATAATACCCTTTAACTTACGTTTTTCAGATAAACATTTTAGACTTTTGTTTTGTAATTTTTATATTATTTCAACATAAGTTTTATATGTTGCACCCCATACATCTACTCCATATCTGATTAAAGGTTAAACTAGTGCATATACAATCTTGAGAGTATAATATGATACAAAGTATTTTATATTAATTAGTTTCCAAGTTCAGATTCTTAATTTTTTACTCAACTCTATTATATGATCCCTCCAGCAAAGATTTTTGTCGAATATTACTCCTAAATATTGTAATTTGCATACTTCTTTTAATTTTAATTTGGAATTAGTTATTTAGTTTGTTGTGTACACATATCTGATTTTGAAAGATTATATTAATAGGTGTTCTCGGTATATGAGCAGAGGAAAAATGTATTACTTGAGTTTTCTTTTCATTTATACAAGATCTTTGTCATGACACCATTTTTGAAATTCTCTAAAATCTGTAAATTTTCCCACATCCATTGCTGAGATTACACTGTATGCAACCTACGTCTGAATACAATAATACAACTTTTGGTTATGAAACTTATCCACTGCAGAATATTTTTTCCTTGAATAAATCAAAGTATTGGAACTTACAGAATTAATTGATATTAAATTATTAAGTTATATATTGTTATAAAATTCCAAGTTCTTAAAAAATTACATTTTATAGAATGTAATTGTTCTGGAATGAGTATGAGTATTACCAACAATTTTTAAAAAATTCTCTCATGGCAAAGTGCTTTGAGAATTGATTGCACGATTTGATACTGAGAACAGATTTGCTGAGAACAAATATGACCTCATTATATAATATAGATTTCAAAATATTTTATTACTGTATTATTCCGCTTTTATGTTTAAATAAAACCTTTTCAAACGCTCGAACCCGATATGCTTGACGCGTATTTGGAAATATTGTTGTTGAGCCATCCAAGGTCATATACGAGGTTAGATCGTTCCAAACATGTTGTTCACAATTGAAAAAAACTTACTATATATTTTTTCTTCGTAAATAAAAATTCCCGTAAATATATACCTTCCAATCGATCCCCTTAGTTACTTATATTATATGAGAGACATATTAATACTTTTCCTTGGAAACGAGATAATTTTCGTGCGATTTGAATTAAACTAACGCTCTGTACGAAAATATGAAACAGGAATAATTTTCTTGAATTTAGGCCAGACGTATACATAACAAAATTATGTCATTTCACCAACGTTTTGACTATATTTTAATCATCATCATGGCTGTGTAACAAAACATGGATTCATACAATAAGCATACATTCTATATCATAATTTCATCAACATCAACAAATCCATTACATACCATAGAAGAAATTTGATGATAATTAAGGATTTATTGATTAAAAATAATAGTAAACACAATATTATATAGTACCAAATACATGAAAATGAAACAGGAAGGCAGATGAAATCAAATATATTTCTATATATGTCAAAGGACTTTCAGACTCATTGAGTAATATTTTTAAAAGTGAGAAATTAAACATTGCATTCAAAAATAAAAGGACGGTAGGGAACAAATTATTTTCAAAGATTAAACAATCCATTCAGAAAGAAAGATGTAGGGGATTGGTATATTCTATGCTATGTGGGGGATGTGATAAAAAGTACATCGGTGAGACTGGACAGTTTGTATTCAAAAAAATTAACGAACACAAGTTGGTTTGCAAGAACGCTATTCCCACTTGGCACAACATGCCAACATCATAGGGAACAAATTTAAATTTGATGAGATTGAAATATTAGATAAAGAGGTTAATGTGAGAAAAAGTATTATTAAAGAAATGATCCACATTTCTAACTATAAAACATGCAACAAAAAAGATGTGCAAAAGCTGAGTTCAATTTATTAAAATAAATAAATAAACAAACAAATATTTGTTCTCACTTTTTTGTAATTTTTGTATGTTGTGTAAGTTATTTGTGTACATTATATATTTTTGAATTATATTCCTCACTGTTAATGTAAATAATGTGATGTGTGTTTTTATTGGTATAAAGTTATTAACATATATAGTTGGTAGTGTGCGTAGTTTCTGGTGGTAGAATTTAATCGCGTATTTTAGTCATGATGTATGTTTGGTGCGCCATTTTTTTGTAAAATGTGTGTGGTCACCATGGAGATAATAAGTACACATATGACTGGGTAAACAAATATATTTTTTCCTTCATTGCGGTATGTTATGTTGATGAAATTATGGTTTAGAATGTACGCTCTTTGTATGTATCCATGTTTCGTCATATAGCCCTGATGATGACTAAAATAAATTGTCAAAACGTTGGCGAAATGACATAATTTTGTTATTTATTTGTCTTGCCTATATGCAAGAAAATCAATCCCCAGTAATTATTAAGGTTGATAATATTTCAAGTATGGAAAATATGAAAGTTTACTTTCATTTCGTCTGATTATTTTATTTACCTGGATAATGTGTCAGAGACTACTTTCCCCGATCTGCTAGTTGTAGGAAAGTTTTACTAGGTTTCTCATTTAGCAAAAAATGGGACATCAGATCAGTTATGAATAGTAGTATATGATAATGCACAATGGAGCATTGCGTAACTCACGTACAATTCCCCACGAATATTGTTTGTACCAGCGTGGTCAGACGCGTTGGAGCTGTCTATTGTCAGCACACAAGTAATCAAGTAACGTCTCTTTCAAATAAATGTCAAATAGCTTCGTGTCAGTTTTAAATGTTGTTATCTCGGAAAGGAATAGGTGAAAGATGAAGTAATAGGAAATCACAGAGACAGCTTTTAATTCTCCAAAGTAGATAATCATTTGTGAGATTTGCTCCTCTCATTCACTAAAGTTTTACTTCTAAAAGGAATTAAAAATTTCCGGGACATATGCGTATTAATATATGACACTGCTACCGAAAGGAAAAATCGTGATCAGCGCCTTCAAGTGGCCTCTGACAAAATATTCAATGGAGAGAGGTAAGCCAGAACCCCCTTACGCAAATATACTGAGTTCTTTTGTGGCACTGTGGTATGAGATCCACGTTTACAATTCCATTTATGTCTTTCTTGACAGACATCTCACAGTCTACACATTTTGAAATTCAGAATGTAAAAACTTCGTAAGATATATTGGAAGTGAAAACAAACACGTGTCTTGAGAACTTTCTTGCAAGTAAAATCCTAATGATATGAATTAGAAGTAATAAAGTTACGAGTTACTTTTCTAAGTGGAATATATAGAGTGCATAGTTAGATGAAGTATCGACCGTGAAGTGACATTTACAATCAGTGTTTGAATTAATGAAAATAAATAAGGGGGGTCTTTTGAAGCTTGTCTTTTCTCATTTCAATACAGAACTTCCTGAAAAGTCAATATACTCAGGAAGAGGGCATTTAAAAGGACCTCGCGGTTTTTGTATTCAATTATACTAACTATTGACTTATAAATTTGTCTTTTTTACATAATAAAGATTTTCGGATTTTCTTACTTTAATTATGAACATACATTCCATTAAGCATTGTTGGCACTTTAGTTAGAATGAATAATTCTGACAATTATTATTGCCTATCACGAAAGTTGGAATTATTTTACAATAACTTCTCGTTTTGTTCTTGAGACAAAGAAGCATATTTTACAGTTCAGTAAATTTACTTGACTTTTAAATAATAATTTTCTTAAGTTTCAAATAAATAATTAAAATATATGCATTATTATGTCTGAAATGTAAATGTAGAAGGGTTATTCCCGGTGAAATCGGAGAAAAAAATGTCAACCTCGAATTTCACTAAAAATGCTCTAAACCCATTACATAGCACGTAAAAATACACACACACAAAAACTTTGATCCATTTGTAAGGCTTTGACATTTAAAAACGTTTATTTCGAGGTTTTGAAAATTGGTGAATTCTATGAAATAGATGTGAAAATAAGATTGAAACCAGCTTTTATTCATAGAATTATTGTAATATTTTACTTTCCCAACATCTGTCCGCATCGTAAACATGTATACAGAACATTGCCAGTTGTATCGAACGCTTGTTTATTGTTATCATTGTTACAGGCCATAACTTCAAAATAGAGGGGAAAATCTTTAAAATTAAAATTGTTAATGTTAACCCAACTCAGACTGTCTGTTTTTTTAGATTATTATTTGGAGATATTAATCTTTCGAGTTGTGAAACTAGTTGGGTATCCTTTTTCAATTTTCTGATTTTATTCATGACTTGGTAAAAATAATAATTTCTGGTTTATCAAAAATATCTTGGTCAGGTAGATAAATTGCAATTTGGGTGGACCCGGCTTCCAACAGAGTCCCCGAACGTAGACGTAGAAGACCCTTTGTACCCCTTCGTACAGTTAGGATTACCCATAAAAATCGAAATAAACATTTTTAATGTCAAAATCGTACAAATAAATCAAAGTATGGTTTTATTATGTATTTTTACATGCAATGTATTTGTGCTAGGGCATTCTTAGTGAAATTTGACGATTTTTTCTGGACCGCTTTCACCCCGTTGCCAATTTATGAGATTTTTTTCCTAGTCGTGTTAGTGAAATAATTAAGTTTCGTTCCATTTTCTGAAATGTACTTACACGTATCAAATGCAGTGTCTTTTCATGTGAATTCGAAAAATAATCATTTGCAATAATATTTCCAAGATGTATATCTTACCATAAGTAAATGTCATTTCATGTGTCTGGATATGTTTCTCATCCTCGAAATGACTATGATTTCAATGACTTCGAATTTCAAAATGACAGTACGTGGGAAAATTACTACACACAAACAGCAAAAATACTGAGTATTAAATTACCCATGCACCACGTACTCTCTGCACATGTATGAAGAAATAGGCATGGATAAGGGTAAATTTATACAAATAAACGTGAATTATATAGAATGTCTGGTATGGAAATAGGAAAAAGTAATTGAATTTTTAAGGACTCTTAAGGGTTATCGCAAGTAAAATAAAGAGTATGGTTTATGAAACACAGGAGCAGAAAAACAATTAAAATTGGCTACTAATACTGTGGATGTTAATCCTCACTCGCATGACTGTGACCAACTGTGACCATATAGTTTACTTCTGAAGAAAGTGTCTGTCAGAGTTTAATTGCGTTACGTTAGGCGGACAAGTCACTGAACGTATAAGCTACGTGGCGGAACAGTAGAAGCAATTATAAAGATGAACAAAAACTTTTTTTTTCAAGAAAATCACCTACAAGTGAAATGAAGACCAACGGATTCAGAGGTCTAAAGTATGAGCTTTGCTTATCAAACTTTTTGAGTAATGCGTATTTTCGTTCTGCCTGGATTTGAAAATAATTCGCAATTACATACTGTGACTTTACTGCTTTGTTATTAACTAATAACAATAAAAAACTTAATTGTTGTAAAAAAAAATATTTTTTTTCAAAAATTAAAAATAATTCTATTTAATTACTAAGGGGAGGGAACCGAATACTCACTCCTATGGGAGCNCCACTCACAATAAAAACACAACAATCTGGTGTTCGAGCAATGAACAAAACATTTTATTATTTGCACTAATCCTAACCTAATTACTACACAATACACTGGTCAATATTTACTCTACTACACATTATCTCGCCTACTGCGCTCTTGGAATGTCCTTTTACTGGGTACTCACCAATCTCTTCTCCTTCGTGGGCCTTTTTGTTCATTACACTTACATCACAGTGACACCCTTCAAACGTTGCACTTGGCCTACTGACTTTTGTGTGACAATTTTTAGTTTACAAGGCCCAAAATTACATTGATAAATCCCCTTTACACTATTACACACTACTGTAGATGTCTCTTGATGCCGGACGAGATGAAGACCTGTCCCGTTCGGTGTTATTACCTCGAACCTGGTTCCCTGCGCAGCACTAATGTTCTTTCTCTCCTTTGCGTCTAATCCATCCTTTTTGCCATTCCCATTACTTTCTATGTATTGTTACGTCTTAGAGTTCTAAGATTCACTTCTTATTAGTTTATTTTCGTCCTTTGCTACATTTAATCTTATTGTCTTAGCAATGACGATGCCTTCCTTGGTTTATTAATTGTCTGAAATAATCTGCGACGGCTTACTAACTTCTAAAACGTTATTAGCTTGACACCTTCAAGTTCCTCACTCGTTTGTTCGAACTATTTTTTATTACGCAAGTCCCATTCACCCTGTTTTAATCATTCGTTTTCTNTATTACGCAAGTCCCATTCGCCCTGTTTTAATCATACGTTTTCTTTCGTCTCATATAACAAAAGAAACACTCACAAAGTCTTCAATGTCTGACTCGGACAAATAAACAGTCTCCACCTTTTTCACCATCAAAATCGCACGAATAAACAGTCTCGAAATCTCTCACCATTGGATTCCAAACAAACTATCGAAAAAATGTTCTCTTCTGAAGTACGACAAACTATCGAAAATTTTCTTACCATCTGACCAAATAATCGAAACTTTTCTCACCATCTGCTTTCAACAAATAATCTGATGCGAATTTTTCAGTCTCACGGTCACATAATACACTGTCTCAAAAATTTTCTACTCTCCATCATCACAAATACACACTCCCAAAAATTTTCTCATCTCTCCTCTTCACCAATACACACTGCCAAAAATTTTCTCCTCACTGTGCCTCTGTGCTCTAATTTTTTATAGATAACTTTGCGTCACGTGACGTTCCCCCTCTTAACAGTCCTTGCTTCTGCTGCCAGATCTCGGTTCTTTTCCCCCTCTTAATTTTAATTGGTAGTTTCCGAAAAGATGTATTTTGTATTTTCCTGTTTCCAATCATTCCACTTGACTCCTCCCCCCTTGATATTTCATTGGTTGCACCCCCCTCTCTCTACTTCTAAGATTCTTTCCTCGAGATGAAGGTCTGTCGGCCATTTTGTTATTTTTGTCCCTGTACATCCGCGCGGGCGGTATGCTTCTAAAGACCTCGGTTTTATTGTTTTATTGCTAGGCGGCATTCGACATCGTCCCTTTCTAGCTAGCATTTGTTCTGAGCGTCGGCCCTTCTTTTTGAACCCAAATTTTATTACATTCTTTTGAATTTTTGCTATCGTGTGTTATGGCCGAACCCATGGTCCCAAAATTTCACATTTCTAAAGATTCTTGTTGAGACTCGTTATTCCCCAAGAGACATGTGTCGCGAACCTTTTTTGTTGGCCGCTTGCCTCAAACGTACCCCCACGTTGCTTTGGGAAATAATATTCCCTAACATCCGCTCTTTTTCTTGAAAGATTCGTGTTCAGACTAGCAGGCTACTAAAACATGTGTCCTGCTTCCTATTTCTTTTGATCTTTTTTAAATAAAGGTTTTTATTGCGGTTTGTCCTTAATTTTGCCCTCGTCTTTCTAAAGATTCCTGTTTAAACTTGTGTGTTTCTGAACACGTGTCCTGGTCTCTACTTTTGATTTTTCCAAATAGTTTTTATTGCGTTTTTGTATTCCAAAACTTTCTACTGAGCTTTTGATGTAGCACCGCCTTGCTAAACTTCAGACCACCCAAGTCTCTTTCATATGCTGACCCATGCTTTTTATGTTAATATTTTGAGAACGCGTGATTGAATTATTAATCAATTCAATCCACGGTCTCAATACATATTAGCATACAATACTGAAAACGGTGTTTATTTTGTAGATTTTCTTCAAGATATTTAATTTTTGAAATAAACATGAGTGAAAATTTAATATCATGTAAGTAGAGAAAAATGGAAACTAGCGTACGAATTTAGTGCATAAATACATATTAGAACCTCAGGCAACTCCGGGCAAAATAAGCAAAAATAGTCCAGACCTGTTGATAAGTGTTTTACTTTCCTCTGTGGAGTAAAATATATTAATTCAAGTTACCAATTTTTCTTCAGAATTCCAATGAAAATAATTTTTTTTTAAATTTGTATTTGTGAATTGTTTTATGATTTTGAATGTCAAGTAATGATTAACCAATAAATTTCTTTTTAAATCTCGGACATAGCATGTAATATAATTAACACAAGATAGTATTTACAAGTACTGAATGTGAAGGCTTGAAAATCTGTCTGAAGACGTGTATTTTTTGTCTGTCCATAGAAATATTTCACAAAACTACACCCCTGGGGGTGATTCAAATTCCTGAATTTCACACCACTACGCCCCTTGGGGCTATTCAGATTCCCGCAATTATTTATATCACTCATGGCAGAAAACTATGAGTTCTTATAAAACCTATAAATTCTCGTGCGGTAGTTGTGTTATGAATTGTGTCAATACAAACATTTGGGACCATTACCGAAGATTGGTATCAAAATGTTTATTTTAAATATTTTTTTGGCACTGATCTCTTACGAGCAGTTGATGAAATTCTACTCATCCAATGTGCGAGATATATATCGTTCAAAGCTAAATACACTCGTTATGTGATATATCAAAGCTTTTTCACGGCTCCACAAAACCGTATTTTGATATAGAATCTGAAAATGAAATCATATAATGCACGATACCAGAGCTTGAAATTATCGAGCAAATGCGAAAATTATCACGAGTCTGCCAACACTAAAACTCCATCTGCATCAGCATACCAAATAGTCGATTCAAAAATATAGCAAACACTCTATCTTCGTAAAAGTAGTCTTTGAGAAAATGAAACACGTCTATGAAATTCTACAGGATTCGTGTAAATTAATCGCACCCTCATAATGTGATCGAAGGTCGAAAAATTCAAAACATATTGTTTGACATCGTTGTTCTCGTCAAAGGCATCGTTGACTCGTTTGACATCGTTGTTCTCGTCAAATACAGGCTGCGTCATAGATCTCTAAATACAGTAGATCTTTAATCCAGCTGGTTCGGGTCTTGCCGGATTAAAGATTTTTATGGACAGAATTTTTCTGAAGACGAGGTTCGACAAGAAATGAATGAGGGCGATATTATATTAGCTGAACCCGGCATTACATGGGATTTTTCTTACTTGTTATAACAATCTTATTTTTTATAGATAAAATAATCGTATGTATTATGTAAGATCAAAATAATTTTACTTACTGTTTTTATTAAACAAGTGTACAGCATTCTAGTTTTACAAATCTAAAACGAAACGTATTTTCTGTTTCACCTACTGCAGCAAGAATAAATAAATCCTTGAATGAAACCGTTCTTGGGCAAGCAACGTTAAAGTGTCCACGAAAGAAACAAATCAATGTCACCAATTAGCCTAGCACACTACCCTCGGGAGAGTTAGGAATATTTAACACCTAAATGTGCTGAACTTCTATTTGTGTGCAATCGTGTCACCGTTTATCTGAAAGATACTGAAATCTATAGATTAAACCCGTCGTTTCCGATCAAGCATTTTTACATGACCCTCCTTTCCTATTGCACCCATGGGAGCTCATGGGCTGTTTAACCCCCCTAACCTCAATGGTGACTCAACTCTGACATAACATCGGAAGTGTTTCTATTCATCTCAGTATTTCAGGTAAAATTTTCGCAGGTAGAATTTTCGCTTCTGAGGCAAGTCACAACAGCGTCAGCGCGCTTGCACCATTCCATTAAAACGCTTGTAAAATATTTACTATTCGTCGAAATTTGACGATTTTTATCTTTGTTAAATGCACAAAGCAGAGAAAGCATTGCATTTGATTATGATTGATTCTTTATCTTATTTACTCTCTGAAATTGAAGTATTTAACTAATTCTATTTTCCATAGATTGTTTTCGATTATTTAGATAGACATGATATCGCTGACTTTTTATAGAACTAAATGAATTAAAATAAAACTAGAACTAAATGTATAACTAAACTCTCTGAGGCGAACAATATTGCCAGTCATGGTTGTAAATTAGCTCTAATCATTTAGGAAGTGTAAGTGAATATAGCGGATTTTTTTCCCCGACTTCGTCGACAAATATCGTCAAAAAGTATCTTCTACCTTTGTTACGGACATTTTAATAAAAGTTTCCTATGTGTATCCTGCATATCTAAACTATCTCCTTACCCAATTTCCTCACGATCGGTTCTGTGGTTTAGTCATGATTAGTTAGCAAACAGACAGACACGCTTGCGCATTACGCATTTTAATGTTACTATGGAGTATGGATGATTCATACAACTGCATTTACAAATTACATCAGAAATAAAAATCTTAATTATAAGACTATATTTAGTATTCTTCAGAAATGAACAACTAAAATCACTTTAGCGTCTCTAACAGTATCGTAAATTCCGATGCTTATAATAATGGAGATAATGGGAAAAATTACACAAAACATCAAGGATGCAGCATGCAAATTAATTTAAAACAGCAATTTTTTAAATTACTGATCATGGCTTATGATATCGGATTATTGAACAGTCCTGATTATAGAATGCCGGAAAAAGAGGTTATTCTGTAGGGGAGACCAGGTCTAATTGTTACAATGTTTTCTAATACCAAAAAAATAAACTACTGCCAGAAATTTAACGAAACTTATTTTAAAACAATTACATAACGGTAATAATTACAATGAAATGTTATTTTATTATAATTTCTACAAAAATGTGCGTATGATACTTCGTTTCAAAAATTCATTTAATTGCAAATGTTGCTCTGATGAGCTATTATCATAATCAGTCTTCTCTCTCTAGTCTGACACAACGTCTTCGCTCAATAAATATTGTTGGTCTGAAGAGCGTGTGTTCGATTGCCCACTTGATTGTACAGGATGAGGTTTTCTGCTTCCTCACATACAGGGTAGTTTTGATAAACGAGTACAAAGTGTAGAGATCGATCCCTGAGATGACAAGAAAGAAAAACGTCTAATGAACATATGTCTGGAAGAGTATAGGCTCCTCCACAGAGGGGGATACTATTTCCCACAACGCAAGCGCACCCATCCTCCTCCTCTTCCTGTACACTCTCTTGCCGATTTACTGTGTACTCAAGGTGCAGCGCTGTTAATGGTAGTTTAATATTCGAATAGGGAGCTCGCCGACATCATTCGGAAACGCAAATGGCAACGGGCGCCAGATTTCAAGGCTGTGTCGGGAAACTTATTCCCACCAACAACAACCGCAGCATACAATGTTTGTCCGTGGAGACCACTTCCAACATTTCATTTAAACGGAGTAATATGACAGTGCAATTACAATGCATTCTGTTAGAAATTATGAGAAATTAAATGACACCTACCATGGACCCCATGAATTTTCCGAGCATACGCTTATTAGACATATTTGTTCCTTATCCTCTAAGGGAACGACCTTCCAAGTTTTTATACATCGGTCAAATCACTCTGTATACCCAACAAATTTTAATAAGCTACTTTGCTCACCCGATCAACCTATTATCTCTCCTTCCCAACTTTTTTCATTCCTGAAACGGGATTATGTGGACCATTTGATCTCATGGCCTTGATCTCGACGTATAAAAGAACCGCGAAATAAAGAAATAGCGTATCTTCATAAGCCCTCAGACAAATTTCAGAATGCTTTTGCAATATTTTATGATAAGATATATTGACAAATCTGACCGAAACAGTTTTGACCAAATTTTCTGAGTTAATAGGAACACACAAATTTTCTTGTATCTTCCGATTACAGTTCAACAACAGTTATAGAGAGAATAAACACTTATCACATTAAATTATAAATCCAGATGTAATCGATGAAATTTAATTTTTATTGTTTGAAATAAATAATAAATAATTTAATATTTGAAGGTACGTAACTTAAAATTATTTTCGTGTTAGAAGTACACGATCGAAAAGAGTTTGGAGATCACTGTTTTAGAGAAATTGAATGAAACTGTGCGTAGGCAGCATGTTGGTGGAGTCGCAATCGCCGCTACGTCCACCCACGCCGGACGACGCTGATTCCCTCAGCGGGTTCCCTGTGCGTGCCTTTTATCTCCTTTCGCCACATGCCCACGTCCACCCACGCACTTCTGATTGACCGCTGTCATACTCTTTCTCTCACGCCAACCACATCATAGGATGTTATGTGGAATCAGAATCCAACTACGTATCCAGTGACGGAGTAGAGAAATCCCCTAGAGTAATCAAGGGGGGTGTTAACCGGGGAGCATTTTTGTTCAAAAATTAGATTTTACAATACAATTTTATAAACATTGCCTCTGAATAAAATGCATCAAATAAATAATTAACAATCTGGTATTATTAATAAAAATAACGATTATATTATTAATAAAAATAATTATAACTAATTGCAATTATTAATATGGTAACACTTTTACAAAGTATGCCATTTATCAACTTCAATTTTATCTGTTAAGAGTTCATGTCCAATGGGGGGGGGGTATAGCCCCGTTAGCACCCTCCCCCCCCCCATAGATCCGCCAATGCACGCATCATATGGGTAAATTCTAGAGTTGCCATCCAGCCGAGTTTACACGGATTCGTCCTTGTTTGATGGGCGTTCTGGGCGCAGTTTTCTACACTGTCCGGGTTTTGTAAATAAGCCGCGGTACTAAGGATAATCCTGGCGATCGTTGGAAATTCGCACATATCAATACAGAACACACATATTATTACCTAAGCTAGAATTATTCCATTAAGATCATTATTTTGTGAGTAGGGTTATCTCGTGTTCTGCAGAGTGTTCACACTTGACTTCTTACTTTCTTCTGACAAAACTGAAATTAGAAACTTTGTTCTTGTGTTGTCATTGTTATTTATTTTTCGCTCTAATAGATAGAAGTATTGTTTCAGAATTCCTTAGTATTTTTTTAGTATTGTTTGGTATTCAGTAGTCTTTAGTAATACTATTCTTTAATATTCAGTATTGTTTAAAAACAAATGTTTCTTATAGTGAAAGCACCTCTTTATTTATTATTTAATTAATGGCATGTAATAACAAATTATTTTATTATTACGATTATCATTTAATGTCCAGGTTTTAACTCTAAAATCCGGGATTTTCAGTTTCCTTGTCCTAGATTTGAGTTGTTGATGGCAACCCTAGTAAAGGCGCAATGAGACACTTCAGAGAATGACATTCACGTTAAGAAAGCAGTGACGTGAATAAGAGAAAGTGAACTGGCTTCATTGAGGCCTGAAAAAATTCATTTTGCACATCAGCGATAGTATTATCCGAGACGTTATATTTTTATCAATAAAACTTGTAGCAAACTATCAAACAAACATTTTATTAATCAAACTTGCAAAGTCATGTAAATTTCAAATTTATGAACATTGTTATTGTAACTTCGCTGTTATATGAAAAAGAAAATAAATCATGATACTAAGATAAAATAACTTTACTCACTCTTCAAAAAAAATATAAATTTTAAATTATTCTTATTATTCTTATTTGGGAAAAGCTATTAAACACAAAAAATGAAAAATTGCGCGAAATTAATTGTTAAAGAATTCTGTTGATGCTTTGACACATACTTCTATAAACTAAACAAAAATGGGAAAATTGCTGAAGGTGAAGCACTTTAGTAGGCACTCGATTTATTGTAATGATCGTCCGTCCGAGTGCACAATTGTCCGAACAAAAAAGAGTAAGGTCTTTAATGAGCTGGATGTCGGCGAGTCGTGAAGCCCCAATTTAAAAGAGTAATATTTAGTTAGTCCGCCTACTAAGGAAAAGTTGCACGTTGCTGCACAACGAGAGGTGCAAATATAGGTTGAAAAATAAGAAGCAGATGTATCAGTGAGAAGTAACTGAAGTTGAAAGGAAGTTCGGGGAAAATAGTTTATTCTCACACACTACTAATAAAGCAATCCGTACGATTCGTGAGTGATACAACAATGAGTTTTTATTTCTGAATCACTTTGACGCTAAATATCCCTAATATCCAAATTTGTTATTAAAAAACTTTGTCTCCTCGCTTTAAAATATAAACGTCTAATTATAATTTCCTTAAGTACAAAATTTTTATAATTTTATTTATCTACTAACTAAAAATTTCCAAGAATACAAAATTGGTAAATATCCATTTACCAATTTCCAACAAACACCAGAGATCTCAAAAGAATATAATAAGACCCGAAACAATGATTTCAGATAACAAAACATTTTCAGAAGTTTGCTCGAATATGGTGAAAAAAGATGTTTTACACGTTTTAAAATAATTAATTTTTCAATTATTGTGACATTAAATCAAAATTAGTTTATACAAATTATTGTTAAAATTTGCTATACTTTATAAGTATTACATATCGTATTATAAATCAACTCATATCATATGATATCGTATAATAATCAAATCATGTCATAATCAATATCGTATGATAACAGGAGAAGTTTTCTCAACTAAGTTTGGGTTTCACTCCGAGACGTCATGTTTGAATTACAGCCACAGGATAAAAATAGAAGCAGAAGATAGCATTGACAGCGCGTAAACTCAAAGGCTGCCAAAGACACCACACTTAGATGGGCTGAAATGAATCATAGCGGTGCACAGGAAAAAAAAGAATGAATATCATGAAGAGATGCAAAAAATTATTTTTAAGTTTTTTAATTATTTCGGATCCAAATAATATGAAGGGAATACAATAGCGTATTGCGACGTCTACAATAGTGTCAGACAATTTCACCCAATTTGGTCAAGATTCATCAAGAAGTGGTACACATTGGTACATTGGACAATCATACAAACAATAACACTTATGTATTAAGAGAAAAATATCAGTTTATCTGAAAGCTTTTTTATGTATTTTTTAANAGAGATGCAAAAAATTATTTTTAAGTTTTTTAATTATTTCGGATCCAAATAATATGAAGGGAATACAATAGCGTATTGCGACAGCTACAATAGTGTCAAACAATTTCACCCAATTTGATCAAGATTAATCAAGAAGTGGTATACATTGGTACATTGGACAATCATACAAACAATAACACTTATGTATTAAGAGAAAAATATCAGTTTATCTGAAAACTTTTTTATGTATTTTTTAAAATTTTAATGTTACTATTTTTTATTTAAGAAATGAATGTTTAAATTGTTGATCGTGCGTGTACCTGCTTCTTCCATTATGGGATCTGCAATTAAAGGACATCACTCCTGAGAACCTCAACGAGATCGACAGCTCAAAGCGCAAAACAAAAAATTCAGTTGAGTGCTAGGGTGTCCCTTTACCGATTGATCTAAGTACAGCGGTTCAATTATAAGACACATATTAAAATTATATCAGGCTTGTTTTATGGGGCTTATAACTTCCAAATAAAGTTTGTGGATTTAAGATATAAAGATGAACAATCCACATTTGGCTTTTAATTATCCTATAAACTTCCTGTAGAGGCCAAGAATGGGTAGGCAACCATTTACAAGCCCATTCCTCAAAAATTGACGAAAGGATTCGAATACGTAAATTGTCGATTATGTCAAACCATTTCTTGACCTTTACATGAAGTTCCAAAATGCTGGAAAATACTATTATTTTTTATTTTAATAAATTGAACAGTTTGACGTGTTAATTAGGACTTAAAAAATAATTGTTAAAAACTGCAAATTCCCAGTACAGAAGGAAGACTTTTGGTTGAGCCTTTAAGCTCCCATCGATACTTTTTATCACAGCATATTGGATATTATTTCAAATCCAATTATTGTCCATTCTTCATTTGCCTACAAGAGATTCCGAAAGCATACAACATTGAATTTGTAGAACAATTTCTTGTCCCCCCAAAATTCAAAAAATCTGGAATGGATCATTTATTGAAATTTTGAAAGAATTGATGTTTGTGTCTAGATGTAGAACATTGAATGCAAAAAATATATAAAAAAACGCGAGTCTCTGCGATGAATAAAAATGATTTCATTCATTTTGTTTTCTTATCCTTTGTGTGTGTAGTTCGCTAAAGGCAGTTTTTTTCGGACAAAAATTTCGTATTGTTCTACGTACCAACAAATTAACGGGGATCCACAGGTATTAGAATGTAAAGAAACTACCAATTATACATATTTACAAGTACATACATCGACATGAACGTAAGATGAATCGCTACTAGGATTTGTTTGTACATATAATGTTTTCCTTTGAATTTCATTGAATTTATATTTTTATTTATTTTAATAAAATTGATTCTTATTATTTAAGTATAAATAATATCCTGAACAAATCATTAACTACTTACAAGTTATTGAAGGAAAGCGAACAATTGCTATGCTTTCAAGGAAAATTGGGTTTTTATTCAAAGAATTACTTCTTCCACGTTCGACTTTTCTTATTAATGCAGCTCTGTTGTTATCTCGTTTCCTGACTATCTTATTACGTTTCGTTAATAGACCCTGAATAGTAATTTTTCGTTTAAACTACATTGTGAACGTATTTGAATTTTAAATCGGTATTTTGAGACCTTCTTTACAGCACTTTCAAGTGACGAGAGCTCTTTCTCCGTATTTGTTTTTGTTCATCTGTGAAATGACGGGACAGGGACAGACATTCCAGACAAGTTAAAGATACTTTAGACTAATGCGATAGTTCTCAATTCTTGCGATATAAGAAGAAGCATAAAATTAACCAAGTTATAACAACACAGTAGTTTGAGTAATTGTGTTAGTTATAATAAATAATTTTTAAAATGTTAAAAATACTTTCATTTAAACTATATTCGTTTACACAAATTATATTATTTAAGCATTCGAAAAACTATTATTTAAGTAAATATTTTTAATCAGAAGCACTTTATGCCGTACAATATGGTCAGGACAAGGATAAAAATTACTCAGTAACAAATGCTCTCACGTGCTAATGAGAAAAATTCAGAAACAATGTTTTATAACTTGAATTACTTATGTTTCATAGATCCTTCTCTATGAATGCTAAATTATTTAACAACAAAATTAACTGTCGCTAAGCGAAGGTATATTGTATCACGACTGCGTGGAAATCAAGAGCTGCAAAATTAATCTGGACATGTTCGTTAATTTTTGTCACGTACATGAAGCAATCGTACCTATCAAGAATTCGCTACCCACTCGTCACGCACTCGCCATTGTATCATCTTATCCTATTTGCACGATGATCGATAGATAAGTGAAAGATAATGATGTTTCATACATTGAATTGTGTCATTGCTACTGAGCCATTCCACGGACCTTTCGAAGGTGAACGAACTGCGGCTATTGCTCCGAACGTTTTATATATTACCCAGGTTTTTCTCTGGTTTTCCTTGGGGTTGAGGCGGTTTTTATATACAGACTCGCTAGGCCCTTGCCTAGGGGCGGCGTCTATTGAAATAATAATCTCAAATTTAGTATTATTTTAATAGTTATTATTTATAAGCAATATTTTCCAAATAATCTATAGTTTGTTAACAAAACGTAATTCTGGAATAAATTTCTGTTTTATTCAATACAAATTTGTTGTTATTATGTTAATATTATCATACATACCCAACTACTTTTATTCTTCGGAGTGCAGAAACGTTAAATCCGCCTCTGCCTTAGGGCCCTTGATCGGAATTGATGGGATGGTATCTTGCTTGCTTCCAGAGAGTAAATAACTTTGTCTTCCACGTGGTCATACGTAGTTTGTAACTGCTCTTTTGACAATAAATTCATTATTATTAATATTTTACTAATGAAACCTCGAATGATTTTATTGTTTTTTTAAACCAAATCACCGAAGTGTCACCCTTACTTTGCAAGAAATTGACTTGTTCCCAATATTCACAACAGGGATAATATTCATCGTCCTAGCGTGTCAACTACACTTTGCGAAAAAGGGTCATATCATTCAGGAATAGTTCTGTATAATTCGAAAGGACATATAAGTTATTATTAAATTGAATCTCTTCAGATTTGCGGTTAAAAACTACTTACTGCGCCATTGTTTCTACAGTGTAAAAGAACATTTACTCTAATGAAAATTAAAAAGAGTTTCAATATCTCATACAGTATTTTTTTTTCTACTTTTAATTATTAAATACGTCAATTCTTTTTATGGTTTATAGCTCCTTGCTATAACACTTTTAAAACCTTTGCTACAGTACTTCCTGAACTTAAGTATTTTCACCATTTTATACATTGACTATCTAGATTGTAGACTAGGGGCGACCGTTAAATTATTATTACTATTATTATTATTATTATTATTAAGGTCGAATTTAGTCATTTTAATAGTTACGATTTATCAGCAATATGTTCCGAATAATTCGTAGATTTGTCAGTAGCAGGTATCAGTTATTCAACTTTTTAGTACTCTATTAAATGTAAATTTGTTGGTATTTTGTAAATATTATGACATGCAGCTAACTGTTTTTGTTATCTTAGGGCTCATTTTGGACTTGGTGCCCAAAAATGATAAATTCGCCTCTGCCTTAGGGCGCTTGGTCGGAATTGATGGGATAGTTACTTCCTTGCACGGAGAGTTAATTATAGTTTATTGTTCTCCACGCATAAATACGTAGTTTGAAACTCCTTTTTGGACAATAAATTTTTTTATGCATTTGATTTTTTTATTTTCCCTGCATCATTGAATAGTGATTCTGGTAAAGACTGTACTGAATAAATTATTTTACATAAATTGTTTCTTGAAATTAAGCAATTATCACAAGAAGGAATCAGTATTTCAGGATGAAAATGACATCACAAAACATGAAATGAGTGATCTTTATCATACTTAATATAAGGAGTATTCTCTATATGAATGGTACTAGGAAAGTTTTTAAATACGATGTAACAATGAGCCACAAGTGGCTGCATGCTGCTGCTGCTGTGCTGAGACATGTTCATACTTGCACAGTAACCGTAGCGCCATGTCTTTACGCGCAATTGTTCATTAGCAGTGTTAGCTTCAGGTGCTTGCTATGGCATCGTGGTCACGAAGTGAGATGCGGGCAGTTTTACGGTATAACTTCACGCGTGGTTTAAACGTAGACCAGTGATTAGAAGAAACGACGGTCGCACTAGGTGGTGTTTGTCCACATCGTATAACTATATTCATGGGGTACAGAGAATTCCAAGGGGAAAATTTCACCCGAACGACGCTAAAAGGACGGGAAGACCACGAATGTCAGTTACGGAAGAAAACATTACTGCTGTGAGGAAAATGCTTGACAAAGATAGACGAGTGACCTATCAGCAGATAGAGGATATCTTAGGCCTAAATGCACCAGCAATTCATTTGATTCTGCATGAGCATTTACAAGTGAAGAAACTTTGTTGTCTGTGGGTGCCGCATATAGCAGATGTGGTGACGTGTGACTGGGTGCTGGGACATGTTGAAAATGTTTAATAAGTGACAGTCTCGGTATGTAAACAGCACCGTGACTGGTGATGAGACGTGGCTGTACTATTATGATGTCCGACTAAGACTCAATACGAAGTTTGGGTCTTTGAAGATGAGGACACTCCCATAGCTGTCAGAAAATTCCGATCTGTAAAGAAGAAAATGATAGCTGTATTTTTCAAATCGAGTGGAATTGTGGAGCGTGTTGTTTTTGACACACAGAAGACACATTGATAATGTTATGTTAAATGAAAATGGGTGACGGGACCGATATTCGAACTCGGGATCTTAAGCTTAGCGCGCTCATGCGCTTACCAGCTGCGCCATACCGTTCGCCTCCCGGGTACGTCTTACATTTTCATTCAGCTTGCGAGACCCAAAGATCTCTGAGATGGTTTCGTAGAGACTACCATATGAGGCGACTTCCTTAGGAAGTACTTTGTTTTGGGTCCAATTCTGGTTCACAAACACAAAGAAATCTCTTAAATTGCGGTGAAGAGGGGGTCGGGAGGCGAACGCGATGGCGCAGTTGGTAAGCGCATGAGCGCGCTAAGCTCAAGGTTCGAATCTCGGTCCCGTCTCCCATTTTCATTTAACATAACATTATTAATCTGTTACCTGGCGGTGAGGTTCACCGCAATTTAAGAGATTTCTATGCGACACAGAAGACTGGCACAGCTAAGTGCCTACCCAAAGTCACTGAATCTGAAGAACCTGCGGCCAAAGTCAAGAATGGACTCCTGGTTCCTCCATCATGACAACGCTCCAGCTCACCGAGCCAAATTTGACAACTACAGGACTGAAACTTCTTGAGCACCCTCCTTACTTGTTCCCGCATGTGAAAATGAAGCTGAAAGGGATGCGGTTTTCAAGTTATGAGAACCTTCTAAGGGCTTGGGACAACGAGTGTGCCTTACTCCCTGGCGCGAAACTTGACAGAGCTGGTTTAAGGATTGGTTTCAGAGGATGGAGAAGTATATTGAATGTGGCGGAAATTAATTTGAAAAAATTAATTAATACTATATTGCTAAACTTTCCTAGACCCATTGTATTTATGTGACTGCTGCAATAGTTTATCTTTTCTTGGCGACTATCTCACAAGATTCCATTTCTTTTTACTGTAACCTGTTTGCTACTTGGACTTAGGCTTCTTTTTATATAAGAATGCTCTTGGTGTATTTCAACGACGTTTTGTAATGTAGTACATTGCGTTTTTGTACTGCCTCTACCATTTTGTGCTATATTCGAAATAAAGTTTCATACTAAATCCATGCGCCTATTTGAGGTGTTAAAATGAATTTTATAAATGCTCTAGTTTTCTAGATTAATTTTCCTTAAACATATTACTAAGAGGAAATTAAGTTTTGCAGATACTCAAAACTGACGGAGGAATTTGGAATATGTGTCCGCGACGTATTTACCGAAAATTGGTTCCGTATAATGAAGGGAACATTAAGAACTCGAAATTGTAAATAAGAAAGTCATCTAAGCATAGTCTCGGGATGATATGTATTTCAACTGTCCTTCTGTCTCCTGCCGTAAGTTCAATGGGAGGGGATTCAAAAGAGAGGCGATGTGGGTAACAGGGTTTAGACGTCAGGTTATAATAAGAACGCAAAATTAAACCCAATATTGGTTGACATTCACCCATATTTTGGCTCCTTTGACTGAACTCTGTAGTGTCTTAGGTCACCTCGGAAAGAGTTTGTCTATTAATACAAGTTTATTTTTGAGTAGAAGCTAAATGTTGAGTATAGAAGAAAGATGAGTAAATATTTCCCAATCCATTGAGATAAAATTAGTTTTTGTTTTCTTCAACATATGTGTGGTTCTTGGAACGTTTTGTGAAGTGAAAGGACGAAGATTGTTTTCTTTGAACGCTATGCCTCGGGCAATTGTTTGCCTGCGAAGTCTGCATCTCTTCTTTCTCAGAGCTGACTCTAAAAACAATCGAGGATGCAAACAATTCAGGGAATATTTGCATTCTCGAATAAGAAAAACCCTCAGGATGAACCTGTCCCTGAAATGTCAACTGTTCTTCACAGACGTTAGGAGTGGACGTTCCTGGATAACAAACGATGAAATCTAAAACTACGTAACAAACTATTTGTAACATAAAACATATAAAATAATAATTCAGTATATTAACATAATAATTAAATCATTTAACGTGTTTAAACTGTCACGGCTTTACAAACAAAACGCTCAGATAAAAAATTATTCTCCCTTCACAAATCGACAAAATTAATATTTAATTTGAGCGTCATACTGTAGTAACATCTAATAGGCGATCNGACAAAATTAATATTTAATTTGAGCGTCATACTGTAGTAACATCTAATAGGCGATCCGTGCAACATACGCGTTCTGTTAAACTCATTTTTATGGGCCACGAGTCATAGTACACAGTTCATCAAACGTTGGGGAGAAAAACATTGTGCTAAAATCTGTTATCATAATTAATATTTAATATGGCATGTCAGGCAGGAGAAAATAGAAAATGTTGTTAGTAAAAACTCCGTCATTCATTACAACAAGAAAACACTTTATTATAATACTAAATATTATTTTTTTAAATTCAGAAATACACTATTTGATTTTTCCAGCTCGTAACAAAATATATTTGTTGAAAAGAATTAAAATATCTCGTTACATATTAAACCTGACCTTCCAGTTGTTCTCGTCGGGCAGCATTTTGCCAAACCTCATCCTGTGCCGGCCCGATCGATCGAAAATGAATAGAAAATTGCCCGTGTGCCAAGATAAGCTAAGACAAGGACAGCGCTGCTATATATTTTTGATCTATCAATAACCGCGTACATTTTTGTGTGCATATTTCTGGATTTTTTTCTCGATAATGATTCGAACGATTTTGAAGAATTTAATTGAATTGAGGTATTTTTATAAACATGTTTGTCTGGAACCAAGCGCGAACTATTACACAACTACCAACGGTTTGGCCATATTAATGTGCCCTTCTTCAGAGCAATTTCAGAGTTGTACAGCCTAAGACACTGTCGTCCTCTGCAGACGCGGTTTGTCCCGGACAAATTTTACTCTGGTCGCGGAAGCTTACGTTTACACAGGTATGTTTTTTGTAAATGTGAACCAACCTATTTTATCTTACAAGTAGTTTAGATCATTTCTGTAAGATATTTTATACAAAAGAAAATACGTATATTATTGATCCCAAAGAGCAGATTTCATTGTTTACTTTGCGTATATAAACAAAGTCAAGGGCCTGGAAAATCAAAATCAGATGTGTCGTTACTTTTATTTATTCTAGGCACTAAGGTTAGAAACGAGGAGAATAGCAGGTAAATCCTCGATTCACCTCTGTACCGGAAAAATTACCAGAGAATGATGTGGAATGTAGTGGTAACGGAATGTCATCATATTACTGAAATACTTACGTACTGAGTTTTCAGTAAAGCGAAGTTCGGTCAACCTGATTTTATAACTATATAGAGAACGTGAAGTTTGACGACAAACGAGCCCATTAACCTACTATGATAACTAGTTTCCCATCAAACATTGATTTATTTTTCACTAAGATTGGATATCTAAAACAAGTTATGAGAACATCGTGAATTAGATCATAATAGTAGATTTTAGTGACGCTAGTACATTTTTTTAAGAATAGATAAATAAAAAAAGGAGAAATAACACCCCTGGAATTACTATGTTGGGTACAGGGGATATAGTGTACAAACTAAATAAATGAATAATAAATAAATAAGCGTACATATCGTAGAGATCTGTAAATGTAAGGAAATTTCCTAGGTCAACCGGTGCAATTTCATCTAATTGAATCAAATTAATGTTTGCGTTGAATGTAACACAGATTTTGAATCTGTATTCTAATATTCTGAATGAATATATTGTCGCGGATAGATGGAAAATCTATCTACGAAAGGGAGGGTAACTCAGATTTTTATTGGTAGAGCTTGTAGGAATAAGGATTATGCTTGGATAGAGGTAGAATTACTCTCAGGCAACAAACTTAACAATTAACTGATCTTAACAATTAAAATGTCTCATGTACAGGTGACATAGTCGTTGGTTAACGTATTTTAGCGGTTTTAAAAGGTTAACAGAAGTCGATGGCAAATCCATCGAACGTAACAGAGAACATATGGAAGACTTAACGAGGCCTGAAGAGTCGAAGCTCCAGCATTTAATGGTGTTTGAGTCAACACAACACCGAACTCAGCAAGTGACAGCGTCAGGGCAGAGATCTGGAGAGAGACGGGGACGAGAATTCTTGAGTGCTCGTCTTTTATAGGTTCGCTATTGCACTAAAATTGCGCAACCTGCGGTCAGATGGAAGGGAGGACAGTCATACGACATCGAGCTGGACAACATGCTGCGTTTGCTATTCAGTTATGTGACTGCACGTGCAAAAAGAACCGTGAGGCTAAGCAGCCTCGGGGAAGAGGCTCCCTCCGTTATTCAGAAAAAGAAATTAAAACGTTATTCAATGGGATAAAACAGTTAATAAAATTAGAAATTTATAAAAACTAGGGAATAAAGAATTTATAACTAGATTTAAATATAATTGGCAATTCGGATTTAATCAATGAATCAATTTTTACAATTGTCATCTATGATAATATGAACGTTTACCTTTATTTGTCTAGACTATTTTATTGCCCTGAATAATATGACACATTTTACTTACCCCTCATATCTTCTAGTTGTGGGTAAGTTTCACTCAGTTTCATACCTAGCATTAACAAAGTAAAAAGGACTTCTGAACAGTTATGAACGGAACATGGTAATACACAATGGAGCATTAAGTAACTCACGTACTCTACAAAAAATGTTTATTGCTCAGACTTCTTTTCTTGGTTTAACTTTTAAATGATGTTATCTCTGAGAGGAAAAGAAAGATGAAAGATGAAGCAATAGGAAATCATCAACATATCCTTTAATGCTCTACAACACTGCATTTCAGTTGTGTGATTTGCTCGTATCGGACACGCGGGAAACGAAAGCAACTTTTTTAACGCACAATTAAAGGAAACAAAAATAAACTAAAACTAAAACACTCAACTCACAGTTTACATGAAGAAAGCGAAATGGAAGTAAGTTACGAATAGGTATGAAGGTGAAAAAGTACGGATGGGTTTGAGCGAGAAATAGTGTTATGTATAACCGAGTGCGTGTGTTCTTAAACTACTAATGAGTGATATTTCCTGTTTGTTTCCCGTGTTTCGTTTATAGATATTGAGCCAAGTCCACGAAGTCATGTGCTTGGCGGCTAACTCAAAAGAGATCATATTTAATTCAGGGTCATGGAAACATTTTCAGAGAGATTTACACAGGGTTGTCTTTAGATTATTACACAAGTTAGTAAAAAACAAAGTTCCATTTCATTCTCATTTATTTACTCCAAAACTAAAATACATTTGTGTTTATAACATATTATTATAAAAAGTAATTAAGATAAATCATTTGTTAACCATATATTCGTTATTTCGTTTTTCTTGAATACTCCAATTTGACAAGTGATATTCTGTGATAGTAATTTAATAATTAAATTTATTTTGACCCTACAAACGTTTTTACATTCTATCACAATATTTTGTATGACTCGTGAAATTATGTATAAGTCTTATTACGGAGGAAAACACGTCATACGGATTTACCGAGAACGAAACGCGTATTCAGGTCAAGTTCAAAGCACTCTGCGCCCTCTCTCGAAATTAGACATAAATTGTTATGAAGTTACATTATGTGTATAAAATACCATTTGTAAATTTACTGTCTTAATTTAAAAAATAATAGTTTGTCCGGTATGGGAAAATAATATCAGTAATTTTTTGTGAGAAGAAAAGAATAGAACCATCAATGTAACATAAACTCGACTCGGATATAACGTTGTTTAATACTGACTGCGAAAGTATATTAAATTCATATTGCACCTCTTACAGTTTAATAATATTAGTGTAATCACCCATAATGACTGCATTCGTTTCTCCAAGTGTTAAATGAATTGATTAGGGAGAAACCAGTCTACTTAGAGCTTCTTTTTTCATTGTCGCACCACTAGCAGAAATAGCTCCCAGGAGAAAGTACTAAAAACTCATTAGAACAGAATACCTATATTGCCTTAGCGAGCTAGCCTTTCCAGACATCCGCACAAAGATAGCGAGCAGAACTGATTTCCTATAACGAAGTACGAGTAACTCACCGCATTAAGTCTCATTACCGTCGGTGTATATACCCCGAGACTGCAAACTCAGACAGACACCCTGCCGAATTCCAAGGTTCCGTCTAGAGGAACTAAGCGGCTAAAAGACCTGTTGAAGCATTGTACGGCGCTGTTAAGTTCGTACCTGCTTACCATGTATTAATTTTAATGTCTTTTTTTGGAGAGGTTCAGGCCATAACACCTGCTCTTCCACCTAACTTTTGGACTTTGGGAAGGAAAGATGTTCGGTTACCGAGGAACTAATGGCACCGAACCGACAATTGTCTGGAGTACATGAGGGAAACCCCAGTTGAAAACCTCACCTAGTTCGGCCGAGCAGGGTTTGAACCCACGCTCTACCGCTCGAAGGGATCGCGGAAGTGAAGATGCTACCACTAGACAACCACTGTCGGTGGTATGTTCTGCCTTGAACGTAGTGTCTTAAGCCCCCCCCCCAATATGAATGTGTATGAGCTCGCAAATCACAATACACGGGCAATGCGTGTTCGATGTATTGCAGGCAAGTTTTGAGATGAAACCCGAAGTGATTGTGTAGTGGTAAAAAGCAGTAGTGCATATGCGCGAGCAGCAGTCCCCACCCAATAAACCATTCCCCTTCCTCTGCGATAGTGGCTTGAGTTGCTAGTGTCTGCACTTTCGTGAAAACATTGTCCGGTGTCCTCTATCAAGTATTCTAAGATTTAATACCGAGGAAATTAACGGTGATGAGGTTGAAATAGGATCTACCAACAAAAAGACGCGAAACGGTGATTCATAGTCAATCAAAGAGATTCGTTTTGAACATTTATTCTTAATAAGATAAGATAAGAAAATACATGTGAGAAGAAACTAAAAAAAAAAAACTCCTCAGGCAGGAGGTGTTTCTTTCAGTAGTGCTTACCGGATAATACAGGTAAGAAAAACTAGATCTGATATCAACGATATCTCTACATTTCGCAGAGTATGTAATATGACTGAAAATAATGTGATTTGTCTCATGGTTACTGACATGCTATTGCATCCATAAGCACGACAATACATTTATATGTGATAAGTACGATGCAAATGCGCCTATTATACATATCATTACCGAGGCAAATATCTAAAGATGAATGCAAATTTATCTGTCAAATCTTCATCTCCTGTGATGTTTGCATTCGTAGACACACCCCAATGAAACTTCCGAGCCGTACATCAAATGGAGTTGTTTCTTAATTTTCCAAATAAATAAACGATATGAAATGATGTCGGTGGTGCGTTGCGTCTGGTCAGATAAGAAAGTGTTTATTATAAGATGATGTGTGATGATGTACTTTGACCTGGACTGTATTTGGTTGCTTAGTAACAATGTAAGGTATGGGAAGGTGCTTGTCCCTTCCACCACTACCATCCTGTGCGTCGTGTTTCTTCACTCGCCTCATCCCCTACAGCTTTGTATCTGAAACAGCACGATTATCCTCCACCCCACAGCAGGAACTACTGGAGAGTCGGAGACGATGATACCAAACACACTTAAAATGCAAGAAGACCTCCCACCAGGTGTGGAATTCCCTTGTAGAAAATGGAAGAAACATAACCGCCTCAAAGTAGGGTGCGTGTGAATCAAATAACCGTAATAGTGTATGGGTGCGAATAGACTACTCTACTTGTGAAAGCGGAGATGTTCAAACATACCAACAACTTCCATGCAAACTGAATCCAATGTACAGACTAATTCACTAATAAGCAAGCCAAAAAAGTGATGAACTATTATTTTAATTCCTCTGTGTAATTTTGTTTTGAATATCTTCTATGAAAATAATATACAGAATATTATATACTGTGTATTATATACAGAATATTTCATAAGTATTGGTACAAACTTAAAGAGTTGATAGAATAATTTGCATAGGAATCAATTGGCGGAAACACTAGAGTAACTGAGTAGGTGGAGCTGTTTCAGAGCGCTGAAAAAGAATTAAACGGCTACTTCATTCGAGGGGGTTGCCGAAGCACGAAGAGCATGCAACGCTACGAGAACACAGAACTCGCAGACATGTGTATGGCATCGCTCAGTGCAATGGACAAGGTGTTCTACGAATGTATCTGGAACTCTTTCCCTCAGACATTCACTGGACCACCGATTGTTTGCGCAGATGTATCGGAATTTATGCCAATACATGACATTAAGAGGTAGCAGGAGATGTGAGGGCACGCGGTTTGTAAATATTAGGACCAATAAATGTTTAACTATTGATTCATCTCGTATCCTTTAACATCTCATACCTCCGCTACCCATCCCCCGGGGCTCCACCTATGGTTCCTGAGCAATTGTCGTTCCTTGGGATGTGATCATTCACCTCTTGAAATTTGTACCAATATTTATCAGACTTGCCGTATATATTTGTCACTCGACATGGTTGAAATTAACCTCTCTAATGAACGGTTAATGCATATGAAATTCTTCGCTCAGCCTGATAGAAAAAAGTTTTCACAACTACACAATTTCTAAACCATTAACGAATGCTCGTCATCAACATAAATCTCTCCTTTCCAATTATTTTTTCATGACTTTTCTCTTCCCTTTCTGGCGCGGGTTTCTGATTATATCGTTAACCAACTAAGTGGCACACTCCTCAATCATACAAGTTCTTTTTCATATTTTTAATTTTTAATTATATTTAATAAAATAAAAACTATGGTACCGAAGTCCATTGGTCAATTATTTTTGAGAAAGCCAACTTCCTATTATGACTGTAAGTGACTCATTATTTATCAGTCCGTGTCATCTGTGCTTCATGTATATGGTGGTTTATTGAACCCCTTTCGTTTTCGGCCCTCTCATTTGAGCATATCATCAATGGTATTTAACTGGAGAGTAAATGCTAAAAGAAAACAGCAGGGTTGTCCTCCACCCCACAGCAGGAACTACTGGAGAGTCGGAGACGATGATACCTAACACACTTAAAATGCAAGAAGATCGCTCGAAGAAGTTCTTGGAACATATATTCACAAAGTCAAGAGGTCCACATCTTGAGGATATGGAGAACGAAGAGAACTTAAAAATATATCTACCCTTATGTTCCATTTCCAAAAACAACCTCAAGCTGACAAAAGGGTGTACAAAGATACGAACATGAATCCCTAAACCTAGTATCCGGGATTCTAATCTTGGTTCAAATGTGGAGGTAAATGACTGATTCCATATCTCTACATAATTCAGCTTATTAACTTTCATTTCTTTCACAAATCTTCGAGGAAATTAACATGGAAAATCTTATATATTTGCACGATCCAACTATAAAGCACAACGAACATAATAGTACTGTAATCTTCGAACAATTCTCAAAAGCAAGTATGTAGTCACTAGTCAAATTGGCCCCACAAGAGGCCCTAAGGCACGGGGTTCACGGAAGGTACAGCTCCGCAATTTCCTGCCCTTGGCTCTAGAAAGAGGAGATGTTGCCAGCATATCGCCCCGGCCGCTTTGACCCCGGGATGAACCCGGTACTCATTTTACAGCAGACTGAGTAGGCTTATTAACAATCAAATTTATGTTAATACATTTGTGGTAAGGCGGAAGAGCAGGTCTGATGACAAGAGTCTAACCACGAATTTATTATTATTATTATTAAATTACATTGGAAATTTTCTTTGCTCTGTAGAGAAATAATTCACCTCTCTGAATTTGCCAATTACGATACTTATCCAATGAATGAAACAAAATACATTTACTAAAAATATTGCGTTGGGTTTGAAAAACTGTGAGAACCCGACGATAATAAATGATGCTTAATATATTATATATATTTCTACTATAATATATTTTATGTATATTTTATATATTTTATATACTTGGCGTCATGGCATTTTACAACAACTCTATGCCTGAGGATTTAGAGGATGTCTTCCCCTGATGCTCATGTCCCTTTTGGATCGACGTTCCTTCCGCTATAGAATTGGAAGAGGCACCTCGGATCTCCTTCTCCAAGAGAACGGCGTTCCTCAGGGCTCAGTCTTGAGTGTGACCTTATTTGCAGATGCCATAAACAGCATAACGTCTGCTGTAAAGAATCCTGTTTTACACTCTCTTTTTCTCGATGACTTTTCTATCTTTTGTTCATCACAGAACGTCACAGGTGAGGAGCGACAAATCCAACTTGTCCTCAATAGATTATACCACTGGTCGAAAACGACAGGTAATCGTTTCTCTGCTGAGAAAACACGCTGTGTTCTTTTCAGTAGGAGATCAAGCCTTCTGGCAGTACCTCACCTCGCCCTGGGGAACAACGTTCTAAACTTCTTGCCTTTTGTGAAATTCTTAGGTCTAATCTTTGATCAGAGACTGAATTGGATTGAACATCTGACAGACCTAAGAGCAAGAACATTAAAGTCTCTGAATTTATTAAAGTGCCTGAGTAGCAAGGAATGGGGCGCTGATCGCTCCTCCTTGCACCAGTTTTATCGAGCATTCATAAGATCTCGGCTCGATTATAGCTGCGTTGTATATATCTCTGCTCGTGCAAGCTATTTAAAGAAGTTGTATAGTGTCCACCATGCAGGAATTCGACTAGTAACGGGAGCCTACCGCACTAGTCCCATTCCGAGTTTGTATGCCGAGAGTGACGAACCATCTCTTTACCTCCGGAGGCAAATCCTCATTGTACGACACTTTTGCCACTTGAAAACCGTACCCGACAATCTGGTGCACAACGCGGTTTTTCATCCATCCTCTTCTTCCATCCGTTTCTACAACAACAGACTGAGAGCAACCAATCCTTTTGGATATCGCTCCAAACAAATTTTAGAAACCTTAAATATACGCACACCTAATGTTTTACACCAAGGTTTTAGTAAGTCTCCTCCTTGGGAAGATTATTTTCGATCTTCTGCATCATGACAAAAAGAACACTCCAGCTCCGATGTTGAGTGTATACTTTCACCTAATCCTCGACAAACACCGGGTCCGTATCTCTGTGTTTACCGACGGGTCGAAGCAGGCTGATGGTGTCGGCTGCTCTGTGGTTTTTCTCCGTGAGACCTGTGGCTACAGTCTAGGCGACTTGTGCAGTGTTTACACTGCTGAGTGCTACGCCATATTAAGAGCATTGCGATCAACAAAGTTCAACAACGATTTTTGATCAACAAAGTTCAAAAATGCGATCAACAAAGCGGATCACATTTCCTGATTTGTTCTGATTCGCTGTGTGCCCTTGAAGCAATCCAGAACATGTATCCAGCTGATAAGCTGATCCAGAAAATCCAGGATGTACGTTTCTCACTCCAAAGTGATGGAAAGAACATAATGTTTTGCTGGGTTCCCGGACACGTGGGTATCAGAGGAAATGAGGAAGCAGACGATTCCGCAAAGACGGCATGCCTCAAGAATCGCGTGGATTTCTCCACGATTCCAAAACGAGATCTCCTAAATTCCGTCAAGATAAGGATTCTGAGTGAATGGAGCAATGATTGGTTAGCTGTTGAAAGGAATAAGCTCCGACTTATCAAATCCTCTGTTAAGTCATGGAGCAGTTCTTGTAGGTCTGCCCGGCGCGACGAGGTCTTGCTGATCCGCCTGCGCATAGGACATTGTCCTCTTACTCATAGGTATCACTTACTACTTGATGATGAACCCGTTTGCGAGGAGTGTAGCTGTTCTCTGACAGTGCGTCACGTACTAACTGATTGCGGAAAATACTCGAGTTTACGGAGACAAATTGGGTGGCTGCAGATTTACCAACAATTCTCGGAAATGAAACGGTTAATGTTAATAAACTATTGAATTTTATGAGTAGATCGGGACTCCTCCCACAAGTTCTCGGGAGGGTTTAAAATTTTCATTCCTTTTTCATCTTTCCTGTCTTCTTTCCTTTCATCCTTTGTTTCTGTAATTAGAAAATATAATATTCAGAAATTGTTTTCCTTTTTTGTGATATAATGTATTGGTATTCTGTTTTCTTTTATTTTCTTTCATCTTTGTATTTAGATATTTGTTGAATTCAGGTAGGTTTTTTAGTGGGTATGGTCGAAATATCCGGCGAGTCTCACACACGGGGAAGAGTCACTACGGCTCTTCTCTATAGTGCGAAACTGCATTTTTCCCTACCTGCATGGGCTCTAATGACCTCGATGTTGACAAGCCCTAAAGTCCCATTTAAAAAAATCTACTGTACAATTTATGAGATTAAGTGTAAGACAAGACTCATGCCTTAATTTTGTCTCTCAACAAAGATTCATTATTAGTTATAATAATAATAATAATAATAATTTGGGCTCATACACAAGAACCTATGTAAAAATCTCGTAGCCCTATAGATCAAGAAGCGAACTATATACCTCATCCAGAATTCTTCCTTAGCATTGACCTAGAAATTCACTATTGCTTGGAACTGACCCCTTAAATGATGAAGAAACGGAATTGACCGTGACAGAAACAGAAAACCAATCATAATTCAGTACTTTCCAATCGTGTGTTATGGATGTAGTGTTAGTAAAATATTTTTGATACCGAGTTTATACTGAGGATGTCCTTTTCGAAAGGGACTCGTCCTCATAACGTTAGCTGACTTCTCCTAGGAGGAGGAGAAGGAGGAGAAGAGTGGGCGGGTGAAAGGAGGGCGACAGGGACCGAGTGGAGGGAACTTCGTCCGGGGCCCAGGGGACAAGAGAGCGGTGTCATCCGCGTGCGGCGAGGGAACAGGTTAAGTGATCTCATTTGTGACCGAGGGGACCCCCCGCGGATCTCACCCCTCTGCCCCGCTTGGGTGCCCCACTCGACGGGTTGATGTTTCGCGAAGTACCGTCAGCACACATGCCGCGTTTCATGGCTTCCACGAGATGATATCACAAGTTGAATTTTATGGTTCTCGAAACACCTCGCAACCTTTTCGTAGCGTCAATCAAAATCATTATTTTACGAAACGACACGTAGAGAATCAAGCTATGGAAAGGTTTCAAGTACCAGTTTTTGTACTTTTTAAGTTCAAGAAACATCAAACAAAGTTTGTTTCTGTCACGGTTTTTAAATTCAGTATGAGTTCAACTATTCATTCAACTATTAAATTAAAAATCAAAAATAAATGAGACACTTATTTTCCAAATAATCAATGATTGAAGACTACTAGAGAGAGTTTATAAATTATTTGATGAAATTATTCAATGGAAATAGAGTATGATGAAAGAACCAATATTAATTTATTCTATAGAAAAAGGAGTATATGGACACGTTCAATACACTACAACGTTAGCTTCTCCCTTCTTGTTGCTACTCAGAGTATTTAAAACTATCTGTAATGTTTTGACTCTAATGTGAGCACATTTTTTTCTTATTCCCAGCATATTACTCCTCATTAAAATAGGGAATTGTCCCGCGAGAAAGAACTGAATTGTGAATATCGACGACACATTTTGTTGATGCTTGAAAGTCACCTTCGCATGGATCTTGACTGGGGCCAAGCCCCTAGAAGCTTATTGGAATGAAATCCAATATGGGGATCTGCGTGTCGATTAGATAAAGTATAATGTAAAACATATGTTCAATGAAATGTAATATGAAGAGAAAATAAAAATTGTTTCATCACGAGTTAAAAGTAGTGCCGTTTTCCACACTTTAGAAAACACGGCACTGAAGTTTGGTGGTGACACCGAAAAAACTAATATCATTTCTTGAATTTTTTAGTTCCTTTTTTATTTTATGATATTACAGCGCTAAATGTGAGTAAGAAATTATCTTCTCAATAGTTTCCTTTCTGAAGTACGCTGTTTCCATAATTGTGAGGTGAGCGCAAGTTCAATATTAAAGGACGACAAATCTTTAAATCACCGTGAAGCAATTTTTAAACCCTTTTAGCCATCGGTGATACTGTTATATTACCGTACACTGTGTTAGGCCTTATCGCAACTCCTCACGTGTACAAGTGGCTGATAAATTGTCTGAAACCGTACAACCTTGGAACCGTATAATGTTACCAATGTTGAGTATGGAATCGTTATTAATTATAAATCATGTATAATGTTTTTTGTTAATAATAAAAATGTTTATAAATATCTTTTTTGCATTCAATAATTATGTTATAATACATCAATTAAATTTTTACGACATTAACATTTATTTCTATCTTATTTCTATTGCGAAGTCACAACCTTTCCATGGTGCAAATTTGTAAGATGGAGTTTTTTTGACATTTTGTGAACTTGCTCAAGTAAAATTAAATTACAAACTTCATTCATACAATTTTTGTAATATATTCAAGTTGATACAAAAGGAATATGTGAGTATTACTACAAGTCTAAAAGCATAAAGAAATGTTCCTAATAATTAAGTTCAGTACACGTAATAAATTTCCATAACTTTTTATATTTTTCTATTCAGAGACTGTCATTACGGTTTCTCACAAGGATCCAAAAGTTCGCAAATTATGTCTATATATTACAACCAAAAAAAGAAAAAGAAAATAGAAATGTTTTTAAAATAAATAGATTTCATTTTATCTCATTTTGTCATCTTGTTATAACATCATAAACTCGAGTAGACTGCAGAAAATCTAATAAAAAATAATTTACTGACTACTTGCGACTGCTGTTTTATCTCCGACACACTTGAACCGAATGGGAAATATTACATTTTATCTGATAAGTTTTGATATCTCTAAAGAGTTGTTGTGATATCTTTAAAAGTTAAATTTTTTGTAATAAAAGTATGTAACCTAATCGAAAACGTTTATTTACTTTTAGATTGCAAAACGCAAGTTAGGTTTCCGCGTAAAAAAACTGAATGTTGTCTGAAATAAATGAAATTTTATTTTCATTTTCCCTTCTCTTCAGCACCTTCTACAAATACTTGATCAGTACAATGCCATTTTCAAAACTCAGCAACACGCATTAATAAGAATCAAGCCAACACATTCTGTAAAGAATTTATGTAAACTATTGTTTAAAAATACGCCCAATAATGTCCTAGCGACTACTTCCAATATAAATTAGCGAAAATCAATTAATACAATTTTTAATGAGCTATAAATTGAAGTCTCAGTAAACTCAAAATTATTTTTGATGCGTGGTACAGTGATGGATAACTCTCTCAGATTGTATCTCTATGGGAACATATTTTAAAAATAAACTAGGCGGCGATACCTTCGTTTTCTAGAGTCTTACAAAATTTTCTGTGAATTGAAATCATAGTTATTACAAAATTAATATTTTTCGGATCGGACTCCTGGTCTGGGAAGTATTCTAGACCCCCTTGTATCCTCAGTGCCTCATAGTAAAAATTTATTTCCATTATTTATCACTTAAAAGAAGTGAACGTTGAGATGTCAATCAATGAAGAAGTTCTCGCGTTTTTCACGAAGCATTGTTTATCCCTTCTCCTTCTGCCACAGCCGTCTTCCGTCGCCACTGACGTCGTCGCCGCCTCCCTCGCCACCGCCGCCGCCACCACCACCACCACCTTCTGCGCCCGCCGCGACGCGCGTCGTACGAAGCACGCTGCCTCTCTGGCAGTGAGTGTATAGGCGTTGTGCGCTCCGGACGTGCTAAGCTTACCTCTCGTGTACACGGCTTCCGTCAATCCTCTTCCTGTGACGACGTCGAACTCGTGTTACACCGGTTCCAACGTAAGTAACAACTTTTGTATGAAAATAACAGTACATCTGTATTTGGATAATAATTAACTTACAGATTTTTATTTGGTAAATACATCAGCTCATTTAAAAGTTCTTTATTGGAGAACCCAAGCGCCATAATGTTTATTTCGAGAATACATAACCATTATTTAGAGAAATCACATTTAACAATAACATGTCACATCATTTACCATATATAACTAAAATTAATTTAAAAGGGTATAGCAATAATTAAATGAAAAATTTCTTCGTTTTAAAGAACCCATATAGAATAAAGAATATTCAGCTACCTACTTACGAGTTTTCGCAAAATATTTCTAGATTCTATTATAAAGTGTGTTTCACTATTATATTTTATTGTATATGAGAAAGAATTTCGTGTAAGAGATATGTTATTCGATGTTTTGTCCAACGTGTCTCTTTATTTTTGTCAGTTTATTCATGAAGAAATAATGTAAAGCGTATAAAATATTGTCAGAGGAAGAAAATTTAATTTTGTTTGAAAAGTATAACAATCCTGTGCCAGATAATTTACTTTAGGAAATCGAGAAATTTGTCATAATTTCCGAAGAGGGTGATTCTCGCTTAGAGTGCCTCATCTCCTACATCTGCTGCTTCCAATTTCTTGTAGGATGAAGATGAATATCCTAATTTGACTTAATAATATATTCCATAAAACGTTTTCCCATAGAGACAATTGACTACACCAATAATTTAATTCTCTTATTTTATTGAGAACGTGGTAAGAAATCCCAGTACATAATAAAACCTTAATCCTATCTTGTTTGCTCTCATTGTACATTGACCTCATTAATATTGTAGACTTTTTCTCAGAGATAAAACTATAATTTGCCACAAAACATGTACAGCATCTTAATTTTTTTAAATTAATTACTATACAAATTTAATACAAAAAGCGACTATGCACTACACCATTTCGCAGGAACCACGTTGGTCGAATTTTCGCTTCCGAGTCATGACGCGGCTGCGCCATCAAAATTCTTGTAAAATCTAAATCATTCGTCGAAATTTTATGATTGCGTTTCTTATCTTTGTTAAAAGAACAAAACGTATAATCCATTAAATATGATGATTATTGATTTTTTCCTTCCTAAATGATTCTCTTAAATTGAAGTATTTAAACTCATATTTTTAAATAGCATTTTTTCGATAATGTAGGGAAACCTTTATAGATAGACATATGATATCGCGGACTTTCTTGTAAAACTCTTTGAGGCGAACAATATTGCTGTTCGTACTTGTCACCTATCTCTAACCGTTTAGACAGCGTAAGTGAATATAGCTGAATTTTTACCCCGATTTCATCGACGTTTATCTTCAACATCAATTTCTATCTTTCTTTTCATACATTTATAAAATAAAAGTTAGGCTATGTTCATTCTGGATATCTCAACTATCTCCTGGCTAAATTTCTTCACGATCAGCTTTGTGGTTTAGTCGTGATTAAGTAACAAACTGACAGACATGCTTTCGCATTACGCATTTATATATTCCATTTCAAAACAATAATGAACGGAAAGCATTCTCCGGTAATATGTTTCTACAGTCATGTTAGTTCTTGGTTGTTATGGTAGGTTTTAAATCTTCCGTCTATATATGGCAAATTTTAAATAGTGTTATTTGGTGTTTTATATTCTCAAGTTCATTTAGTTTAAGGTGATACGCAAAATAAAAATGTGATTTCAGGGTTAAAATTCGCATCAGTTTTGACTAATCAAAATATTAGTCTCATTTTGCAATGCACATTATCATTTAAAATCTTTGAAGTGTGGTTCAAAATGATTCAAACTTGATAAAAACTTCGTTGTATGTAAAAAACTCGCATGTGTTTATCTTTTTTATTAGATATGTTATTCCATATTATTCCAATACGGATATGATTAAAGAGTTATTCAAATACCTGCCATAACCTCCATAATTTTATTAAAAGTAAATCAAAAATATTTGAATAACGTTATTTAAAAAAGAAATAGAAAAACAATCGGGAGTGATAACGAACAAATATGACGTAAAATATCGAAATATTCTTTGCCAGTACATATAAGTATAGATGAAATTGTTTACTTTATAATTTCCACCGTGTGGTAACCAATATATTTTACATTTTATTTAACGAGGTATTTATAAATGTTAATCGGAAGCTTTAGTAAGAAAACTAGGTATAATAGAAATGGCAAAAATTAGATAATATTTCAAAAATATACTATTTACTCTTTACGGTGGACTTCTTTTCAGGAATAATTATATACTGCTGAAGCTAAATACAGGAGGAAATTTTAAGACCAGATATATAGTCATTAACGTGTTCGTCTTTATGATTTATTACATTTATTCGTCGAATTATTACAGCAAGAATTATTTTGATCAAATTTTCTGAAGGCGTAAAATGATTTTGTTGATTTGTTGTTCCGTGGGACTTGTTTTATGACCATTGCTTTGTGTGTTGTTTTTGTTGTTCCGTGGGACAAAATTACGAATTACGTGTTTTCTTATTATGAAAGGTTAACTATTACAGAGATTTTAAATGAATACGAATAAATTTTACGATATTAGCCAGACGTGCAAAGACATTCAATTAAATTTTAATGAGAAATATAATTATTGTGTAGTTGAAGTCTTCATTCATGAACATATTTGATTATTACCTGTGTTTCAGTCCATACACAATTTTAATGCTAAAACGTATCACGAACATGAGTATTGTCTAGCTACAAAATCTATTATACAAAACAATTTATACATGATTATTTTAAAATACATTATTTACAACGAAACTTTTAGTAACAAAACGACACTAAAGTATTCTTGTAAATATCTTCTACATTGACAAGGTGAAGGCCGGAACGTCTCTTATCTACGAGGGAGATTTAATGCTGACATATTTTCAGTTTCCATAAAACTATCGATATAGATTTATATACACATTCATGCTCTTTGATCTTTTTGAAGAAATATTACCCTGTAGACTTATTTATGTTGTTTGAGATGTAGATATGAAATCTATAGTCCACTCGATCTTGATTTCTTGATAAAATTTTAATGGCAAATATAGATGAAAAAGTATTCTCAAATCTGTTCACGACGTATATTTTCGACCGAAATCCAAGTATACTTTTTGATTTTCAATACGCCCTACTTCATAAAATTTTAATATTTTAACCCGAAATAAGAGTTAAAATTCTGGGTGTCGTGATTAAGTTTTGTAAAAAATTTGAAAAAATTTGTTTATTTTGGTATCAACTTCGTACAAGGCAAGATTAAAAACGACGCATTACTGTGATCATTAGTGAATGAACCGGGACAAAAATAAGAAAGGTAGTAATAATGTTAGGCAAAGATAAAAACGTTACACTATTACACAAAATTTACTTTTTTATTGAGATAAAATTGTTTCTTTGTATAGAACTTCAAAAGACGGATACTTCAAAGGTAACAACAATAACAAATAAATTATTAAAAACCGAAACAAATGAGTAAATTCAATTTTCCTTTTTTCCTTTTTGATATAAAACACAGATAACTCGTGAAGAAATTTCTTTTATTTCTGCCAAATTATTTTGTGGCATAAATTATTTCATAAACATAATATTTTAGTGAAGTATATTTTTTCCACGTTTTTTATTTTATTTTATATTTTTAATGGGTCTTTTCCACGTGCGTACACGCGGAGATATTTGTGATGTGAGATAGTTAGTGTGTGTATAGTGACCCTGCAAATTACAGTTACTTTACGTTTTTTAATACATAAAATTACTAACATTGAAAACATGAAATTACTTACACATATGGAGATGTGGAATGAAGATATCAATTAACTAATAGCACGCTTAACAAATAGAAACTCTTAGCAGTGCTATGAATATGGCGCGCAAAAAGCGCATTAAGATTCAAGTAATAAAGTATTGGCGAATCAAGAGATTACATCACACTATGGTCTGGTGCCAAAGCTGCCGCTTACAGATTGCAATCTTAACTGATGGGGTCTCCGGGTCAGTTAACGCATTAAGTTATCATAGGCTGAGTCACGACTGACAGGATGTCAAGACACCTGCGAAGTTTGTTGTGATTTGTTTTTAAATTTTATGGACTGTTTCCATCCATATGAATGAAAAACGACGAGATATTGTCGACTATTACCAGCACTTGCTGTTCATAGAAGATTTACAATTTTCTCGAAAATTTTATTCATATTGCGAAATAGTTTTCGTTAAACTGAAGTGAGACAGGCCCATGTGTTCTAATGACAATACATCTCAGACGATAGTCAGATCGATTCAGTTAATAATTTTTCTTTACAATTTTGTAACTTTGCATTGTACGAATGGTGTATTGTATTTACTCTCCATAAATTTGTCAAAAGTGTTGCTCAGAACGAAATTAATATAATAAACCGTATTATTTGGACCTAATAGAATTGGACATTTATTCTACAAATGTGCGTGTTAGAAAAACTATTTTAGGTTTATAATGGAAGTAATAATGAGGTATTTCTATTATTTTTTTTAAATGAACTAAAATATGTATTCAAATTGGAATCTTCTAAGAAAATTTTCAGTAATATTAAACCAAATAATACACGGAAAATATTAATTTCCATTGTTTGTTAAGGTATCATAGTGAGAAACAGTGTCCTAACCCACCTGGCCATATTCTTGAGGAAGGCCATTGCATGTAAGGTCAGAAAGAAGTTTTTACGGTTGAGACGCTATATCTACTAAGACCGTCGAGCTTACATGGGTCATTGATGGCAATTGTAATAAGTGGTCAAGTAAGATCATTGCATTTGGCTGCGGAAGCTGAGGAAAATTTTATCTTAAAACACTATTAATAAAACAATTATAATGTATACTATTTACTCTTTATTACTTTGACAGTAATAATGGGCAGCTGGTAGCATAGTATTTGGTATATGTAGATCAATAAATTAGAAACTAGTAGTTTCACCGATTTTTATTATTTATAGTAATTAAAGCAAAAAAAAATTCACGGGCATAGTCAGCATCATCAGGTTAACAGTGAAAAACTAAACAAAATATATAATAATGATAATGGTGAATATGGAATAAAGAATCATAATACGTGAAATAATAGAAATAGAAAGATTTAGAAATATTGAAAAGAGGAAGTGTAGAAGAAGCAGCAGACCAGTGAACTGAACGACCAACCTCTTTATTCAGGGGAATACTTTTGCAAATGCGCTTGTTTGGGAATGGATGCTTTATATGTACCTGAGAAGAGGAAAAGAGAATGGGTAACGATCTTGACGGAAACGATAAGAAACTCAATCAGATGTTTTGGAAAAACCTGTGGTTGGAACAGAATGGAGGAGGGGTTTGTTTAGCTAGAAAGAGTAATGGAGACGAAAGTTCTGGAATTTTTTGATTGAGATTTATGTTAGTGGTATTGTTTAGGTGGTTTATTTTGTATTTAAGTCTGTATTATGTCTCCTATTTCAAGGAAGAGTGTATTAGTGGCACTGTTGAAGTTGAGTTCGTTTTCTATCACAGTTTGTGAGGCAAAATGAGATTAGTTCGGTGTTCCAGACGTGTATGTGTAGTTTACTTCTATGTTGCAACGTTTTTTGTGTCTGACCTATATAAACCACATTACAATTTCAACATGATAATGAAAACACTCCACTTCGAAAAATTAAAGGGATGGAGTCCTTGGTTTGATTTTGGAAATTGTTGAGTGTTTTTGGAGAGCTATTAATAAATGCTGGGTTAAAAACTTGTTTTTTGATTATGTTGAGAATTTTTTTCATTATTCGCAAACGATAGTGGCGGTTCACATCTTAGGACACTTACCAGAACTCTGCCAATCCCTCCACCTTTAATGAACACACCACTCGGTCTTTCAGGGGTTAAGCTCTAACTGAACCAAAGAAATTGGAAATATACTATATAAATATTCATATATTCATATTTAATATTTTATTACCGTTTTAATGTT
>NNCF01125809.1:135130-158354 GCA_002313205.1 Laupala kohalensis | reverse complement strand
ATATATATATATATATATATAAAATTAACAAAGCATAAACATAATAACTATAAAGAAGAAATTATATGGTTGTTGACCAGCAACAACGTCATCCACTTTTACCGAAGGTCTATTGATATATATTTATATTTCACAAAAAAGAAAAATAGAAATACGCCAAATGGCTTATTTCTTTCATTTACGGTTGATTTTATCGTACTTAAATTGTATTTAGATTCACTTTATTTGTAATTTAACGTGAATTGCAAAAATAACATTATAATAGTACTGAAATATACTATTATATTGTTCACTATAACTTTAATATACTATTACTTGGCTCCAATGGGTGACTGAGAGCTGAACCCCAGAAAGGTCGAACGTTTTGCGGGCGGAGGGATGAACTGAGTTCTGGACAATATCCTAAGCTGTGAAACACAACTTTCATTCGCAAATAGGATAGTGAGATTATCAAAATATGGAATTGAAATAAACTTTTCTAATTTCTTATCGAGAGTTGTGAGGGAAGAGGTGATGTTAGAACTTATCAATTTTTTCTGTTCAAATCAAAAGTCATTCACAAAATTTTTAAACAAGAAAAAAAGAATAAATAACCCAATTTTCAAATATTTTGACATATTTCATGAGTTCTAATCTAGACTTCATTAACCGAGAATACAATATTTGGATTTCCTACAGACCGCCACAAAGCATCTTTTGTGTTATTTTCTCCAATAATTAATTATTTGTTTATTACAACATTTCATTCTTAACAAAATTATTTTACACGTTATTTATTGGACCAATGAAGGGAAAATGCAGGATATAATTCTCAATGTGAATGTATGTTGTTTTATGCATGGAATTTCATAACCTCATTTATTATTTATCACTTACCATTAGACAGTTTTAGTATTCTAGCTTTAGTACCGAGTCGTGTTGGAAATAGGATGATAATTTTTCAAATGGTTGTGTTTAAAATCACTAAAAGTCATTAAAATGTGAAGTAATGAATCTTTTATTCCCCAGTAGTAACAAATGTTATCATTTTATAGAGTTTAAGAGCTTCTATTGATTTCATTTCACCGTGTTATCTATCGCACTGCTTTTACGTCTTATTTTGTACTTACGTCGAACATTTTATAAGAATGTGTAAGATAACTTATCTCACTCTTTTGTACTCTTATATTTACGACCTGTCCGTACTTTTGTTTCACTGGATCTTTTTCGGCAATTGACTTTTTGTCACGTCACGGTCTCTTGACACTCCATGGCATTATCTGTAGCGACCTCTCTTCTTTTCTGTAAAGTTGCTCTCTTCATGGATCATATAAAATCTTTTTCTGTCATATTCTACTACAAGTATTTAAGTCCTACCTTAATTTTTTTTACAATTTCCATATATTCCTGGAAAAATCATTACACAATCAAATCATTACTGTTCGGTCCAATTTCACATACTTGCATTTCTGTTTTCATCCTGCTCATTTAACTAGCTCTCTCGGACACATGTTATTCGCATTCGCATTCACAATGTGTGACCTGGTTTCTCATCCTTTCCCACGATCACATGTATAATCAGTCATCTACGAAGGTTCAAACTACTGACCTTCGTAGTTCGAACCTTCGTAGATAATTTTTCATTTCCCTATGACCTGTTAGTATTTTAGCGATTTCTGGACTTGACCTGAACCATTTTCTGTCTTATGACATAATCTCTTCCTTTTGGTTGCCCCAGTGTACTACGATGTCCCCACATTTATAGTACGCTCTATGTGTCTTTTTCATCCTCTGTCAACCTGGTTTATTGTTTTCCCATCGATGATGCCGTCTCACCGCATCGCGGTTCGTAAAACTAATTTTCGTACTATTTTTTTCCGTGGGCATCATCCCTACCAGAACATTAAGGGCATCTGTTAATATAGTCCTGTATACTCCACTTAATCGTAACTAGCATAATCGTTGTATTCGTTCAAGTCTCCGTATTTGCTTTACATATTTTCATGTTGAATCTTTATTTTTGTATTTCTGAATTCAAGAGTTGGATCTCTTAGTTTTCGAAAAATTAAATATTAAACGATTCCACAAGTTTTGTCATCTGCAATTTCTAGACAATGGTCTATGCACAATACATATCATAGTTTCAATAGCCAGTTGCCCTCGTTATCTCTTCTACTTCCACCTTCCAGAAAAACAACTATGTTATCGGTATCTCCATAGTTATTTATCTATTATTATCTTTCAGAATATTGAGCCACCGTGTGATCCTTGGGGGCAACCTTTGCCTAAATCCCAGAAAAATCTTCTTTCCCCGTTTCTAAATATTATGTTCCATCTTCAAAGCAGCTAACTACTAGATTATATTGATATCTATTAATTTGTAAGTCTTTAATTTTTTGCAATACATCGTTGAAGGCTTCTTTGATATCTATAAAGAAGGAAATTCCAAAATTTTCCAATCTTGTCTTTCCGTGATATCAGCGTTCGTAGTGCACCTTGTATGGAAAGTCCTTTCCGAAAACCAAATTGATAGTTATTCAAATGTTTATTTCTTCTAACCAATGTGGAATCCGTTGCATTATTATCTTTCAAATAATTTTCCCAGACATGGTAATAAGCTTAGAGGCCTATTCTTCTATTCCTCCTCTGATGGAAGACACTTATCTTTCCTATCTCCCATTAATAAGGAAACACCTCTTTACCAAAACACGGGTGAAATAGGTCTCTGATTTCTTCATGCAATAACGCATAACATGCATTTATCATTTCGTTTTATAACCCATCATATCCTGGGTTTCCCCCTACTTCATTTGTTAACTGCCTCTTCTAATTCTGCCTCAGTTATTTCGAGGTATTCTTCTTGCTCTAACATGTCCCAATCTGTCCCAGTGTTCTTGTCTACTTCTCTTGACAGCATTTCTCCAGCAACAAACAGCACTACTGGTTTTAGGATTCCTTAAGTACCTGTTCGTGAAGTATTGTGGCACGGATTCGCCTTACCATGCTGCGGAGAGATTCTCACAATCTGTGATTGGAAACTAAATTTCGCGGCAGTAAATTTTATCTAAATATTATCTAAAATCATTTTTTACAATTTTTTATGTCATTAACATTTTTGATATTATTATTCTCAATTTTCAGTGCATTCAATGGCTACGATTAATTTCGTAAATAATAAATACTATATTTGATAGATTATTCTAGAAATTTTACTACATTTAATTGCGAAGACTTATTTTGAAAATAATAAATGGATAACAGCACATGTTTGTTAAATAACTTTTCAAAAATATTAAATCGGCCACTGTCTTTGTGCCATAGATCAGAATTGATGGAATGGTTCCTTGTTTCTGGAGAGTAAATTAGTTCATTGCCCCCACTTAGTCGTACGTAGTTTGCAACTCATTTTTTTTTTCAATAAAAGTTCATTTTGGCTGTAAATAAATGTATTAGATTTGTTCAACCAATTTATAAGCTCTTGTAATTCAATTTTGAATATGGAATATTTATTTTTAATTTCAATCCTCATTATCATTTCGAGATGTCTAGAGGCGATTCTGTGATCTTAACTCCGTCAAAAGTTTGACTTCCCTCGTTATCTCTCTTTTGGTAAATGGGTCAATCGATTCTCTTTTTATGAATAGTCTATTTGGTTTGGTTAAAAAAGCGTCAAACACTTTGCTCCAACGCGACGTGTATCTGTAAGGGACGTGACGAAGGAGGTTCAAGCGCGAGATAACCATGCTCTTACGCTCAACCGAGTGCACGCGCACGAGGACGCGTTTGACAGCAGCGCGACTGGCGCCATCGGCCAGAAACTCACTCGCCGCCAACTGCTATGTAGTAGAGACCTTAATCAAGAAAGAAACGCCAGGAGAGGATATAAAATATGGAATTTCTCGTTTTCGGAAAATACTACGCACAATTTTTCATAGTGGTATTAATCATCTGTAGTTAGTCACATGATTGTGTCGTCTCCCTCATCCTTTATCCTTACTTCACTCATGAGAGTTGAGCATCGAGTGATGGGTGACGTCAAATGGTCTATAGAATTTGTTCGTAACAAACAAAGCTGATGTGAGAAATTACCTCTCAAGTTGTAGACACGACTGACGGTTCTCTCTCAACTAAGCTCTCTAAGAAGCAGAACTGAGGAGTGAAATGAATGGCAAAACCCATTATTACGATAAAGTATTTTTAAGGCAGTAAACATGGCCTAGTATTAGTTTAAGAAAGAAAACGAGACGAAAATAGGAATATAAAAAGGGTAAAAATTAGGTATGTACTTGCCCAACACCGTATATATTGGAACGATCAATACAGCATTTTAATTAAACAAAATAATATTACCAAATGCAAGGGACAAAATCTTACCTGGCTAAAGTTACAAATGCAAGGTACAAAAAATCATGGCTAAAGTTAAGATGGAAGTGATGGTAGATTCAAAGGTGCCGTCTTGTCTCACCATCAAACAATTGAAACCTATATTTACAAATGATGAGTATACAATTTTTTTTTGGGGGGGGGCGGGAATTGCAAATGTTTTTTAGACTTCAGTTATTGGTTCATACCTGTGTTACAAATTCAATGCAGGAAAAGCAGAGGCATTTGGCTGTTAAGTAATATTCCTTTATGATGAGAATTAGTTAAAATGTTTGCTTAGTATAGAGAACATACACATCTTGACTGCTCAACAGGTAACTAAGGTTTGTCATTGATTTATTGTTTCAAGTAGTGAATTATATTCATTGTACTTCTGCTTTGATACTTGTATGACAACATGCATTTTTGTTTGCTGTGAACAGTCAATTTTCCCCTTCGACTGATGTGAAGACGTAGTAACTACAATAATACATATGGAAACGGATTGTTACAATAATTTTTCATTCTCTAAATAATAATTACGAGAAAAATTATCGTGCAATTTCATTTGAGGACAAATGTATATAGTGTGACTATGATAAAAGATCTGAACAATTTAACACAAAAGCACAACACGCCAGCAAATTGAACGTTAAGGAACGCAGTACCAAGAAGAACAGCTAGAGAAAAACCTCGAAAGGCAATTGTAGCGTAGCTTCCATGCAATGAATTCAATGCAATTTAGTTCATGAAAGGAAACTAAACATGCAAATGTAAGGAAAACAAATTAAATAATAATACTGGAAAATGAGAAATTGTTGGGAGAAATTCATATATTTTCATTTAAAAGGTATTCCTTTTATTCTCTTACGATAATTCGGTATTTTAAATGATAGGTCACATTTTGAATTGCAAGGGAGAAAAAAATTATTTTATAAACACCTGGTCACCCCAATATATGTTCAGAAATCCTTAAAAATATTCAATAATCGACTAAAACTGAAGTAAAAAAAAAAGGGATTAGACATATTATAGAAATTCCTGCGTTCGTCAAGACAAAAGCACCTTTATAAACGACAACAAAGAAACAAACATCATCATTCCTCTTCTCGACTATCAATTCAACTTCAAGAGAAATTACGTCAATTCAATAGCGGTAACAGCATCTAAATGGTTGACTAAGGCAAGTTTTATTTATTTTCTGTTAATTTTAACTTAACTTTTCCTGCTTCAATTCTCAAAATAAACAATTGCTTTCGTTAATAATATGGAAAGGAACTTATGAAAAGATTGAAGTTAAAATTGAACATTTTAATATAATGTGTACGAAAGAAAATGGAAGGACAATTCAAATTCACATTTTTAGAAATGAGCGATGAAATAACAGCTTGTACTTAAAAATTTATCAATGTTACATTAATAAATTTATTAACTAATTTCTGTTTCTTTAGGTATACTATTAAGACAAGGTCGGTTATTAACAGACAAGGTTAATCGCGTTTTGAATTTTTGGACAGGAAAGAGAAAAGAATGCGTTTGAGAATCAAAGGTTTGGATTTAATTGCTAAATTTATCTGTTGCGTTTTATCATTTTTTGTCATAAACTGTTGTTTCCTAAATTATATTTCTCCGTGGGTTACAATTTGACGCAGAAATTTCATGATGCATCTTCATATCTAATAATTAGGTTCTCTCTGAAATTGTAATCATGTCTTGAAGTTACGAAAGGATGTTTCACTATGATATCCACGTTTGCTTATGTGTAATAAACATGGTCCATCTTACTTTCCTTCTGAAGAATTGCTATCAGTATGGCATTTATAAGCCTTGAAATAGTTGGTCAAATCTCGGAAGGATTGAGGTTATTTATACAGAACGTTAGATGTTCGACATACCCTGTTGAATTAAACAACAAGCAAGCGGGAGAAAGCTAAAAATAATTATCCTCTTATTTTCGGAATCAAGGTTATGAGACGACATTAGGGATTCGAGAAGAAAATTTGTTGTCGAAAATTATGTGCTTAATAATTCATGTAAAGCACCAAGTTTAAAGTATCCCCACTGCATGCCGAGATCCTCTGGGGACGCCCGTCAATTGTGAGTTGCTTCAAAACAAGGGCAATTGTGAGTTGCTTCGGCCAAGGGCGGAGGTCATAGATACAAAGACTCGCTCATGGACGTGCTCTTCAACCAAAATGAATCAGTTGTGTACCTCTTTTTCTCGAGACTGGGAGACCAATGAGTATCATCTGTGACAGAAAGTCATAATGACCGGAAGCAGCTATTATCTTATTTCATTGTGTTTCTAAATAGTAGATGATTATAAAAATAAGGAAAAACACTTTCATTATAGATTTCCATATCACAAATCACTATGTTACATAAATCGCCCGCAAATTAGATAAAAACTTTCACAAAATACGATTCATTATAAGTACGAATTTGAAAGGGAGATTGTTGTCAGTAGTATTTTCCTTACTGTTAAAGACTATTGAACATTATGTCAGGAAATTGATGTGATTCTTTAGTGTAGTTACATATATTTTCAACGAACTTATATCTTATTTGAGAACCAAGATATGCAAATCGTTGTACCATGTAGAGTTGCGTCAGAGACATACTATGATACATCCATGCTCCCAAGTACGTAATATATAATGCATAATATATACATGCCAATGCGAGAATCTGTTTGTTTGCTACTTGATCACTACTAAACCACTGGACTAATCGTAATGAAATTTGACAAGGAAATATTTTAGTTGTCCAGGATAAACATAGCTAACTTCTGTTTTAAAAATTTGTATTAAGAAAGATAGAAATGGTTTTTGACAATAAATGTCAATAAAATAGGGGGAAAAAGAGTTATTGTCTAGTTGAGGTTTTTCTGATTGTCTATTTTATTATTTAAATTCACTGTCAAACCCTGCCGAGTCTATGTGTCACTAATTTAGACAATCAATTTCATTCACTATTTTACATTATCACTTCCCCTTAGTGTATAATTAAAGCAATAGAGAGGAATGACTTACACGGTGGATTTACTTTTTCTTTTAATCTAATCAAGGTGAAGTGATAATGTAAATTAGTGAATGAAGTTGATTGTCTAAAATAGTGACACACAGACTCGGCAGGGTTTGATAGTGAATTTTAAAAGACAGTTATATTCATGTACTCTGCCTAAGCGGTTAGAGACAGGTGACAACTGATAGGCGATATTGTTTACCTCAATGAGTTCGACAAAAAGTCCCCAACAGCTCGACAAAAGTCTGTCTACAAAAAATAACCTAAATTATAGATAGAACTTGACTAAAAATAGAAGTTTTAAAATACTTCAAATTGTTTTGTGCATTTATCAAAGATAGAAAACATCTTTAAATTGTAAAAATTCGACGAATAGTTTAGATTTTACAAGAATTGTAATGAAACGGTGCAGCCGCGTCATACCCCGGAAGTGAAAATTCGACTGATGTGACTTTCGCGAGATGGTGTATACAGTCAAGTTTTTCATTAAATTTGCATTATTATGAATTTGTAAAATTAAGATGTTATACTACATTTTTTTAAACCAGTAAGGAAAATTATTTTGACCTTTCTATATAGATAGATTTTGTTTTATCCTAAGTAAAAATATATTAGTCTATGAAAAATTCCTAGCAACACCGTGTAATCAGCTAGTTAGTAAATAAAGGATGAAATTTATTATGAGAAATATTTTGGTATTTGCAGTATTTTTTTTGTTAAGGTTCCACAAATGTGAATACATTCTATATGTTCAAGGGTGAAACTATTGGTCCTTATCGGTTATATTGTCGACTCGTAATTTAAAACTGCTTTTCAGGATATATCCGATATCTCTATCAATATATTGTCTGCATCGTATGTCCAATTCATTTCGTTTTGTTGATATATATCTTCCGCACGGCTGGCAAGGTGAGGCCTAGGCATTATTAAATTGTAAGTGTGAAACTTACTCATTTTTATTTTATTTGTAATATTCTGTAGGTTCGTACACCTAACAAGGAGTGAGTGACTTTTGTGTTCAATGGAAGGAAAACCTTTATCTTTTCTCTGCTCATGCAATATGTTCCAATACTACTTTAAATTTACAGAGTTTTTAAATTTATTTGAGATGCAAGAATGAATCTTTTGAGTCTAAAAACACGATTGTTTAAGAACGAACGTTCATGATTCGAACATTTGTTCGAGTGACAAACAATTCATCAGTGAAGATTTCCTTGAAAACAAATGTCAACAAGGTATGTTCATCGCTAACATGAGCGTCGTCCGTCAAGAACACTCAAAACATCACTATTTGTGTAATGTGGCGTAGAAAACTAATATTCGTGGATGTGAAAAATTAAATCATTGGAGATGATACTTAAGTTACTAACACTTACGGGATCATTATTTTCAGATATATTGTTTCGGTAATCTCATTTAGGGAGTGTTCACAATTATATCTTATACAAAACACATGCCATTAGGTACGAATTTATAAATAGAAAGTTGGCACGTCAATATTAGCAATAAGTGGGGTAAATACTCCAGTTTATAAAAAATAATTTATCACTGAATATAACTGTTCTATTATAATATTCACTTTTATGACCTTCTTTTAGACATATATATTTCACTCACTACGTTTTGTCACTGGTTTGCGAGTTCATCAGGTTATACAATGGGGAGTTTGAACTAACGTGGAGACACAGAGAAACTATCTGGTACTAATTCATCAATATTATGATAATTTCGTTCATGGTTTCTATATTCTTAATTTTTCATTGTTTTAATTTCTTTTTCTATTAAATATTATATAATTTTATTCATAACATGTTACCGTGATACTGCAATATTTGTGTGTCACCATTAGAGTGGAAAATCAGTGACCAAACGTTGTGAGTAAAATATATTTTGAAGTTTAAAAAACGATCGTAAAAGTTGTTAGTTTAATAATATAACTGACAGAAGTAAACAGTATGATTATTCTTTCTTTAATTTTAGTCAATTTTGAGTCTTAGACATAGATCGAAACAAAAAAAGGAAATGAAGTTTTTGAAACGACTTTCCTAAAAAAACAAATTATAAATCCATATTTTATGTAATCACCAAGAAAACCTTAACCTGAGTTTAATAATTAACAAAAATGTGAAACTTTGCGCAAAATATTTCTTCAAACTAGACCCTTGTCTTCCAAAAATATTATATATTGTGCTCATCACTTTATCTCAAAACAATGGTTTCTACAACCTGGAAAGTACATTCTACTGTTTATCAGCGCCGACGTCAATAAATATTGGTCTTAACTTTATCTGTATCTTAACTAGTATCTGAGGTCTTAACTTTTGAAGGGTGCAGGTTACCTTTTTTTCTCTTGTCGTAACTGACTCTAAACACCATTACCGATTCTATAATATTATTTTTATACTCTTTATGTTCGAAATATGCACTGTGAAGATTACTTGTATGACAAACATCTAATTTATTTCACGGTTCTAGTTTTTAAAAATGCAATAAAAATTAATACCTCAAAATTGTCCCCTCGTTTGATTTTGACCAAGTTGTCTATAATTCTTTATTTAATTGAGTCACACTGTGAAAACTCTGCCTCTAATGCCGCATTTTCAAATAAGCAAGTCAATCCTTGGCTTCCAATGACTGGAAGACAATAGTTGGCTTCGTGTGGACACCACTGACTTCAATTTAGAAACCAATTAGCGTGCTAGTGAGTTACCCTGCGGTGTAGACTTGAGCCAACAGTTGGCGTCTAATATCTCCCCCTGATCTATTCTCACTCTTCAAGCAACGTCACTTGAGAAGTGGGGTCGTGTCAGGTGCTACGTCAACTACAGAGGCTGTTCTGACCGCGCCAATGCGCTGCATCGTGTGGACATATCAAGGCTAATTGATGCCAACTATTTTCATTGGAAGAAAACTGTTGGCTAGCTTATTGATGACGTGAAAACGCACCATTACTACAAGTCAGAAACCTTCTTATTTTTACTTTTATTACGATTTCCAAGTCCAGATTACAAGCCAATCGAAGATAAGAACTGCAATTTTTTAGTCTTCTTTGACGAAGAGTGCTCCACCGACTATTTTGGGCTCAGACCTTGCTTGATGACATAAGTGGCACCGGAGTCCCTCCAATCATTATGAAGTCAGCGCCATTGGTGGTGGAGAGTTGTTACTCATTTTCTACACTAACTCGCAGGCAGCTATTAATTCTGTTCTATGTTTAGATCCATTAGAGTAACACGAACATACTTATCTTGCGTTTACTGAGTTCAAGAATTGATATTGTGAACTAAGTTCTGCGTCAGTGCATGTATTGGAAATTAAATCAAAAAGTCTTTTTTTTTAGTTTTAAGTTGCACTGACGAGTCAATAGTACGAGAGTAACGGCTCCTTCACATCTTAGAATGCTGAACATTGCTAGTAATAATTTTTTACGTCACTTAAAAACGCACCCATCAATTGAACAGATTCTTAATTATTTAGCCAACACTGTGATTGACATCTCAATTGCAGGGTTTAATTTCAAAAAGGCGCTTTCTAAATTTGTATGCATTCAACGGCCCCTGAACGTTAAAATTGGGTCAGTGAACGCTAAGTACACACAGACCGAAAACATGAACACATTTCACACTACATAGTCAATTGAATGTCCACCCTTAACAGGAGAGTGCTGATTGACGTATGTGTTTAGCAAGCAAACGTTAAAACTTTTAAGGCTGAACAATCTGTTTAAGACTTTACTTCATTTCCCATGTTTGTTTTTTGAACTCCTTTATCATTAGATGCGGTATGTAATTCTATTTTTTCCTTTTCTGTACTCTTATTCGAAATATATTAAGTACGATAATAATAATAATAATAATAAAATGAATTTTCGAGAAATTCGCTGAATTCATTGCATTACATTGCATAGAATTATGGGTGAATGTCTTTTATGGTGACAGATTTTATTTATACTCTGTCATGAGGTCGTATTGCCTCCCAGGGGACTTACATCTAGTGTAAGGGCGTGTTTGGCAAATACGGGGTCCCGAGCTGAGTCTGGCATTACTTCCACTTACTTGTGTAAGGTTCCTTCCTTTCTCTTTCCTGACCTTCCTGGTCACCTCTTGTTCTTTTCGATCCCGACGCTAGGGTACCTTTCATTTTCCTCATTTTTTGTAATATTTTGATATGTTTTCAGATATGTTTTTGATGTATTGTAATTCAGGAGGGTTTTTAGTGGGTATGGTTGAGTCATTCGGCGAGTCCCACACGCGGGGAGAGTCATGTTGGCTCTCCTTAGTGCGTAACTGCATTTTCCCTACCTGTAGAGATACTTAGGGCTCTAATGACCTCGATGTCGACGGGCAGTAAAGCCCCACAAAAAATGAGGTCGTATTGGTGTTTTAATGATACATTTTAATAATTTTTATAATAGTCAAAAAAGAAATAATGGCCAACAATTTACCACGTGGAGGGAAAATGGCAACTTTACTCTCTTGAAGCAAGCATAGCACGGAAATAACGTAAAAAGCGCGCCAAGATGGAGTACAGATAAGGAATGTTCCATGTAATAGCCCTCTGCAAAGGAGCGGAAAATATGGAGTTCAAGAAAATGAAAAAATAAAATAAAGCAACCTTATTAATTTGTTTGCACTCAGAAACTCGGATCCGACATTTTGAGACCTGGAAGAGAGCCCCGTTCCTGTGCAACTCTTGAGATTGTTTGCTTCAGATCACTTATGGTTACTTTCGCCTTGTGGGAATACAGTACATTTAATACAACGTTGTTCTGAAGGGGACCGACTCGTACCGCTTCGTTAGAAAAAGAAAACCTTACATGTATTACACGATGAAAAATTGTGCATTGTTCTCAGTAATTAACTAAGATTGGAGCAAACAATTATTTAGTAGTCACGGTTCGTCCATCTAGACAGTTAAAATGTGTTATTGAATGATTAACAGGTTTTTGAAGTAAACGTTTATTATTTGGTGAAATATGCGTCACAAATGTTTATTATTGTTTCATAACATAGTAACATAAAATCCTTACCAAAAGATCAATATAACAAGATGAAAAAATTTTAAAGGAATTTTGGAAAACTTGCAAAAGTTGTATAATCTTATGTTAACGACTTCACAACCATAATCACATTCAAGGCGTCATTCTGATAATGAAAAATGCGATAAAATGTTTTGATTCCATTGTTCATTCTGTGTTTATGGTTACTATGTTTACATATGTTTTTTCCATGTTTATGTATTGCATTTGTGTTGTGGGTGACAGGCTCGAGACGATTGACGTGACACCAGATGAGCTTAGAAATGTCATCCGACGTTGTCTACCTTAGAGGACTAGTGATCAGGAGAGATTGTCTGGAATAATCCAGTCATGACAAATGATCAGTATATCACGTCAACTTACACCTTTGTCTGTGAGCAGAGGTTTGCGAGCTGTATATTTTGGTGAGCCTCACTAGAACTCGTTATTCCGAGGCTCAGTTATTGCTTTGTTTACGCACCAGAAATATCGCTAAATTTGAGAGAGGGGGAGCAGCGTATAGATAGGATCCAGATTGCTGCATCCAATTATAACTGCGGTGGTGAGTCGCAGAGGTGCGGTTGTTAGCCGCAGAGGGTGAACTTATCATACACCACAACTATTTAAACCGAGACGTGGAAATGAAAAGCTACAAATTTTATCTTGCCCCACCCGGAATGACTTGGTAACGAGCAATCACGCTAACACCGTGGCCACGAAGGACGGACACACACACGTATATGTNATATATATATATGACGTAGTGTAATGGGACTATATATTGTTTGATAATATTTTCCGATCATACAAATTGATAATATGTTTAATCACAGATATATGACGTAGAAACATTTGTAATACCGGCCTGGCGGCGAGCATGAACGCGAAACAAGGACTTTTTGGGAAGTGGTACACAGCAGAGCACCGTATATATTTATGGGAGATCATAACTGAGTACTTCATGGCCCCAAAATATGCAGGTGGAATAATAGGTGGAATTCAGATGAGCCGACAACTTGGCCTCGAGATGATGGGATGTGGGCAACGGTTCGCTCTACTTCTGCCAGCAGTAGTGTCGTAGTGTCTTCAGCAAGTCCCCTCGCGAGCTCTGATGCTGATTCGCTTTATATCGCCATTCGGTTGAGGCATACCTTCTGCCGAGAACACTGCTGTCCGCACTTCGATACGCGAGCGGCGCATTTACGACTTTAGATAAGATAAGGATGAGTACGATACGAATTCAGCAATAGGTATTGAAGCTTCGTTGATGCAGTGCCAATTACTGAGAAAGAATTCCACAAACGTGTTCGATGCAATATTTCGCATTATTTCTAATTTTTGTGTTACGAGATTCTATCAACCTAAGCTACGACATATTACGCGAATAATGAAATGTTATAGAGCGGTGAAATAAAAATTTAATGGTAGTGTATACGTCATATTAACCCCAAAACAAACAGTATTGAGTCGTTGGCAAATTACGCAAGAATGGTATCCAACATGGAAACACCATCTAGAGTGAATTAGTTCAATAAAAGTTTCAGATGAATCAACAATATTTCTGTTTGACTATAAACGGATTGCAAAGTATGTAGGAAATTACATGATGTATTGCGCTCTACATCAAGGAGATACGCAACGAGGCGATACTATGAAGATATTCCCTACATTTAAGTAAATATTGTTTGGTTTCACAAGAAATTACATTTAGTATTTTTTGTTCTTCTTTTTTCCTTGTGTTACATTTAAGTATTTGTAAATATCTTCCTAAATTTACTTCTATTATCAGCTACTTGCTGAGACTGAATATATAAGCACTGAATTATATTATTATTATTATTTTATAATTCTCCATATTGCTTGTTACATTTTTGTGTGATTTGTTTTCTGTAACTGAGTAAAAAAATTGAATTTATGTGAAATTAGCCTCAGCACAGCAAGGATTGTTTAGAGGTACCTAGCTAGATGGATGGATGGATGGATGGATGGATGAAACAAGGAATTGTTTACGGTTGCAACGCAACTTGGTATATTCATTAAAAAAATAGCTATGGGGGATGTTCCGTTATATGGACAAATACAAATAATTATTTCACTAAAACCTGCTCAGTACACAGGATTCATATCGAAAAACTGCAATTTGAAAGGGAATTCAAATTTTGTATATTTTTGGTCACTCTATTCTTTGATCTAATGTAGGTATTATCTGACCAATGCTTATTCCACGACGTACAAACATGTAAAGATAATTGAAACAAATTGTGTGACAGCACGTGTCACTTCATTTGTATTTGTTTCTCTTTAGTTAAATATTCTTCATTATATGGTCTGTCTTTGCCTTGTTTACATGCCTCAAATAATCGGAGAAAAAGTTTCAATTTTCTAGATGACCTTCGACTCAATAAGAGTTTTAGCGTAAATCTAAAAGATCGTATATCAAAGTTATTTGTAGCAGTAGGTTGTTTTGTTTGACCATAAGACGCAGATGTTGCTGCGTTTACGAAGTTATATGTCGGAGATTGGCAAATAAAGACCTCGGTATTGATAAAAAAACAAGGGGTCGATCAGGTCATATGTTTGCTCTTTCATCCAGGGATTCCCTTATAGGGAGTGAATTAGAACGCATCTCTTATCTCCTGGCAACGTGAGTCGCTGATTTTAAAAAACATTCATGATTGAGCATTACACGAGTACACTTGTTTACATGGCAGGTCAACCGAGAAAGGTTGACCCCGCTTTATGAAAGTAAATTATGAGATAAATGTCAAACAACCAATATCAAATCTCTCTTCATTCAGATAACGGTGGAACACTGCATGAATAACGTTCTGCTAACAACCATCTTGTTATATTTAGGATAATGTTCTTAGTCAAACCAAGTCGAAAACCTGCCGGCATGTTACCAGTTGATATCCTGGATCTTAATCTCGGCTTTGTGAGCTTCATTAAAGAAAAAACTTCTTACATATGTATGTACTGCTGAATACAGAAAACATCAGAGTGGCAAACTTACGAAGATGATATTTTAACGCATCCATAATTTTTTTAAATTATTTTCATTTTGGTACTTGGTTTTTATCAGAGTATCGTTAAATGAATCAATTAGATCCGATTGTAGCGTTTCAGGTGCATCTTCTGTTTTTTTCTGAATTAGGAAAGCAGTTGTAATTCGGCTGCATCACTTAAAAATCTTTTAACCATTCAATAAAATTTTACCTTTCAAAGCACTGCAGTATCTATCAGAAACTAAAGTACCATGCGATAACTGGAGTTTTGGGAAGTGGCACAAATTATTTTTTGAAATTTGCGATATCCCTAAACAGTGTTTCATTTAAAACTATTCACATAATCGACCACGTTTTCACCATGTTATCTTCCTTTTTTATTAGTAAGTAAAGGGAAATGTAGCGTGCTATTGATGGAGGTAGAAGGTGGGTGGTAGAGCTCTTGTTAGTAGGTGGGTCGCTTAGCTGGGTTGACCAACAATTTGGTCCACGTGGAGGTGTTGCTAGGAGTAGTTAGTAATGGTAAGATTTAGAGATGCTAGGAGTAGTAGGGAGAGGATAGAAAAAGGAAGGTTCGCTTTTCAATAGGCGCAGGTATATATGAACTGGGACATTGAAGTAAAAAGCTACAATTTTTTTCTGACCCTGCCTGGAATTGAACCCGGGGTGTCTAGGTGACGATCAAGCACGCTTGTCTCTGAGCCACCTTATATTTAAAACGCTAAAATTTTCAAAATAGCTACTAAGGAGGCAAGATCATGCATCAAGTCGGAGTTGAAATTCCGGAATGTCATTATATACCACTCACTCTGAAATTTCCCGACGACCTCTTCCGTCCCACCCTGGTAGCGTACCCTGGCTGCGCGCTCGTCATGCTCTACCGGAGCACGCCTTACTCTAGAACCGCACGTGCCCCCGGTAACATCACTGCTGTAGTTGTCGTAACTTACGCCGGAGCGTATAGGATGCGTTTAAAGAAACGTTCTTTCAAGATCTAGTCTTAAGGGTCTGAACATCAATTTCGCGAAGAATTGATGGAGATTTTTGTTATTATTGTTATACTTGAATTTCTGAACGTTTGGTATGCGAATACATCATTTGCTTCATTTTGTAGAGTTCAAAGCAGTTCATCCATGAAATGAAGTCTAGAGACAGTAAAATCAATATATTAGTTGTAGCAATAATATTTAGAATGTTCACACATAATAGCAGTCTAGTTAGCTCCTCGACATCGCTGCCTCTATTTCATAACCACTATTGACACACACTAGGAATTGAGCAAAGTTTATGATAACTGGACTTCATTTCTTAGAAGCTTTCCTGCGTCAATTTTTTGATAATTTGCCCCAGGAAAATATTGTGTTGCCCTTGTCAAGCAATATTGTTTGAGTGACACGTTGTTTGTTTTAGTTAGTTCATTAATGTGTTCCAAGAGTAAGAGCTCTTCACGCGCTGGGAAACTTGTTTCCATTCTTTATTTGCATAATAGCACTCAGTGCCAACGAGACGCGTGGGTGGTGGAGGGAGGAAGGAAGGGACTTCCCTTTGTCCCAAATCCTATGAAATAGACTCATTGGGAGTGCTTCCAAAGATAGGTGGTTAAATATGAAAAATGCATTAAGACTGTACAACAGATTTGAGGACTGAAAGAAATATTTAATGTATGCTCAATGAAAGAAATTACAATGAAAGAAAGAGCGTAATCAAATATTTATATTACATGTTGTTCAAGATGTCAATAAAAATAGATAAAACTAATCACGAAAGATGATCATAGAATATATTTGCAGTTGTATTAAATTTAGAATTCATTAAATTTTTACTGGCCAGTGAAATGCATATGAGATCTCAATAGTTGCGTATTTTGAGAATCATTTTGTAGATGAATACGTGATGTGCAGAGTAGCAGACCTGTATATTCCAAGTAACCTGGAATTTAAATGAGGCAGCGATGTGTAGGGACTAACTTATACCATTTGCAGTTCTACAGTATTGTTAATAAATATTGTTACAGGAAAAATATAAATAATTTTTCACGTTTTCGTCTCAGAGAATGGATCCCACAATAAATTATTGGTAGTTCAATGTTGATAAATAATTATCGGTTGTCGTCAAAATACAGAAAGTTTAGATTTGTCTTGCGATATAAAATAATCTGTACATTATTCAATATTCTCTTATTCATAATTTATCACATATGTCAAACCAACTAATTATTAAACAAAATAGAAGTAGTATAAAAAAACTACGTACTCTTATACACTAGATAAGCCTACAAATTAGAGTAGGGGGTGAGGAGAACCTCAATTTCGAAATCTGCCTCCAACCTTCTTAAGCTCCTTAGGATCCTTATTTTATTAAGAAATTCGAAACTTGACAGTCCTAGGGAATATTTTTCTGAAAATAAAATATTAACCTCTGGAACTACTCGAGAAATAGTTGATACAGTTAGATCGGTAAGGGTGCTATTTAAATTTGAAGAAAATACAAAGAAATTGTAGGACGTTTGTTGCAACTTGAATTGCACTTATTGAACTTCAGTTTATGCACAACTGCATGTTTTCCTTCATTTTAGAAAACATTTGCTTTGGGGGGGGGGGAATTATTTTCCTTATTGTACAAATTGGCGTCCTATAGCATTCCAATGAATTGTGCGTAATTCGAAGGTTTCATAATTGGTTATTCACTCAGTTCAATCAACAAATGAATATTCTATAAAATTTTCTTCGTTTTATAGATTATAATGGAAAATTTTATTTATTTTTTAACATCAACACTGTTGAATATATAGCAAGAAGAATACGTATTTGAAAAGAATGTGGTGAAAAATTGTATATCGATATTGTAAATTACATAACTCATTTAAAAGAAAGAAAATTCTATAAGTGTACCAGGGTTGTGAGAACTGTTATGGAACACTTAGATGAAAAATTCGATTAAATAGTTTTGAAATAATGTAAGTACTTACCCAATTTTTTAGCCTTCGAGATGAAATTTGCGNTTTTTTTTTTTTTTTTTTTTTTTTTTTTTCAGAGAAAAATACTATTTCTTTCATCCACTCTCGAACGCAAATTTCACTTTAAAAATTATCAAAGAAAATATTTTCAAATTCATTTATATCATTGCAATGTTACAGGAATCCAATTACGCAATAACTCATTGAACGGATTCCTCGTGCTGTGGCGGGAAATTCAAATCTTGAAAACGAAATTACTCCTTTTTCGAACAAATACCGTGACTAAATTACTTTAAGACATGGCATCCAGTAAAATACTTTCTAGACCTGTCCATACAACCTGGTACGCATGACGTAGAATTACCCACAAACGGTTTATGAAATTTAGATTGTGATAATTTCTAAAATAGATAACTGAGTAACTTTTTATTCCCAGATATTAACCTTAGTCTGTATCTTTGTAATTACCAGGTTCAGTGCATTAACATTCAAGATGTAATACAGAATATACAGATTGTTTTGTTGTATTATTCGCCATGAGTACTCGTTCCGACATTACTGGACAACACATTCTTGAGAATGAATTCTTGGAATGTCATGCCTGTGGCTATCAATAAATCGTGGTACCTCTCTAAAGACGATATATCAGTCACGTAAACTAAATTATTATGAGTATAAATTATTATGATCATTATTTTATAATTCTTCAAACAATATTAGCTTCTAACAGAAAACTCGTGTATGATTTTGTTTTGTACTGATGTGAGAGCAAGAAAGAAATGCAAGTAATGAAATAGACATTCATAAACATTACTTAATTTTCTTTTCAGTGTTATGAAATAAAAATAACTGTTTTTAAGAGATGAAAGAAAAATTAACTTAGTCATTTTTGCCGAAAATAGACGTAGGTCGTCATCAAAGTTTCTTCATCTTCATAAATAGAATTATTGCACTTTAAATTCTGGCATGTGAGAGCCAGAAATCCAGTGTATGTGAATGGGATGATGTCATATCAAATTCTTTTCATACCTTCCTGGTATTGCACTTGTCAAGTCGTCTATTGCTCTGCGAGTGCGAGAGGAAAATATTTCACAGATGTGTGAACATTAGAGAAGGAATGCAATTGAATGAATTGGAATTTATTTTCGTGCTTCTAACGGAGTAATTATTTATATCGATGCGTAAGAAAAACTAGATTTAGAGGCTCATTCCAGATTTACATGACGAATCGACCATTCCCTTAATTTTTTTCCGTATTACAAATGTAAAACGTCTACCAAAATTGTCTTTCGGTAAAATCTGAACTTCATAGGCGGTAACGGTGTTGAAATATGACTAAAAATGTTTTTTGATTAACCATTTGTCTCTCTCTCCTAATAATGGGTAATTTTTTTTTTTAATACAGAAAACATCTTTAATGCTACTTTTGAGAAAAAATTTTTTAAACATGCAGCCGTTAAGGACTTCTCTCTAAAAATTTATAACATTTTTAAACGTTTTTTGAAATGTAAAGCAGTATCACTCGTTAAATGTTTTGTCTGGGTACTTTCTAATTTAGAAAAAAATATTCTGAAAGTAGTCCTGAGCAACCGGTTTATAAATGTTAATTTTTCTCAAAAGTAACATTAAAGACATGTTTTGTGATTTTTTTAAATTTACCTGTAATTGGAGAGAGAGAAAAATAGTTCATCAAAACACTCATGATCATATAATATAGTTTATCGTTTTTTTTGACCGTATTCTAACCCCGTAACCGTCTAAGAAGTTCAGATTTGACCGAAAGTTGAATTTGAAAACACATCCGTAGATCAGTTTTACGAAACTGTTCGATCCCTGAAATGAAGCCAGATCAAGAAGTTTACCGAGAAAATATATCAAACTGCGTCACTTGGTTGTATTAAAAAGACAGATGAAATTCATATTGCTGTTTATATTTTTATGTGGAACTGATAATTGTTGAGCTTGGAAAATTTTTCTTTTATAGTTACTAGTATATGTTCGAAGAATATTGTTTCTCCTTATAAGAATATACTTCATCATACATAGTAAATCCTTACAAGCACTGTAATATTTCTTTTGATATATGGGAATTGAACTTTTATTTCTACATTGATTGAGCTTTTCAGTCAGTATAGTGAGGTATAGATGCACAATTGTGTAATTAATATAAAGTTAATGATACGAGGTAATCTGATGAACTATCATCTATTTTTTTTCATCTAATGGCAAACGTTTCAAGGTATTAACAAATGCTTCCACACTAAGCCATATGAGTCAGACTATTTTCAACAGAATTCCTGTTGTTTGATAGTTAAAAACATTATTGATAACGTTGGAGCTTTAATAAATACGGAAAATTTTATTTTTTCTAATTAGTATCGTAATCAGGTTAAATTGTGATTTATCATTGTTTTTTTAGTTTTAATTAAGAAATTATAAAATGGATTTTAAATGAAAAAATAAATAGTTGTCGGCATATTAATTAGCACATGATTGAATTAATTTGAAAAAAAAGTGTGTTTTCCCCAATCTTCATTTTAATGTTCCTCGTATTTAATAAAGTCGTATAGTGAGTCTCCTTTTGTTTTATTCTTTTTTGTCGTACGTTTTTATTTATGGCTACTTCCCTGCAGTATTGTCATATCGTTGTCTGCAGGATTCTTTACCTGATTTATCATTTCTAGATATATATTGCGTCGCGAATGCTCCCTAATTAAGTAGCATTTTGGTGGGGTAACAATGTAACCTTCTTCACGACTAAGTAGCAGCTTCTTCTCTTAAAATTCTAAATAGGTATTCATTAAAATTTCCATGACCCGTTATGAACCGTGCTTATGTTTACAGAATTGTGCCAGGAAAAAGAAATACAGTAAATGGAATTCTCCAATTCCCTCTCATTATGCGACACAATGGATCTCGGTACCGCGTATTAAAACGAAAAAAAGAATAAAAAAGAGGTTGAATATCTATCTCCGTCAGAGCGCTTGTATTTAGAAAACATACAAATGTTTTGTTCACCCTCCTAAGCGAAGAGTGAATGCCGTACCACCTGAATCAGTTGACGAAGTTCCATTCCCTGAAATAACATCAGCGTTCCTTGGAGTACAATAGACTCCTCCCTCTTTCATCTTCTTAAGTCGTACACACATCTGCGTGGAGCACGCCGCACGCGACGTGTGGCAATGTACGCCAACGAAGTCCTCGAGGAAGAACGATGATGACCAAAAGTGTTTGGAATGTATGACAACTTCTAAATGATATTACGGAACTAGCAACTATTTTCTTCTTTTTTTGATACGTAGTAAAAAAAGCAGCTAATTAAGGTATATAAATGGAAGAGTTTTTAGTACCCGAATTTTTTTTCCATAAAAACAGTCTATCGTACCTTTTTTAATGAACTTATTTCACGAAAAAAATGGTTCTTAGAACCTTTATTATTCACATGCTTCAATTACATTGTATGTCGAGGTTCGGTGTTGGCAGTATACGAAATGGTACACATTATTCCATAAAGATGATGTAGTTATACCATCCATTCTGTTCTCAATTGAGTTTTTTTTTTTTTTGCAAATATTTTAGATTGCTTCAGGTAGACAGCTTAGCTTATAACAGCTCCTAAATTTTTTATTTTATTTTTGAAAACGAGGAAAATATTAGTCCTTTTGTTTCGAGGAAAAGANATATATATATATATATATATATATATATATATATATATATATATATATATATATATATATATATATATATATATATATTTACTCACACATTTCAATACAATCAGTGAAGCGTTTCAAAATACAACATTAATAAAAATCGGCGAAATTAAGAAGGAAAATGGAATATACGTGAATAAAGGTTTAACTAGTAGAGTAGTATATGAATTACCGATCACTAAACAAGCTTCCTGTAGTACAGGTCCAATAATTCCCTCATTTTGTCTTTGTATCTTCGTGGAATATTTTCAAATAATTCGCATAAAAAGATTATTGAAGAACATTAAATATTTATGGAGTAGAACCTACTGACAAACTGACGTAGTGTGATGATAAGCTCCCCACTGGCAAAAGATGTCCTATTTCCCAACGTTCATTGTCGAAGGAGTTGTGTGGCGCCATGTGTTTTGTGTGTGCTCTGCGCCATAAAGCAATCGCAATTTTCTTCTCGGTATGTCTGGATGAGTGGCTCTATTATTAGTTAGACATAAGAAAAAGAGATGAAACGCAGATCTCGGTTTATTGTAACAAGAAGCGATTATTGCTCTGTCAATTTGCGAATCTGTCATTTCTTCAAGTCTGAAATGGTCTAGTCTGTTCTTGTCCGTCTCGTCATATCTGGCAAATTACAACAGTTGAGTTAAGCATAGCTATATGTTGTTTTGTAAGACAAGCTTTGGACAATAATCTACATTACAAAACTTCATTGAAATTACATATAACTTCCCTACTTTTCTCAAATATTGTTTATGATGAAAATCACAATTTATAACCCCTTCAATATATTGTAAAATCAAATGTCAAACGAACTTACTTCTACAATCTAATGTAAATATACCGGAATACTATGAACGATAAAATATTCTGTCAGAACTCACGGTTATGAATTAAATTTTAATTCAATATTGGATAATAATAATAAATTTATTGTCAAACAGTACAAACTGCACATGACCACGTGGAGGACAATAAACTAATTTACTCGCCGGAAGCAAGCTAGGGACCATCCCATCAATTCCATCAAGGGCCCTAAGGCAGAGGCGGATTCAAACATTTCAGCAAAAGTTCCTAGATAAGATAAAAAGTTAGCTGCGAGTTATAATACATATATAATGTCAATATGTTTGTAATTTAACGCAAATATGTTTGTAAATTTACATGTACA